>JAVJIX010000115.1:1970000-2005000 GCA_036785185.1 Paratrypauchen microcephalus | reverse complement strand
AACGTTTAAGGAACCAAACTCTCCCACACTAAACTGTGTCAGGAGGACTGGGGCTGTCAAACGTATTGAACTTCAGACACTAATCAATACGAAAACTAGAATCAAAACGAGATCCTGATGTTCCTCACGTCTGGATCCTAAAACAGACTGACAGGACCAAGAAGAACCTTTTCTGAAGGTGTTTAGACCCACCAGAGACTAGAATGCACCCATGGACCTGGTTTAGACCTGACCTACCTGACCGCTCACCCACCTAGAGACCGCCGGGAGTGCTGTGAGAGTCATGTTCTTTGATTTCTCCAGCGCCTTCAACACCATCAGGCCGGCGCTGCTGCGGGGGAAGCTGGAGGACGCGGGAGTGGATGGACATCTCGCTGCCTGGACCATCGACTACCTCACTGACCGTCCACAGTACGTGCGGCTGCGCGGCTGTGAGTCAGAGGTGGTAGTCTGCAGCACTGGGGTCCCCCAGGGAACTGTCCTCTCACCCTTCCTCTTCACCATATACACCTCGGACTTCACATACAACACGGACAGCTGCCATCTCCAGAAGTTCTCCGACAACTCGGCCATTGTGGGCTGTGTGTCTGAGGGGAACGAGCTGGAGTACCGCTCGGTCATCAGTGACTTTGTGGACTGGTGTGGGCGCAACCACCTGTGCCTTAACACCAGTAAGACAAAGGAGCTGGTGATGGACTTCAGGAGGAGACCACTACCTCACTCACCGGTGAACATCCAGGGGCAGGACATAGAGACTGTGGACAGTTTCAAGTACCTGGGTGTTCACCTCAACAATAAACTGGACTGGTCCCACAACACCGACGCCCTGTACAAGAAGGGCCAAAGTCGCCTCCACCTCCTGAGGAGACTGAGGTCCTTTGGAGTGTGCAGGCCTCTGCTCAAGACTTTTTATGACTCTGTGGTGGCCTCTGCTCTCCTCTACGCTGTCGTCTGCTGGGCCCCGAGCAGCACAGAGCGGGACAGGAAGAGACTTAATAAGCTGGTCAAGAGGGCCAGCTCTGTCCTGGGCTGTCCTCTGGACTCTGTAGAGGAGGTGGCTGAGAGGAGGGTGCTGGACAAATTCATGTCCATTATGGACGACACCTCTCACCCTCTGCACCAGACTATAGAGGAGCTGAGCAGCTCCTTCAGCAGCCGACTGAGGCACCCCCAGTGCAAGAAGGAGCGCTACCGCAGATCCTTCATCCCCACCTCCATCAGACTGTATAATTCTACTGTATAGGCCAGATGTGCAATATCCTCCTTTTTCATGTTGATGCTTGTATTGTTGTTGTTGTTAATAATAATATTATTATTATTATTATTATTATTATTATTATTATTATTATTATTATTATTATTATTATTATTATTATTATTATTACTTATTATTACTTATTTTTATTATTACTTACTTTATCCCATTCCTGCCTTCATGCACTTTTCTTTCTTGTTCAAACTGTCCTGGAGCTACTGTGGCAAGTCAATTTCTCTTGTGTGAGATCAATAAAGTCTTATCTTTAGTCCTGGTTTAGACCTGGTTTAGACCTGGTTTAGTCCTGGTTTAGACCCGGTTTAGACCCGGTTTAGACCCGGTTTAGACCCGGTTTAGACCCGGTTTAGACCCGGTTTAGACCCGGTTTAGACCCGGTTTAGACCCGGTTTAGACCTGGTTTAGACCTGGTTTAGTCCTGGTTTAGACCTGGTTTAGTCCTGGTTTAGTCCTGGTTTAGTCCTGGTTTAGACCTGGTTTAGACCTGGTTTAGACCTGGTTTAGTCCTGGTTTAGTCCTGGTTTAGTCCTGGTTTAGTCCTGGTTTAGTTCTTTGGTTTTGTTTTTGTGGCACATTTTCTCTTCGTCTTCCTCCAAAAACATTAGATTTTTTCTCCCTGAAGCAGACGTCCTCTTCCTCTCGATACCCTCCTCTCTCTCATCATCCTCAGGAGGAGCAGGAGGAGCAGTGCATTGTGGGGCTCATCACTGTAAACATTCTCGGGGGGTTAGTCCAGATGCCCCGGAGACGAGCGCACTGCCCCGGGGCGGCAGGAGGGGGCGGCGGCGGGCGGAGGGGGTGTGTGCCGCCGTAATAAAAAGTACACAGCTCAGATTTATGAAGACGAGTGTGGACGGGAGGAGGAGGACGACGAGTGTGGACGGGAGGAGGAAGAGTGTGGACAGGAGGAGAAGGAGGACGAGTGTGGACGGGAGGAGGACGAGTGTGGACGGGAGGAGAAGGAGGACGAGTGTGGACGGGAGGAGGACGAGTGTGGACAGGAGGAGGAGGAGGACGAGTGTGGACGGGAGGAGGACGACAAGTGTGGACGGGAGGAGGACGACAAGTGTGGACGGGAGGAGGACGACAAGTGTGGACGGGAGGAGGACGACGAGTGTGGACGGGAGGAGGAGGAGGACTGAGGACGGGAGGAGGAGGAGGACTGAGTGTGGACGGGAGGAGGACGAGTGTGGACGGGAGGAGGAGGACGAGTGTGGACGGGAGGAGGAGGACGAGTGTGGACGGGAGGAGGACGAGTGTGGACGGGAGGAGGAGGACGAGTGTGGACGGGAGGAGGACGAGGGTGGGCAGGAGGAGGAGGGCGAGTGTGGACGGGAGGAGGAGGACGACTGTGGACGAGAGGAGGAGGAGGACAAGTGTGGACGGGAGGAGGAGGACGAGTGTGGACGGGAGGAGGACGAGTGTGGATGGGAGGAGGAGGAGGACGAGTGTGGACGGGAGGAGGAGGACGAGTGTGGACGGGAGGAGGGACGAGTGTGGACAGGAGGAGGAGGAGGACGAGTGTGGACAGGAGGAGGAGGACGAGTGTGGACAGGAGGAGGAGGACGAGTGTGGACAGGAGGAGGAGGAGGACGAGGGTGGAGGGGAGGAGGGGGAGGACAAGTGGGGGCGGGAGGAGGAGGAGGACGAGTGTGGACGGGAGGAGGAGGACGAGTGTGGACGGGAGGAGGACGAGTGTGGACAGGAGGAGGACGAGTGTGGACAGGAGGAGGACGAGTGTGGACGGGAGGAGGACGAGTGTGGACGGGAGGAGGAGGAGGACGAGTGTGGACGGGAGGAGGACGAGTGTGGACGGGAGGAGGACGAGTGTGGACAGGAGGAGGAGGACTGTGGACGGGAGGAGGAGGAGGACGAGTGTGGACGGGAGGAGGAGGACGAGTGTGGACAGGAGGAGAAGGAGGACGAGTGTGGAGGGGAGGAGAAGGAGGAGGAGTGGGGACGAGAGGAGGGGGAGGACGAGTGTGGACGGGAGGAGGACGAGTGTGGACGGGAGGAGGACGAGTGTGGACAGGAGGAGGAGGAGGACGAGTGTGGACGGGAGGAGGACGAGTGTGGACGGGAGGAGGACGAGTGTGGACAGGAGGAGGACGAGTGTGGACAGGAGGAGGACGAGTGTGGACAGGAGGAGGACGAGTGTGGACGGGAGGAGGACGAGTGTGGACGGGAGGAGGAGGACGAGTGTGGACGGGAGGAGGAGGACGACTGTGGACGGGAGGGGGAGGACGAGGGTGGACACGAGGAGGAGGAGGACGAGTGTGGACAGGAGGAGAAGGAGGACGAGTGTGGACGGGAGGAGGAGGACGAGTGTGGACGGGAGGAGGAGGACGAGTGTGGACGGGAGGAGGAGGACGAGTGTGGACGGGAGGAGGAGGACGAGTGTGGACGGGAGGAGGAGGACGAGTGTGGACGGGAGGAGGAGGACGACTGTGGACGGGAGGAGGAGGACGAGTGTGGACAGGAGGAGGAGGAGTGTGGACGGGAGGAGGAGGACGAGTGTGGACAGGAGGAGAAGGAGGACGAGTGTGGACAGGAGGAGAAGGAGGACGAGTGTGGACGGGAGGAGGAGGACGAGTGTGGACGGGAGGAGGACGAGTGTGGACGGGAGGAGGAGGACGAGTGTGGACAGGAGGAGGAGGACGAGTGTGGACGGGAGGAGGAGGAGGACTGAGTGTGGACGGGAGGAGGAGGAGGACTGAGTGTGGACGGGAGGAGGAGAAGGACGAGTGTGGACGGGAGGAGGAGGAGGACGAGTGTGGACAGGAGGAGGAGGACGAGTGTGGACGGGAGGAGGAGGACGAGTGTGGACGGGAGGAGAAGGAGGACGAGTGTGGACGGGAGGAGGAGGAGGACGAGTGTGGACGGGAGGAGGACGAGTGTGGACGGGAGGAGGACGAGTGTGGACGGGAGGAGGACGAGTGTGGACAGGAGGAGGAGGAGGACTGAGTGTGGACGGGAGGAGGAGGACGACGAGTGTGGACGGGAGGAGGAGGAGGACGAGTGTGGACAGGAGGAGAAGGAGGACGAGTGTGGACAGGAGGAGGAGGACGAGTGTGGACGGGAGGAGGAGGAGGACGAGTGTGGACAGGAGGAGGAGGACGAGTGTGGACAGGAGGAGGAGGACGAGTGTGGACGGGAGGAGGAGGAGGACGAGTGTGGACGGGAGGAGGAGGAGGACGAGTGTGGACGGGAGGAGGAGGAGGACGAGTGTGGACGGGAGGAGGACGAGTGTGGACGGGAGGAGGAGGAGGACTGAGTGTGGACGCTCTGGGACATTTTGTTTTAAGTTGTTAATCGCTATGGTAACGGTCCAACTTTTCATCAATTTAAAACACACGGTTCGACTCGATTTTATTGGAATATTAAAGATGTTTGGTTTTTTTTTTTTTTGAATTTTATATTGTAAAAAATAAACATAAATATTCAGAGTTAATCAAATGTATTGATCAGTTGGAACATTTCTGTCCAATCAAACCATTTTGAACTCAAGATGAAACAGAAAATCAAAAATATACAGAATGTTGAATTTGTGAACTAAAATATTGCTCATTTTGTGTTTTATTTCTCAAATTCTGTCAGTGACTTGTGCCGCTGACGTGGCACCGTCTGTGGCCGCGACAGCGGCAAAATTATACTCGTTTTGTGGGCGCACATCGTGCACGCCGTGCAGAATTCTGTGCTCGGTGCAGGTTTTTTAGGTCTGATGGACGTCCAAATGGAGGACCAGGTCTAAACCAGGACTAAACCAGGACTAAACCAGGACTAAACCAGGACTAAACCAGGACTAAACCAGGACTAAACCAGGACTAAACCAGGTCTAAACCAGAAATGTATTTTTGAGCTCTAAAACCACCTGTGATTGAATAAATGTAAAGTAGAGCTGTTTAAAGTCACACTGTGGAACATTCCAGGCAGAGCAATGACGTATCCATAGAAACGAGCAGGTGACGGACTCTCAAACCAGAGAAGTTCCACAGTGGGGCTTTAATCGTGGCTGTGGTGCGACCCTGACCCTCGGGGGTGGCGGTCCAGTTCGGTGAGCACGGTGTAGTCGCAGTACTCGAACACCAGGTGGAGCCGCCTCTTCCTGCGGAACACTTCGATCAGGTTGACCAGGTTGGCGTGTTTCAGTTGCTGCAGAGACACGAAACACACGAGAGAAAAATGTGAACAATATGTGAGCGCCGTCCGTCATCCGCGGACAGCCGCTAACGCCAACACACGCCAGACAAAAGAGCGCCGTAAAAACCAGACGTGTTTGAACAAGATTTATCTGCTGCCCGGAAACTGACGGCGTTTTGGTTTGGAAGTGCAGAGTTTGACCTGGAGGCGCTGAAATAAAACTCCGGGATGACACAAACCCGACGGTAAACCAGGTTCTAATGTTCACACCGCAGAATCAGAGCTGGAGTCGTGTTTGTTTCATTCTCATGTTTGAGGAACTTTTATTATTCATCTGTAACATCTCCAAACGCTCTGTTCCACCTCGTGATGTCATCAAGTGAACAGTGAACTTTTCCCTTTAGTTCAGTCGAGATCGGCGACTCCAGGACTGAACCAGGACTAAACAAAAACTAAACCAGGTCTAAACCAAGTCTAAACTAGGTCTAAACCAGGACTAAACCAGGTCTAAACCAGGTCTAAACCAGAACTAAACCAGGACTAAACCAAGTCTAAACCAGGTCTAATGTAAGGACTAAAACACCAGGACTAAACCAGGACTAAACCAGGTCTAAACCAGGTCTAAACCAAGTCTAAACCAAGTCTAAACCAAGTCTAAATCAGGACTGAACCAGGTCTAAACCAGGACTAAACCAGGACTAAACCAGGACTAAACCAGGACTAAACCAAGTCTAAACCAGGACTAAACCAGGACTAAACCAGGACTAAACTAGGTCTAAACCAAGTCTAAACCAGGAGTAAACCAGGACTAAACCAAGTCTAAACCAAGACTAAACCAGGACTAAACCAGGTCTAAACCAAGTCTAAACCAGGACTAAACCAGGAGTAAACCAGGAGTAAACCAGGTCTAAACCAGTATTAAACCAGGAGTAAACCAGGTCTAAACCAAGTCTAAACCAGGTCTAAACCAGGACTAAACCAGGACTAAACCAGGACTAAACCAGGACTAAACCAGGACTAAACCAGGAGTAAACCAGGTTCTAATGTTCACACCGCAGAATCAGAGCTGGAGTCGTGTTTGTTTCATTCTCATGTTTGAGGAACTTTTATTATTCATCTGTAACATCTCCAAACGCTCTGTTCCACCTCGTGATGTCATCAAGTGAACAGTGAACTTTTCCCTTTAGTTCAGTCGAGATCGGCGACTCCAGGACTGAACCAGGACTAAACAAAAACTAAACCAGGTCTAAACCAAGTCTAAACTAGGTCTAAACCAGGACTAAACCAGGTCTAAACCAGGTCTAAACCAGAACTAAACCAGGACTGAACCAGGACTGAACCAAGTCTAAACCAGGTCTAATGTAAGGACTAAAACACCAGGACTAAACCAGGTCTAAACCAGGTCTAAACCAGGTCTAAACCAAGTCTAAACCAAGTCTAAACCAAGTCTAAATCAGGACTGAACCAGGTCTAAACCAGGTCTAAACCAGGACTAAACCAGGACTAAACCAGGACTAAACCAAGTCTAAACCAGGACTAAACCAGGACTAAACCAGGACTAAACTAGGTCTAAACCAAGTCTAAACCAGGAGTAAACCAGGACTAAACCAAGTCTAAACCAAGACTAAACCAGGACTAAACCAGGTCTAAACCAAGTCTAAACCAGGACTAAACCAGGAGTAAACCAGGAGTAAACCAGGTCTAAACCAGTATTAAACCAGGAGTAAACCAGGTCTAAACCAAGTCTAAACCAGGTCTAAACCAGGACTAAACCAGGACTAAACCAGGACTAAACCAGGACTAAACCAGGACTAAACCAGGAGTAAACCAGGACTAAACCAGGTCTAAACCAAGTCTAAACCAGGTCTAATGTAAGGACTAAAACACCAGGACTAAACCAGGTCTAAACCAGGTCTAAACCAGGACTGAACCAGGTCTAAACCAGGTCTAAACCAAGTCTAAACCAGGACTAAACCAGGACTAAACCAGGACTAAACTAGGTCTAAACCAAGTCTAAACCAGGAGTAAACCAGGACTAAACCAAGTCTAAACCAGGACTAAACCAGGACTAAACCAGGACTAAACCAGGTCTAAACCAGGACTAAACCAGGACTAAACCAGGACTGAACCAGGACTGAACCAAGTCTAAACCAGGTCTAATGTAAGGACTAAAACACCAAGACTAAACCAGGACTAAACCAGGTCTAAACCAGGTCTAAACCAAGTCTAAACCAAGTCTAAACCAAGTCTAAATCAGGACTGAACCAGGTCTAAACCAGGACTAAACCAGGACTAAACCAGGACTAAACCAGGTCTAAACCAAGTCTAAACCAGGACTAAACCAGGAGTAAACCAGGAGTAAACCAGGTCTAAACCAGGACTAAACCAGGATTAAACCAGGAGTAAACCAGGACTAAACCAGGTCTAAACCAGGTCTAAACCAAGTCTAAACCAAGTCTAAATCAGGACTGAACCAGGTCTAAACCAGGACTAAACCAGGACTAAACCAAATCTAAACCAGGACTAAACCAGGACTAAACTAGGTCTAAACCAAGTCTAAACCAAGACTAAACCAGGTCTAAACCAGGTCTAAACCAAGTCTAAACCAGGACTAAACCAGGAGTAAACCAGGAGTAAACCAGGTCTAAACCAGGATTAAACCAGGATTAAACCAGGAGTAAACCAGGTCTAAACCAGGTCTAAACCAGGTCTAAACCAGGACTAAACCAGGACTAAACCAGGACTAAACCAGGACTAAACCAGGACTAAACCAGGACTAAACCAGGTCTAAACCAGGTCTAAACCAGGTCTAAACCAGGTCTAATGTAAGGACTAAAACACCAGGACTAAACCAGGACTAAACCAGGACTAAACCAAGTCTAAACCAGGACTAAACCAGGACTAAACCAGGTCTAAACCAGGACTAAACCAGGTCTAAACCAGGACTAAACCAGGACTAAACCAGGTCTAAACCAGGACTGAACCAGGACTAAACCAGGACTAAACCAGGACTAAACTAGGTCTAAACCAAGTCTAAACCAGGAGTAAACCAGGACTAAACCAAGTCTAAACCAGGACTAAACCAGGACTAAACCAGGACTAAACCAAGTCTAAACCAAGTCTAAACCAAGTCTAAACCAGGACTAAACCAGGTCTAAACCAGGACTAAACCAGGACTAAACCAGGACTAAACCAGGTCTAAACCAGGGCTAAACCAGGTCTAAACCAGGTCTAAACCAGGTCTAAACCAGGTCTAATGTAAGGACTAAACCAGGACTAAACCAGGACTAAACCAGGACTAAACCAGGACTAAACCAAGTCTAAACCAGGACTAAACCAGGACTAAACCAGGTCTAAACCAGGACTAAACCAGGTCTAAACCAGGACTAAACCAGGACTAAACCAGGACTAAACCAGGACTAAACCAGGACTAAACTAGGTCTAAACCAAGTCTAAACCAGGAGTAAACCAGGACTAAACCAAGTCTAAACCAGGACTAAACCAGGAGTAAACCAGGACTAAACCAGGTCTAAACCAAGTCTAAACCAAGTCTAAACCAGGACTAAACCAGGACTAAACCAGGACTAAACCAGGACTAAACCAGGTCTAAACCAGGACTAAACCAGGTCTAAACCAAGTCTAAACCAGGAGTAAACCAGGACTAAACCAAGTCTAAACCAGGACTAAACCAGGACTAAACCAGGACTAAACCAGGACTAAACCAGGACTAAACCAGGACTAAACCAGGTCTAAACCAGGACTAAACCAGGACTAAACCAGGACTAAACCAGGAGTAAACCAGGTCTAAACCAAGTCTAAACCAGGTCTAAACCAGGACTAAACCAGGACTAAACCAGGACTAAACCAAGTCTAAACCAGGACTAAACCAGGACTAAACCAGGAGTAAACCAGGACTAAATAAACACTAAAACCAGGTCTAAACCAGGACTAAACCAGGAGTAAACCAGGACTAAACCAGGTCTAAACCAAGTCTAAACCAGGTCTAAACCAGGACTAAACCAGGAGTAAACCAGGAGTAAACCAGGTCTAAACCAAGTCTAAACCAGGTCTAAACCAAGTCTAAACCAGGACTAAACCAGGACTAAACCAGGACTAAACCAGGACTAAACCAAGTCTAAACCAGGACTAAACCAGGACTAAACCAGGACTAAACCAGGTCTAAACCAAGTCTAAACCAGGACTAAACCAGGAGTAAACCAGGACTAAACCAGGTCTAAACCAAGTCTAAACCAGGTCTAAACCAGGACTAAACCAGGAGTAAACCAGGACTAAACCAGGACTAAACCAAGTCTAAACCAGGTCTAAACCAGGTCTAAACCAGGACTAAACCAGGAGTAAACCAGGTCTAAACCAGGTCTAAACCAGGTCTAAACCAGGACTAAACCAGGACTAAACCAGGTCTAAACCAAGTCTAAACCAGGACTAAACCAGGACTAAACCAGGAGTAAACCAGGTCTAAACCAAGTCTAAACCAAGTCTAAACCAGGACTAAACCAGGTCTAAACCAGGACTAAACCAGGACTAAACCAGGACTAAACCAGGACTAAACCAGGACTAAACCAGGTCTAAACCAGGACTAAACCAGGACTAAACCAGGACTAAACCAGGACTAAACCAAGTCTAAACCAGGTCTTAACCAGGACTAAACCAAGACTAAACCAAGACTAAAACCAAGACTAAACCAGTTCCACTTTGTGATGTCATGAAGTGGTAGTTTGTGAGTTAAACGTGTTTAAACACAGGATGACATCACGAGGTGGGACAGAGTGTTAAACACACGTGGAGGTGTGACGAGGACAGATCACAGATCAGTGTCGTGTGGCTCTGAACGCTCTGGTTTCTGCTTCTTTTCTTTGTGATCCCCGGGACGATCCGCATGAACGTCCAGCGTCTTCTGTGTCACGAGGAACAAACGACTGCGGCGACACCTCGGAGCGACGCCAAAACCAGCGGATCATTGTGACAAACCAACGGCTCCGGCGACACCTCGGAGCGACGCCAAACCCAGCAAAACCAGCGGATCATGGTGTAACCGTACGACCTGAAGCCTGAGCTCAAGTGTGTTTGAGAACGTTAGAGATCATTAAAACACAAAAGGACCCATCGCTCCTCCTGCTGCTGCTCCTCCTGCTCCTCCTCCTCCTCCTCCTGTCACAGGCAGACTTTGGCCCCTGCCGTCCTCGGCTCCTCCAGATCTGGGCTTTACAGTTGGTTTGTGTTTGGGGTCCAAGTCCAGCAGAATCCATCCCTGTTCTTCCCCGGGTCGCCGGGGCAACAGTCTAAACAGGGACTCCCAGACTTCCTTCACCCCGGACACTTCCTCCAGCTCCTCCGGGGGGACCCCAAGGTGTTCCCAGGCCAGCCGGGAGACATAGTCCCTCCAGCGTGTCCTGGGTCTTCCCCAGGGCCTCCTCCCGGTGGGACATGCCCGGAACACCTCCTGAGGGAGGCGTCCGGAACAGACGCCCGAGCCTCCTCAGCTGCTCCTCTCCACGTGGAGGAGCGGCAGCTCTACTCCGAGCTCGTCCTGTGTGACTGAGCTCCTCACTCTATCTCTAAGGGAGCGTCCAGCCTCTGTGGAGGAAACTCATGTCGGCTGCTTGTATCGGCGATCTCGTCCTTTCGGTCATGACCATAGGTGAGGGGAGGAACGGAGATCGACGGGAAATCGAGTTAATTTTCAGTGAGTTATTTTAGCCTTAACCCGGTTTTATTTTGTACTTGTTCCTGTATTGATCGTTTGCTCCGCCCTCATGTCTGTGTTTACTTTTTCTTGTGGTCACTCTTAGGGATGCACCATATATCGGCATTAACATCGGTATCGGCCGATATTGCCAAAGTTTTAACATATATTTGTCAGTACAGTAATCCCTCCAATTAACCTTTTCTCACATTTCTCTCTCGTTTAAACTCAAACTTTCATAGATTTTCAACAAAATGTGTTAATAGTGAAGTGGGGGGGGGCACGTGCGCTCATCGTGCTCAAATTCGTGATAGTGCCTCATGACGGTGCGAGACGGCGCCTCCCACCCGGGGCTGCGAGCACCAGACCCGTGTCCAAACCGTGCCTCCTCTAAAACAGGTCTAAACCAGGATTAAACCAGGACTAAACCAGGTCTAAACCAGGATTAAACCAGGACTAAACCAGGTCTAAACCAGGATTAAACCAGGACTAAACCAGGTCTAAACCAGGATTAAACCAGGACTAGACCAGGTCTAAACCAGGATTAAACCAGGACTAGACCAGGTCTAAACCAGGATTAAACCAGGACTAGACCAGGTCTAAACCAGGATTAAACCAGGACTAAACCAGGTCTAAACCAGGATTAAACCAGGACTAGACCAGGTCTAAACCAGGATTAAACCAGGACTAGACCAGGTCTAAACCAGGATTAAACCACGGCGTGCGGCTCTTTGCCTGGTTTCGTGCGGCTCTTGCGTTGGTTCATGTGGAGGTTTGATGTGCTCTGCTCCTCCTCCTCAGGACCGTGGACGCCGTCCTGAGGAGGAGGCACAGTCTGAGCACGCAGGCAAAGAGCTGCACGCGGTGGTTTAGTCCTGGTCCAGTCCTGGTCCAGTCCTGGTCCAGTCCAGGTTTAGACCTGGTCTAGACCTGGTCTAGACCTGGTTTAGTTCACGTTTAGTCCTGGTCTAGTTCTATCCCCCCCACGTCCCCCATCTATAACATCAATCGGCAAAGGTCCCTTAGCCAATCAGGACGCAGAACACAATGTTACACTATAAAAAAAAAAAATTAAAAAAAAGAAAAAAATCAGGAGTCAAAACACGTTTTGAAAATAAAAGACATTCAAAAATTCATTTTCATGATTTTCAGTCTGTATAAATTATCTCAGAACTTAAAGGTCCAGTGTGTAGGATTCGTGGCGCATAGGTGGATAGCGGCTATGCACTTCCTGTTTTAGCTACGGAAAACCTCGAGGGTCACCCGGACGCGCCGTAGCGGAGAGCTCGTGTACCCGCGCGCGCTCCCGTGCGCGCACCCGCCGCGCACCCGCCGACAACAACGGTGTTAATAAAACGCGGTCTCCTGTTCAGTTTTTTTTTTTCTTTTCGCATGAAAACACACATTCCCGATCATGTACCATGACACTCTACACATCAAATGAAACCTTACAGTCTCCTCTTTTTGACTATGCAATTCATTTCCCTGCACAACAAACACTCCCTGAGCACATGGGGCTTTTATACGGAAAAGCACAAAACGAGGTTTGTTACTTACCTTTGAAGGCTCTGGACAGGTCAAACTCAGTATTTCACCATAAACTTGGTCTCAATCTGTCCATAAGGGTCCAGTGAATAAAATCCAGTAAAACAATTTAGTCCAAAACATGTGTTAGATCCATTACGACGTGTGATACAGCAGCAAAACCACGAGCCTCCCCCCACCCGCACCTCTCTCCTTCTCTCTTGCGCAGTGCGCCGGAGCCGCCTGCTGCTTTGCCTCCGGTGCTACCACGAGCCTTGCCGAAGGCGAAGGCGGAGCCCAAATGTCCTTCTGCGGCTCTCGTATTCAAAATGGCTGCCTCTATATGGGGAAGATCCCCCTTTTATGTGACTATATCTAAGTCCAACAGAATACTTTGATTTCATGATGGAAGTGAAAAGGCTTGGAAAACAATGTATTTTTGAATGGGTATCTTCAATTTCAGTAATTAACGGGTAAAAATCTTACACACTGTCCCTTTAAAATAAATAAATATCGTATCGGCCGATAGCAGCAACATTAATACCGGATATCGGTATCACATGGGTGCGTCCCGAGTCACTCTAAGTTTTTGATCTAAAAACTTTCCTGCGTTTTGGTCGTCGTGTTTCTGCGATAAACGTGAGAGAAAAACGTGCATATTCACATGTTCAGGCTCTCTGGGGATTTGAAGCTTTTTTCAGGCAGGTTTTAGCTTTAATATTGGATAAAAAAGCGAGTGTGAACTTTAAACAAACACGAGAATCTCCCGTGGCTCATATTTCAGAAGAGGTTCATTCTGTTCTCTAAACGGAAACACTGCACAGCCACAGCTCACGAAGTTCAAACAGAACTAAACTCTTTTAGACGGAGTTTAAGACTTCTGAGTTTGGTCTTTTCTCTCCTGCTGTGGTCGTGAAATTAACACTTTTTAATAGTTTTAGTAATTAAACTAAACCAGGTCTAAACCAGAACTAAACCAGGTCTAAACCAGAACTAAACCAGGTCTAAACCAGGTCTAAACCAGGACTAAACCAGGACTAAACCAGAACTAAACCAGGTCTAAACCAGGTCTAAACCAGGACTAAACCAGGACTAAACCAGGACTAAACCAGAACTAAACCAGGTCTAAACCAGGTCTAAACCAGGACTAAACCAGGACTAAACCAGGACTAAACCAGGTCTAAACCAGGTCTAAACCAGAACTAAACCAGGACTAAACCAGAACTAAACCAGGACGAAACCAGGACTAAACCAGGTGTAAAATAGGGACTAAACCGGGACTAAACCAGGTCTAAAACAAGACTAGACCAGAACTAAACCAGGTCTAAAATAGGGACTAAACCAGGTCTAAACCAGAACTAAACCAAGACTAGACCAGGACTAAACCAGGACTAAACCAGGTGTAAAATAGGGACTAAACCGGGACTAAACCAGGTCTAAACCAGGACTAAACCAGGTCTAAAATAGGGACTAAACCAGGTCTAAACCAGAACTAAACCAAGACTAGACCAGAACTAAACCAGGTCTAAAATAGGGACTAAACCAGGACTAGACCAGAACTAAACCAGGTCTAAAATAGGGACTAAACCAGGTCTAAACCAGAACTAAACCAAGACTAGACCAGAACTAAACCAGGTCTAAAATAGGGACTAAACCAGAACTAAACCAGGACTAAACCAGGTCTAAAATAGGGACTAAACCGGGACTAAACCAGAACTAAACCAGAACTAAACCAGGTCTAAAATAGGGACTAAACCAGAACTAAACCAGGACTAAACCAGAACTAAACCAGGTCTAAAATAGGGACTAAACCAGAACTAAACCAGGACTAAACCAGGACTAAACCAGAACTAAACCAGGACTAAACCAGAACTGAACCAGGTCTAAAACAGGGACTAAATAAGGAATAAAATCAGAGTAAAAAAGTCTTAAAAATCCTGGAGTTTGGCGTCACAGTCGCTCGGTGTCTTTGTGCCCGGTTTAATTATCCATTCAGACGGTCACATCACAGACCAGCGTCGCCACGGAAACGCCCGTTTACAGGCAGCTGCGTGGGACAAAACGAGGACGACGCAGACGCCTTTAAAACGGCGGCATTCGCCAGAGGAACTGCGGTTTACGGCGGGAGAGTTTGGAGAGGCCTGTGGAGACGCTTTAGTCCCTCGGGAGTTTATTAGTGGAAAATTACAAGTTAAACGACTTCGGTTTCGAGCGTGTCCCGGTCGAACTGTTTAACGGTAAAGTTTAGTTTGGTTTCTCAGCAGAAACGCTTCGTATTGTCCTTCTTCTCGATTATAATGAAAAAAACAGCAAAAAGTGACACAGGCCCAGTCCAGGAGACTGAAGAACTAAACCAGGACTAAACCAGGACTAAACCAGGTCTAAACCAGGTCTAAACCAGGACTAAAGCAGAACTAAACCAGAACTAAACCAGGTCTAAACCAGGTCTAAACCAGGTCTAACCCAGGACTAAACCAGGGCTAAAATAGGGACTAAACCAGGACTAAACCAGGACTAAACCAGGTCTAAACCAGGACTAAACCAGGTCTAAACCAGGTCTAAAATATGGACTAAACAAGGACTAAACCAGGACTAAACCAGGACTAAACCAGGACTAAACCAGGACTAAAATAGGGACTAAACCAGGACTAAACCAGGACTAAACCAGGACTAAACCAGGACTAACCCAGGTCTAAACCAGGACTAAACCAGGACTAACCCAGGTCTAACCCAGGTCTAAACCAGGACTAAACCAGGGCTAAACCAGGACTAAACCAGGTCTAAACCAGGACTAAACCAGGTCTAAACCAGGTCTAAAATATGGACTAAACCAGAACTAAACCAGAACTAAACCAGGTCTAACCCAGGACTAAACCAGGGCTAAAATAGGGACTAAACCAGGACTAAACCAGGACTAAACCAGGTCTAAACCAGGACTAAACCAGGTCTAAACCAGGACTAAACCAGGTCTAACCCAGGACTAAACCAGGGCTAAACCAGGACTAAACCAGGTCTAAACCAGGACTAAACCAGGTCTAAACCAGGACTAAAGCAGAACTAAACCAGAACTAAACCAGGTCTAACCCAGGACTAAACCAGGGCTAAAATAGGGACTAAACCAGGACTAAACCAGGTCTAAACCAGGACTAAACCAGGTCTAAACCAGGACTAAACCAGGACTAAAGCAGAACTAAACCAGAACTAAACCAGGTCTAACCCAGGACTAAACCAGGGCTAAACCAGGACTAAAATAGGGACTAAACCAGGACTAAACCAGGTCTAATGTAAGAACTAAACCAGAACTAAACCAGGTCTAATGTAAGGTCTAAACTAGGACTAAACCAGGACTAAACCAGGTCTAAACCAGGACTAAACCAGGTCTAAACCAGGTCTAAACCAGGACTAAACCAGGTCTAAACCAGGTCTAAAATATGGACTAAACCAGAACTAAACCAGAACTAAACCAGGTCTAACCCAGGACTAAACCAGGGCTAAAATAGGGACTAAACCAGGACTAAACCAGGACTAAACCAGGTCTAAACCAGGACTAAACCAGGTCTAAACCAGGACTAAACCAGGTCTAACCCAGGACTAAACCAGGGCTAAACCAGGACTAAACCAGGTCTAAACCAGGACTAAACCAGGTCTAAACCAGGACTAAAGCAGAACTAAACCAGAACTAAACCAGGTCTAACCCAGGACTAAACCAGGGCTAAAATAGGGACTAAACCAGGACTAAACCAGGTCTAAACCAGGACTAAACCAGGTCTAAACCAGGACTAAACCAGAACTAAAGCAGAACTAAACCAGAACTAAACCAGGTCTAACCCAGGACTAAACCAGGGCTAAACCAGGACTAAAATAGGGACTAAACCAGGACTAAACCAGGTCTAATGTAAGAACTAAACCAGAACTAAACCAGGTCTAATGTAAGGTCTAAACTAGGACTAAACCAGAACTAAATTAGGACTAAAATAGGCACTAAACCAGGTCTAAACCAGGACTAAACCAGGTCTAATGTAAGAACTAAACCAGAACTAAACCAGGTCTAATGTAAGGTCTAAACTAGGACTAAACCAGGACTAAACCAGGTCTAAAATAGGCACTAAACCAGGTCTAAACCAGGACTAAACCAGGTCTAATGTAAGGACTAAACTAGGACTAAACCAGGACTAAACTAGGACTAAACTAGGACTAAACCAGGACTAAACCAGGACTGAACCAGGACTGATCCAGGTCTAAAGTAGGGACTAATAAACTAATAAACTAAGGAAACTACTTTGCCCATGATCCTTTGCTCTGAATGTATTTTTTTTGCGCGATAAACGAAGTTTCCATAAAGTCGTTTAAACGTTTCTTTTCCATCAGGGTCGAGCCTCGGTCCGGCCGAAGTTCATGGCGACTCTACAAAAATGTTTCCGTCTCGTAAGAGGAGAGAGTCCGACATTTCACGGACATAAAACTTCTCCTGGCTCGGCTCAAAGTGAAATAAGCGCAGGAAATTCAGACGGACGTAAAACGGGACAGGTTTACAGGTTCACGCCGGCGGGTTTAACCCCGACTGGACCCAGAGAAAAACACAAATAAACAAGTGAAAAAGCAGCTTCGGGTTGGGAAAAAGAGGCGACTCCAATATTTAAAAACGCTCTTGGTATAAATCGTGTTTTTGATCCCATGCATCTTTATAAATAATGTTTGATTGATTGATTGACAGGCCGACAGATTGGCATGTGGCGGCCGTTTTAACGTTTAAACACCGACAATTAAAATCGTCAATAACAACGCTGAACAGAGGCCGCACTCCTGTGGAGTTTAAACGGGAGAAAACCGATGAACGCACCAACAACAGAGAAAATATCGCTCACCCGTCGCCGTGGTAACACCGAGGAAACGATCATTTATTTTCTGTCAATGCAGCGGTGAATTATCTTGGATTTCTGTGATATTGTTTTCCAAGCAGCGGTTCTGTGACCACATCCAAACTCTGAGGTCGTTTTCACACCTTGTTTGGTTCGTTTAAATCGAACCAGAGTTCGTTTGTTCCTTTGATTTGGACCTTTTGTTCTGGTGTGAATAAAAAACAAAAATCTCAATCCGGAGCAAACAGAACTGAGACCACCTAAAAAGCTCGGTCTCTGCACGGTTCCATTTGAACTCTGGTGCGGTTCGTTTGAGGTGAGAATGCAGACCGGACTCGATCCGACACAAGTTGGCTTTTTGTACTTAACGAGCTCCCGTCGTATGTCGAGCATTATGGGAAACCGAGGCTGAAGAAACTAAACTAAACTAAACTTACGAGGCTTATTTATGTTTTGTGTGAAGAGCAAGAGTCAGAACTTGATGCACACATGAGTTCTGTCCTCTGTAGTCGTCTTGTCCTGTGTCTTCGTCATTTGTAAATTGATTGTAAAATAGTGTAAACCTCACGATGCTGCTCAAACATTTGTGCGAACTGTAAAAACTGATCAAACCATATCACTAAGGCTAGAGTGAAAACAGTAACACCATGACTCTCCTTCTGTGTTTGGACACGGCTCATTTCTGTCCAATGTCTGAGCGACCTCAGCACATGTGCTTTTGTTTACAGATGTTGGTTCACTTGGGAAAAAACTGCAGTGTGAAAGTGAACCGCACCAAAATAAAAAAATAAAAAATATATTTGGTCCGGACCAAAGCAGGTGAACTATGGGACTTTCCTGGTATGAAAACGACCTAAGATAAAAAAAATGAGTCCACAATTATTTTTTAGATGTTAAAACTAGGGCTGTCAGTTTAACGCGTTAATTAGATTAATTAATTACACTGCTAATTAACACGTTATAAAAATTAACGCAATTAATTATGAGCGGCAATTCAATGCGCGCGCATTTTTAATTTGGCGTGCGGGGCCTTTGAACGGCGAGTTTATTGATAAAAACATGACGGAGCAGGTCCCTCTTGTCCCTGGACAGCGATGACGCGATGAGAAATGCCGCGCTCCCATTGGTCGGCACAGAGACGAATGCACTTCTAATAGGGGAGAGCACGTGAGCCCGTTTCCTTATCCCTAACCATTTTCAATTCCCATAACCTCTCCAGCGTGTTCTGCCGCGACTAAGGGTGCACACTTACAAGTTTTGACTGTCAGTTTTGCCCATCACGCTAAACCCGATCATTTACTCACCCCGCGCTGCTGCCTCCTCCCTCCTCCCGTCCGGACACATCCACAGCGGGAGTTTAAATCCTCCTCACGGGTTCCGGGGGTCATGTGAGCCATGAGTCATTTTATTTGTATTCTCTGTATCTTTGAAGCCTTGTATATTGTAATGACTCCAGGCTTCTCTTATTCTCCAATGAACTTTATTAAACAGAAGTTCGGACTCACTCAACATTAACACCCACACCTGCCCCACACATGCGCCCAACAGCCAACCCCTTAAAGGGATATGCCACCCCCAGGTCAAATTTGGGCATCTCCCCACAGTCCAGAGACTAAAATAAGTGGTGGAAAGCGTTTTCCTGCTCACCCAGCCATTGTCCGAGTCTGTCGCCACTGACCGCCGCGGTATCTGCAGCTCCTCCGCGTTAGACTGGAGTCTAACGTCGCCAGAGAAAGATTTCGGCCAAAAGGAATTAATTTGCTCGATGCTTTTCCCAATTACTTTCTGTGTAGTGCGCATTCATATCGAGTGCAAATAAATGTGCAAATCAACACGGAGAGCTTGACTTGGTCATTTTGGGTGGGAACTATTTTTCTGTGCGGAAAAACAGAGCCGAAGCACGCGACACTAGACGCGACACTAGACGCACTAGACACAAAGTAATTGGGAAACGCATCGAGCAAATTAATTCCTTTTGGCCGAAATCTTTCTCTGGCGACGTTAGACTCCAGTCTAAGGCGGAGGAGCAGCAGATACCGCGGCAGTCAGTGGCGACAGACTCGGACAATGGCTGGGTGAGCAGGAAAACGCTTTCCACCACTTATTTTAGTCTCTGGACTGTGGGGAGATGCCCAAATTTGACCTGGGGGTGGCATATCCCTTTAAAGGCACAGACACCATAACCCAGGTCATTACAATATTATTTATTGACGTTGCATGAAAGCTGCTGTACGTGCTCACCTTTTGGCACCAGAAATATTCGCCATGTATTAGTGGAATGGTGTAAATGAGCTTTCCAATGAATGTTACATAATGTGGGGGGGGGGGGGTCTTGTCATGTTTACAGTGGAGACAAAGAGAGAGAGTGAAAAACTTAGACTTAAAGGGGAAGTCTGCAGTCTTTTCACTGTACCACTATAAACCACACGTTTGACACCTTTTTTGCACTGTGGGAGAGCACAATAAACCACCTAAAAAAAATTATTTAAAAAATGCAATTAATTAATTACAAATCCTGTAATTAATTAGATTAATTTTTTTAATCACCTGACAGCACTAGTTAAAATAGAAAAACATAAAATAAAATATAAATATATATATAATATACATAATAATGCGTGAAGAGTCCCTCAGTCGTCCAGGTAGAATCCAGGATAAAAGGAGAAGTTCAATTTGTCAACAGTTTATTTGGTGGAAAACGTTTCGCCGCTCATCCGAGAGGCTTCGTCAGCTCTGGTTTGTCCAGTTGACAAATTTAATTTCTCCTTTTATCTTATAAATAATAATAATAATAAATATACATTAATTAATTAATAAAAAAAATATATACAAATAAAAATAATAATAAAATATTTTTTAAATGGTGGAAAAAAAAACTATAGTTAAAAATGACACCAGGAACAAATAATTTGTTTTTGTTTTTTGTTTTTTTGTTGTTGTTATTTACAACATTTTGAGATCATAATCACTATGGCAACAGTCCTGGTTTAGACCTGGTTTAGACCTGGTTTAGACCTGGTTTAGACCTGGTTTAGACCTGGTTTAGACCTGGTTTAGTCCTGGTTTAGTCCTGGTTTAGTCCTGGTTTAGTCCTGGTTTAGTCCTGGTTTAGACCTGCATAAACAAAACGACCCGAAAATGCATTTTGTCTCTTATTGATAAATGGACATTTTGTCTCATCCATCCATCTTCTGACGCTTTTTCCATTTTGTGGGTCGCGGGGGCAGCAGTCCAAGCAGATCTGCTGCCCAGAACACAATGCACCAGCCCCCATGAATCCTCCTGCAGGTGGTGGGTCCACAGGAGGACGGCTCACGTCACAACAGCCTTGATGTATCTTCTGGTTTAGTCCTGGTTTAGACCTGGTTTAGTCCTGGTTTAGACCTGGTTTAATCCTGGTTTAGACCTGGTTTAGACCTGGTTTAGACCTGGTTTAGTCCCGGTTTAGACCTGGTTTAGACCTGGTTTAGACCTGGTTTAGTCCCGGTTTAATCCTGGTTGAGACCTGGTTTAGTCCCAGTTTAATCCTGGTTTAGACCTGGTTTAGTCCCAGTTTAATCCTGGTTTAGACCTGGTTTAGACCTGGTTTAGACCCGGTTTAATCCTGGTTGAGACCTGGTTGAGACCTGGTTTAGACCCGGTTTAATCCTGGTTTAGACCCGGTTTAATCCTGGTTTAGACCTGGTTTAGACCCGGTTTAATCCTGGTTGAGACCTGGTTTAGTCCCGGTTTAATCCTGGTTTAGACCCGGTTTAATCCTGGTTTAGACCTGGTTTAGACCCGGTTTAATCCTGGTTGAGACCTGGTTTAGACCCGGTTTAATCCTGGTTGAGACCTGGTTTAGACCCGGTTTAATCCTGGTTGAGACCTGGTTTAGTCCCGGTTTAATCCTGGTTTAGTCCCGGTTTAATCCCGGTTGAGACCTGGTTGAGACCTGGTTTAGACCTGGTTTAGACCTGGTTTAGACCTGGTTTAGACCTGGTTTAGACCTGGTTTAATCCTGGTTTAGACCTGGTTTAGACCCGGTTTAATCCTGGTTGAGACC
The DNA here is from genome assembly GCA_036785185.1 of Paratrypauchen microcephalus. Classification (NCBI taxonomy): domain Eukaryota; kingdom Metazoa; phylum Chordata; class Actinopteri; order Gobiiformes; family Gobiidae; genus Paratrypauchen; species Paratrypauchen microcephalus. The sequence goes on along the minus strand of JAVJIX010000115.1, from coordinate 1,983,455 downwards.
TGGTTTAGTCCCGGTTTAATCCTGGTTTAGTCCCGGTTTAATCCCGGTTGAGACCTGGTTGAGACCTGGTTTAGTCCCGGTTTAATCCTGGTTGAGACCTGGTTTAGACCTGGTTTAGACCTGGTTTAGACCTGGTTGAGACCTGGTTTAGACCTGGTTTAGTCCCGGTCTGGTCCTGGTCATGTTGATACACTATAAAAAAAGAGCGCGGCCGCTCAACGTGAACCGCGATACAGCGAGGGATTAAGGTACCGCAATCATTCAGTTAAAAGTGTTTCTGTTGCTGAAAAATGCCCTGAAAAACACAGATCGGACCTGGAACATTTCAAGCAAAGCCTCTACCAGAAAAGTTCCAGAGTGCAGCTTTAATACCCCACTAAAGCTGCCGCCCGTCCTGACCTTGAGCATGCGGATCTCCCTCAGGGCGATCTTCTTTATGACGGGGTCGTCCTCAGACTCCACGAACTTCTTAATGGCCACGATCTGTCCCGTGTCTTTGTTCCGGCACTTGAACACGACGCCGTACGATCCCTCGCCGATTTTGCCCATCTTCTCGTACTTTTCCATCGTCAGATCTTCGGGAGTCTCGGAATAAGAGCCGAGGTTTTCCGAACGGAGCAGGAGGAGGATTCTCTGGAGGGGCGCACACCTGTGGAGTTTAAACGGGAGAAAAACGATTAACGCACCAACAACACGGAAAATATAGGTCACCCATCGCCGTGGTAACAGAGTAAACGATCATTTATTTTCTGTCAGTGCAGCGGTGAATTATCTTGGATTTCTGTGACTACATCTAAACTTTTAACATAGTAAATGAGTCCACAATTATTTTTCAGACGTTAAAATAGAATTAAAGTCCCTGGTTTAGTCCTGATTTAGTCCTGGTTTAGTCCTGGTTCAGTCCTGGTTTAGTCCTGGTTTAGTCCTGGTTTAGTTTTTAAGATAAAAAATGAGTCCACAATTTTTTTTTTAGACGTTAAAATAGAATTTAAAAAATATAAAAAATATAAATAAATAAATAGTAAAATAAATGTGTGTGTGTATATATATATATATATATATATATACACATATACATACACACACACACACACACACACACACACACACACTATATAAAATAGTGGAAAAAAACTACACCAGGAACAAATAAAGTTGTTTTTATCATATTTATTTTCAGATTTTTGTTACATGCAACATTTTGAGGACCATTTACCATTTTGTTTTCAAATTGTTAATCGCTATGGCAACAGTCCTACTTTGTGAACATTCTGTTTAAGGATACTAACCTATTTACACTTATAGAATCAAATAGATTTAAAAATAATTGTTCATACTACGCTGATTTTTCAAGTTATAATTTAAATCTTAATTATCGCTTATACATGTTTAGTATTTTTTATGTAATTTCTTGTGAGTTTCCACAGGTAAAACTATCGGCAAGTTTCACTGAGCGTCTTTAAAGTGTTTGTCAATGTGGTTTTGTTTAGACCAGGAGAGGAGACCAGGCCCGTCGTCAATAATCCACAACACGTCCAGAACAGGTCCAGAACAACACCAGGGGGTATTCCATGAACATCGCTAAACATAGCGGCGCCTAAGTGGTCCTCGCCTGAAGTAGCGGCAACTTAGCGTAAAGCCTGAAGTCGTTCCACTAACGCAGTTTAGCTCCGCCTCAGCGGCGCCAACTTCAGCCGCGCCGATCCTGTCCTGGCCCAGACGCGTGCACGGGGTAAATAAGAAGCCCAGAACAAGCGACTGTCGAAAACGCCATCATGTCGAAGATTCGGGCCGATTATTTCAGCGCATCAGAACAGAAGTTGCTTTTGGAACTCTACAAAACATTTGCAATAACCAAGGCCAGAGACATGGCGTGGCAGAAGATCGCCGAGCGCTTAAATACGCAAGTTAAGTCCTATAACAGAGCTGGAGGATGAGTTTTTTAAGTCTGTTTTCACCATTGGTGTCAAGACAAGTCTGTGGGGGAGAGGATATGCTACGGTTTGTCATTTGGGAGGTGTGAGTTCGATTCTCAGGGAGGACAGCTGATGTCATAAATATTATACATTTGTAGAGCAGTCTTGTCAGTTGTAATTTATTTTTACTGTGTAAAAGTATTTGCTCCAACTAATACGTTAAACTGTGTTATCTTGTCTTTGAGCAGGAATAATGTGAAGAGGACTGTTTTGCAGGTAAAGACAAAGCATAAAAACATTTTGCAGAGTGGTAAGTAAGATAATATTAATATTATTATTCAGTGAAATTAGTAATACTGTTGAAATGGTACCTTAATTTAATTTAAAATGAACAGTAGCTACCAAGCCACAGGAGGTGGGAGCCCCCCTCAAAACCTTTCACCTGCAGAGGAGCTGGCACTGGCCCTAAACCGGGGTCGCCCACTGGTGGAGGTAACTGAAGGAGGGACCCCATCAAAGATCCTTCCTGCGAGTTCTCCTGAAGAGTATATTCAAGGTATTCTCTAGACCAGAGGTCTTCAACAGGGGGGTCGCGACCCCTAGGGGGGTCGTGGAGGTACTGCAGGGGGGGGTCGCAAAATCTTTTGATTTCACTTTAAAATAATAAAATGTTATATTTTATAGTGTAAAATACAGTATTAACCTGTGTATTATTTCCTTACAAGGAAATAATACACAGGTTAATACTGTATTTTACTGTACCATAGCAGAGTAGCAATGTTTATACATGACACTAAGCTCAATTTAATATAAAACACAATTCTATGCCGTATATATAGTAGGGGGTCCCTGGCCCAGTTCGCCATCTGTTTGGGGGTCCCTGGCCTGAAAAACGTTGAAGAACCCTGCTCTAGACTAATGCCTCAGCTGTGATCCAAGCATTTGTGTATTTTAATTGTATGTTTGTGTTCTAGTGACTGAAGATGGCGTACACTTGGACCCTCCTCAGCAGTCCTCCAGCAGTGCCTTGCCTGACCCTCAGCAGTCCTCCAGCAGTGCCTTGCCTGACCCTCAGCAGTCCTCCAGCAGTGCCTTGCCTGACCCTCAGCAGTCCTCCAGCAGTGCCTTGCCTGACCCTCAGCAGTCCTCCAGCAGTGCCTTGCCTGACCCTCAGCAGTCCTCCAGCAGTGCCTTGCCTGACCCTCAGCAGTCCTCCAGCAGTGCCTTGCCTGACCCTCAGCAGTCCTCCAGCAGTGCCTTGCCTGACCCTCAGCGGTCCTCCAGCAGTGCCTTGCCTGACCCTCAGCGGTCCTCCAGCAGTGCCTTGCCTGACCCTCAGCGGTCCTCCAGCAGTGCCTTGCCTGACCCTCAGCAGTCCTCCAGCAGTGCCTTGCCTGACCCTCAGCGGTCCTCCAGCAGTGACTTGCCTGACCCTCAGCGGTCCTCCAGCAGTGCCTTGCCTGACCCTCAGCGGTCCTCCAGCAGTGGCCTCACACCAGAATGTCATACCTAATGTCTTTTATTGTTTTATGCCTATTGATGGAAATTGATAAATACGATTTCATTAAAGAGCCTTGCACAGCATCTCTGAAGCAAATTTGTTGAATCATTGAAATGTTGCATCATGGAACGTGCCTGTTATTTGGCTACATTTTGTTTTCAAAGTAAAGGTTTACCTGTAACTGTATTCTTTGATAGAGATGTCACATAAAATATAAAGTGTCAATGTGGTCATGTGAGAGTGATGTTCGGCCCAGCTGATATAAGTTATGTGATGACATGAATAATTTTAGGTTAAATTCATTCACATTTGTGTAATGTGTGGCAAATGTAAATTCGTGAAAATATTACACAAAATTGACTTGAGCATGAATCCGTCAATAACAGGAATCAAACCCGGGACGCCCACATGAAAGACACAGGACTTAACCACTCGACCAAAGTGTTTCTCTGTGACGGATCTGGAATTCTTCTATATGTGAATGTCGTAAAGACAGCGGTTTAAAAGAATATTTTTAAATTATCAGAGATTTGTCAAGAACCAAGAACATAAGGTCATTTATTGTTTTGCTGATAGTTTTCGGACAACACAGATACTCATGCGGGAGGTGTGCGGAACTGTTTGTTTGACACTCTGTTTACGTCAGGTACGTATTCTCTGTGACACGGCCTGATTAAGCCGCATCTTTAGCCTGTCCGGTACCAGACTTTCTGCTAAAACCATGTTGCCCCAGTAACTCAGCGGGGACTAAGTTTAGCGAGAGTCATGGAACCGAACTCTCACTAAAACTAGAGCCAACTGACGAATAAAGCCGGACTTTGAGCTGAGTGGAATACACCTCTGGTCCAGAACAACCGGTCCAGAACAACAACAGGTCCAGAACAACAACCGGTCCAGAACAACCGGTCCAGAACAACAACCGGTCCAGAACAACAACCGGTCCAGAACAACAACCGGTCCAGAACAGGTCCAGAACAACAACAGGTCCAGAACAACCGGTCCAGAACAACCGGTCCAGAACAACAACAGGTCCAGAACAACAACCGGTCCAGAACAACAACAGGTCCAGAACAACAACAGGTCCAGAACAACCAGTCCAGAACCAGTCCAGAACAACAACAGGTCCAGAACAACAACCGGTCCAGAACAGGTCCAGAACCGGTCCAGAACCGCTTACGTAACCGAACATTAGTAACTCAAACTCCAGGTGGGAATAAAAACACGGGACCAGAGGCACTAAAACCGGACACGGGCAAAACTGATAAAAACACAAAATAAACGAAATATTTTGTATCTAAAGTGAAAAAGAAACACACACGTGTCACATTTATACGTGTTCGTCCTGAAACAGAACTTTGATCTGCAGGTAAATCCTCCTCAACAATCTGCAGCACAACAGCCGCGTCTGCGCTCAATAAGTCACATCTGAAGCTCATTTCGGTGATTTTCCGGTGGTGAAAAACTTACTTTTGGTGCAGAAGTGTGGAGAAGTGTGGAGGAGCGAGGAGGAGCGAGGAGGAGCGAGGAGGAGCGGGGTTCTGGGGTTCTGGGGTTCTGGTTGGACGGAGATGCTGCACACGGAGCCGCAGGATCCGAACTGAAGCGAGCGTCAAAACCTGCGGCGATTTAAACTCCCGACACACTTCCGCCGAGCCCTTCCACAATAAAACACTAACCGGAAGTAGTGTTTTTAATTTGTTTTTATTTTTATTTTATTTTTTTGTTTGTTTGTTTATTTTTCCGGAAGTAGTTTTTTTATTTTATTTTTATTATTTTAAATTTATTTATTTTTATTATTTATTTTTCTTTTGGAAGTAGCTTTTTTATATTTATTTTATTATTATATATACATTTTTTTATTTTATTTTTTGTATTATTATTTTTTAATGTATTTATTTTTATTCGGGTTTTTTTTTTCAGTAGATTTATTTATTTATTTTTTTTGTAATTATTATTATTTTTAATGTATTTATTTTTATTATTTATTCTTTTTCTTTTGGAAGTAGCTTTTTTATATTTATTTTATTATTTATATGATCATTTTTTCAGAAGTAGCTTTTTTATTATTTTTAATTTATTTATTTTATATTACAAATTTTTTTTTCAGAAGTAGCTTCTTTATTTTATTTTTAATTTTTAATTATTATTTTAAATTCATTATTTTCTTTTTCTTTTTTTTTGGGAAGTAGCTTTTTAGTCACACCAATATTTTTGTACTTCACGTCATTTGCTTCAATACAAAACAATTTAATTTATATTATTAAATGATGATTTAATTTATATACAAACTGATGCCCCTGTTGCACTTTCATTCATAAATATTCTAAATAATTATAGCAGCTGTTGATATAATTATTTTGTCAGGAGAAACAGACACTGGTTTTCTCACCGAGCTCCCATGAAAAAAATAAATGATTTAAAATAAAATAATTCTGAATTGAGTTTTGGATAAATAATAATTCAATAGAAGGTACACAAGGTTCAATTAAATGTGACGTTTTATCTTTTAACCAATAAATAATGTGAAGAAACCCTTTTCTTGTGGTTTACAGGACGCACCCGAGAACGTCGAGTTTTAAACCTGATGCTGAACAATAAACTCATTTAAATGTTTTAGTTTAAATACAAAGTGTGTTAAAAGTGACACGTCCAAACGTCTCTGAGCAGGTTTACGTCGAGAAGAGTGAGTGTCGTTCTGGTTTATTTTATGTTAATTATCTACTGAAAAACAGGGGGAATAATTATGATCTGAATCCCCAAACTCTTCAAACTGAAATGTATAAATGAGCCAAAGTGTGACTCAAACCAAAGCCCGACTCAAACCAAAGCCCGACCTTCAGACTGTGGAGAAAACAAATGTTTGAGTAAAGTTTATTTCTTTATTTCTGAGGAATCGTGTGAAACTGAAGTATTTTATTCAATATTGTTGCTGCTTTTTATATGTAAGATTTAATGAATTTAGATTTCCTTTTCAAATATTTTAATGCCAGTGACACACGAGTTTATTTTAGGAAAGCTCCAGGAACCGTGTGACGTCCAGTCTTAAGGGGAAACTTGTTGTTTTGCTTCATTGAGCCAGATCCTCCTGAAGAGCCTCAGAGGAGCCGCTCAGGAGGAGCCGCTCAGGAGGAGCCGCTCAGGAGGAGCCGCTCAGGACGAGCCGCTCAGGACGAGCCGCTCTGGAGGAGCCGCTCAGGAGGAGCCGCTCAGGAGGAGCCGCTCAGGAGGAGCCGCTCAGGAGGAGCCGTTTGGAGGAGCCGTTTGGAGGAGCCGCTGACGTCATGTTTACACCGTCGTGTTCATCTGTGTTTAACTTCAGGTGTGGAACGTTTCATGAACTTGAGAATGAAAAAAAACAAACATAAAAACAGATTTAACCAAACATGTCCTCGGTGCGGATCTGGAAAAGGACAAACAGAACGAGGCGGAGCGTCGTACGAGCGTCGTACGAGCGTCGTCACATTTACACTTTATCAGTTTTTTAGTGGAAACGTCCAAACTCCTTCAGCAGTAAAACCACAACGTTCAAGTTCAAACTGGAGAAATGAGAATTTATTTCCATCAGAACCTGCGTCACCAGAGACACAGAGACATGTCCTACAGAGACACAGAGACATGTCCTACAGAGACATGTCCTACAGAGACATGTCCTACAGAGACATGTCCTACAGAGACATGTCCTACAGAGACGCAGAGACATGTCCTACAGAGACATGTCCTACAGAGACATGTCCTACAGAGACGCAGAGACATGTCCTACAGAGACATGTCCTACAGAGACATGTCCTACAGAGACATGTCCTACAGAGACGCAGAGACATGTCCTACAGAGACATGTCCTACAGAGACATGTCCTACAGAGACGCAGAGACATGTCCTACAGAGACACAGAGACATGTCCTACAGAGACACACAGACATGTCCTACAGAGACACAGACACATGTCCTACAGAGACATGTCCTACAGAGACATGTCCTACAGAGACACAGAGACATGTCCTACAGAGACATGTCCTACAGAGACATGTCCTACAGAGACGCAGAGACATGTCCTACAGAGACACAGAGACATGTCCTACAGAGACATGTCCTACAGAGACATGTCCTACAGAGACATGTCCTACAGAGACGCAGAGACATGTCCTACAGAGACACAGAGACATGTCCTACAGAGACACACAGACATGTCCTACAGAGACATGTCCTACAGAGACACAGACACATGTCCTACAGAGACATGTCCTACAGAGACATGTCCTACAGAGACATGTCCTACAGAGACACAGAGACATGTCCTACAGAGACATGTCCTACAGAGACATGTCCTACAGAGACATGTCCTACAGAGACATGCCCTACAGAGACACAGAGACATGTCCTACAGATACATGTCCTACAGAGACATGTCCTACAGAGACATGTCCTACAGAGACACAGAGACATGTCCTACAGAGACATGTCCTACAGAGACACAGAGACATGTCCTACAGAGACATGTCCTACAGAGACACAGAGACATGTCTTACAGAGACATGTCCTACAGAGACATGTCCTACAGAGACACAGAGACATGTCCTACAGAGACATGTCCTACAGAGACACAGAGACATGTCCTACAGAGACATGTCCTACAGAGACACACAGACATGTCCTACAGAGACATGTCCTACAGAGACACACAGACATGTCCTACAGAACTAAACCAGGTCTAAAACAGGGACTAAACCAGAACTAAACCAGGTCTAAAAAAGGGACTAAACCAGAACTAAACCAGGTCTAAAAAAGGGACTAAATAAGGAATAAAATCAAACTAAATCTGATAAAAATAAGTTTTAAAGATCCCATGACATGGTACTTCTTGATGCTTTTATATGGCTCCTTAATGGTTCCCTAATACTGTAAATGAATCCTTCTTCAAAATCAACACTCAGTGCATGAGAAACAGAGATAAGATGAGAAAGAGTCATTTTTCTCTCTCTGAACACTCCATAATGGGCGTTGTTGCTTGAATGCAAATGAGGAGAAAAAAGATGGAGGGTGGGGGCGTGGCCAAACGCTCCGCTCTCGGCTCTGAGCTCTCAGCTGATCCATTTCCGTGTTTTTGCACGGGGGGAGAGATTTGAAGAGTTCCATTGAAAAATAAACACATTTCCACAGAAAATAAAATTAAACCACTGCTGTTCAAAGGTCCAGAGGCTCAGATAAAGGACTTCCGAGCCTAGAAACACTCGGACGTGCCTCCAGGCAAATAAAAAAAGGCATTTCGCATTGCCTAGCGCATTCGCAGTCCAAACTCTATGGGCGGGATATACAGGGACGCTGAGCGGAGACAGAGGGAGGGGCTGGAGCTGCATTTGCCGATCTGACGTCAATCAGGCGCCTTGTCCGAACTCGCCTGTTTGAGCACTGGTTTTGTGTAACGCAGAAAAGGATCGCAAATGCTCAGTTTAGACATTTCACAACTTTTAGCCATGGGGGGGGGGGGCTCACATTAACGTTCAAAAACCTCAGAAAGTGAAAATTTCATGCCATGGGACCAAGAAGTGATTTTAAAGATGACAGTGTGGCATTAAACCTTTCTGTCTCCATGGAGACCAAACCAGAGCAGGTTCCAGGTCAGATCTGTGGAGAGGCGTAGTGTTTTTCTCTGTATTTCTGAGCTCTAAAACCTCCTGTGAGTGAAGAAGTGTAAAGTAGAGCTGTTTAAAGTCACACTGCGGAACATTCCAGGCAGAGCAGTGACGTGTCCATGGAAACGAGCAGGTGACGGACCCTCCAACAGAAAAGTTCCACAGTGGAGCTTTAACACAACACGACTCCTGACAGGATTCTGATCTTAAAACATTAGAAAAGTGAAAATTCTGCCCATTTGATGTCAAATATTATTGAATTTTAATTTTTTCTAACACATTTTAAACATGTTTGCCTGCACACCGTACAACAGTAGAATCATCAATAATATAATAATGAATCAAAGGTCTCGTTAACATCTGCGTTTGTTTTTATTACAAAAACAGAATTACGTTACAGTTTTGCGAAGGGGAACGCAGAGACGAGCAGAAAACCCGAACATTTCCCTCATTTTGTCATTTAAATAAAAAATGTACAAAAGTGCTTACACGGTGCAAATAACGGAAATAAAAGCTAGAAAATACGACAGACGGATCAATGTACAGAAACTTCTCACACCAGGAAACAGACGCTACTTTTTTTTTTTTTTTACAACGAAACCCGAAGCTGCTCAGAAAAAGTCGTTGTTTAAATCCTACGGGGAGATGAGCCCCGCCCGGCTCCACCCGACCAACCAAACGCACCCTACCATTAGAACCAGTTTAATAAATACCTCTAAATATGGATTAGGGATGTTTGATTTACAACAAAAAACCTTCCCGACTCATTAGAATTGGCACTTTATGCGGTAAAACCAGAAGATTAGACGATTAAAAGGAACAAAAACAGTCCAAAACGAGGCGACTTTTGGAATATACAGTAACTCGCTTCACGTGTTGACCTCAGTAAGTCCCAAAAATGTCCATCCGAGGAGAAAAGGTTGTGGTGTTTGGTCTCCGGTGGAGGTCAGTAACTGTTCTCGTGTCCGGCCAGAGTGTAGAGGTTACTGAAGGCCGTGGGGTTCTCCGTGGGTCTGCTCTCCAGGACCACCACCCTGCACCAAAAACAACACAACATCAACAACTGGACAAACTCAAGTTCCTTCGGAAAAAGAAGAAAAAGAATCAGGTTTAAAGATTTTGTCACTTTTCTGGTGGAGCTTTTCTCCGTGGAGATGTTTTTGCTTTGTCTGGAATGTTCCACAGTATGGCATTAGGACTAAGCAAGGACTAATATAAGGACTAAACCTGGACTAAACCAGGTCTAAACCAGGACTAAACCAGGACTAAACCTGGACTAAACCAGGTCTAAACCAGGACTAAGCCAGGACTAAACCAGGACTAAACCTGGACTAAACCTGGACTAAACCAGGACTAATATAAGGACTAAACCAGAACTAAACCAGGACTAAACCAGGACTAAACCAGGACTAAAATAGGGACTAAACCAGAACTAAACCAGGTCTAATATAAGGACTAAACCAGAACTAAACCAGGTCTAAAATAGGGACTAAACCAGAACTAAACCAGGTCTAATATAAGGACTAAACCAGAACTAAACCAGGTCTAATATAAGGACTAAACCAGAACTAAACCAGGTCTAAAATAGGGACTAAACCAGGACTAAACCAGGATTAAACCAGGACTAAACCAGGTCTAATATAAGGACTAAACCAGAACTAAACCAGGTCTAAAATAGGGACTAAACCAGGACTAAACCAGGATTAAACCAGGACTAAACCAGGTCTAATATAAGGACTAAACCAGAACTAAACCAGGTCTAATATAAGGACTAAACCAGAACTAAACCAGGTCTAAAACAGGGACTAAACCGGGACTAAACTGGGTCTAAACCGGGTCTAATATAAGGACTAAACCAGGTCTAAAATAGGGACTAAACCAGGACTAAACCAGGACTAAACCAGGACTAAACCAGGTCTAAACCAGGACTAAACCAGGACTAAAATAGGGACTAAACCAGAACTAAACCAGGTCTAATATAAGGACTAAACCAGAACTAAACCAGGTCTAATATAAGGACTAAACCAGAACTAAACCAGGTCTAAAACAGGGACTAAACCGGGACTAAACTGGGTCTAAACCGGGTCTAATATAAGGACTAAACCAGGTCTAAAATAGGGACTAAACCAGGACTAAACCAGGACTAAACCAGGTCTAAAACAGGGACCAAACCAGAACTAAACCAGGACTAAACAAGGTCTAAAATAAGGACTAAACCAGGACTAAAATAGGGACTAAACCAGGACTAAACCAGGATTAAACCAGGACTAAACCAGGTCTAAAACAGGGACTAAACCGGGACTAAACCAGAACTAAACCAGGTCTAAACCAGGTCTAAAAAAGGGACTAAATAAGGAAAAAAATCAAACTAAAACTGATAAAAATAAGTTTTCAGAAGTGATTTTAAAGATGACAGTGTGGCATTAAACCTTTCTGTCTCCATGGAGACCAAACCAGAGCAGGTTCCAGGTCAGATCTGTGCAGAGGCGTTGTGTTTTTCTCTGTATTTCTGAGCTCTAAAACCTCCTGAGTGAAGAAGTGTAAAGTAGAGCTGTTTAAAGTCACACTGCGGAACATTCCAGGCAGAGCAGTGACGTGTCCATGGAAACGAGCAGGTGACGGACCCTCCAACAGAAAAGTTCCACAGTGGAGCTTTAACACAAAACGACTCCTGACAGGATTCTGAACTTAAAACATTAGAAAAGTGAAAATTCTGCCCATTTGATGTCAAATATTATTGAATTTTTTTTCTAACACATTTTAAACATCTCACATTTTATACAAACCTGATAAAAACGAAAATAACTTCTGAATTACTGTTAATTGGCTCTTAATGATCATTAGTGACAACAAACCCCCCCCAAAAAAAGAAAAAGTTTGTTTTTTGATTCAGATTTGTTAATAGAATTGATCATATAAAACATAATTAAACAGGACAAGATCAATTCTGTGATCGGCTAAAACATCTGAATCTGAGCTGTTCCTCCTGGAGGTGAGTGAGGAGGACGCTCTGGACGCAGAAGGTCAGAGGAGGACGACTCTGGAGCTCTGAAACACTTGAATGTGACGTTCCGGTGTGTTGCGGTGTGTTGCGGTGTGTTGCGGTGTGTTGCGGTGTGTTGCGGTGTGTTCCGGTGTGTTCCGGTGTGTTCCGGTGTCTCCTCCTCTGACCTCTCGTCCTCGGGCGTCTCCGGAGGACGGGCAGGTCTGCTGTGGTGTGGACTCGTTCCTCTCAGATGGTTGAGATGAAATTTCAGCGAGACTCGGTGGCTCCTGGCACTGCCCGCAGGCCTGAATAAACCATGAGCTCCTCCGGCTCATTAAGACAAGAGCCAAACCACAGCCAAACGGGCACCAAACCACAGCCAAACGGGCACCAAACCCCAGCCAAACGGGCACCAAACCACAGCCAAACGGGCACCAAACCACAGCCAAACGGGCACCAAACGGGCACCAAACGGGCACCAAACCACCACCACGACCTGTGGGTGTTTCTGAAGGAGAACCTCCCTCAGTGAAAGAACGTTTGGTTTGGACTTCAGACTTTGATTTTTTATATTTGTGTACAGGTGTATTGATCAGGAGGAGGAGGGGGCGGGGACAGGTGTATTGATCAGGAGGAGGAGGGGGCGGGGACAGGTGTATTGATCAGGAGGAGGAGGGGGCGGGGACAGGTGTATTGATCAGGAGGAGGAGGGGGCGGGGACAGGTGTATTGATCAGGAGGAGGGGGGCGGGGACAGGTGTATTGATCAGGAGGAGGGGGTGGGGACAGGTGTATTGATCAGGAGGAGGGGGCGGGGACAGGTGTATTGATCACGAGGAGGGGGCGGGGACAGGTGTATTGATCAGGAGGAGGGGGGCGGGGACAGGTGTATTGATCAGGAGGAGGGGGGCGGGGACAGGTGTATTGATCAGGAGTATTGATCAGGAGTGGATGTGCGGCTCCTGAAGTCTGAGATGTTTCTTGTTGTTTCCTCCTCGCCTGATTTAACACATCCGAGTAATGAACCAGGTCTAAACCAGGACTAAACCAGGACTAAACCAGGTCTAAACCAGATCTAAGCCAGGACTAAACCAGGTCTAAACCAGGACTAAACCAGGACTAAGCCAGGACTAAGCCAGGACTAAACCAGGACTAAAGCAGGTCTAAACCAGGACTAAACCAGGACTAAACCAGGACTAAAGCAGGTCTAAACCAGGACTAAACCAGGACTAAACCAGGTCTAAACCAGGACTAAACCAGGACTAAACCAGGTCTAAACCAGGTCTAAACCAGAACTTATGTTATATCTCCAATTGTTTTTCTGTCATTACATGTTGTTAAATTGTCACTGATTGTACTTGTTCTGTATCTCCCAGTCAGCGGCCCCTCCCCTCCCCACTCTATCACTGTCCTCTCTGGTTAG
>JAVJIX010000115.1:1895000-1965000 GCA_036785185.1 Paratrypauchen microcephalus | reverse complement strand
GCACACACACACACACACACACACGAACGCACACACACACACAAACGCACACACACGAACGCACACACATACACACACACACACACACAAACACATGAACGCACACACACACAGACACGCACACACACACACAAACACAGACACACACACATGAACGCACACACACACACAGAACGCACACACACACATGAACGCACACACACACACACGAACGCACACACACACATGAACGCACACACACACACACGAACGCACACACACACACACGAACGCACACACACACACACGAACGCACACACACACACACGAACGCACACACACACACACACACGAACGCACACACACACACGAACGCACACACACACACACGAACGCACACACACACACACACGAACGCACACACACACACACACGAACGCACACACACACACGAACGCACACACACACACACGAACGCACACACACACACGAACGCACACACACACACGAACGCACACACACACACACACACGAACGCACACACACACACGAACGCACACACACACACACACACACGAACGCACACACACACACGAACGCACACACACACACACGAACGCACACACACACACGAACGCACACACACACACGAACGCACACACACACACGAACGCACACACACACACGAACGCACACACACACACGAACGCACACACACACACGAACGCACACACACACACGAACGCACACCCACACACACACACGAACGCACACACACACGAACGCACACCCACACACACAAACGCACACACACACACGAACGCACACACACACACATGAACGCACACACACACACACACACGAACGCACACCCACACGAACGCACACCCACCCACACACACGAACGCACACACACACATGAACGCACACACACGAACGCACACCCACACACGAACGCACACACAGACACGCACACATGAACGCACACACACACACAATGTGGAGCGGAGTAAAGCTCAAATGTGTCATTTAAGCATCAGTGTGATTTCAGCAGCAGTGTGATTGGGAGAGAGTTGAGCATCCTGACAGCTTGGTGCGGTACCGCGGGTGCGGTAGATGTCCTGCAGGGAGGGGAGAGAGACACCCACGATTCTCTCAGCTGCTCTCACTACTCGGTGCAGCTTTTTCCGGGTGCAGGACACGGTGCAGGTGCCATACCACACAGTGATGCAGCTGGTGAGGATGTGACCTATGGTGCCTCTGTAGAAGGTGCTCATGATGGAGCTGGGGCTCTGGCTCTCTTCAGCTTGTGGAGGAAGTAGAGTCACTGTTGGGCTTTACTGGCCAGTGATGCAGTGTTCTTTGACCAGGAGAGGTCCTCAGAGATATGCACACCCAGGAACTTGGTGCTGCTTCTCCACAGCAGCCCCGGTGATGGTGAGGGGGGCGTGCTGTGTGTGTGCTCTCCTGAAGTCTACCACAATCTCCTTTGTCTTCTCCACGTTCAGGGTGAGGTTGTTGTTCCTGCACCACTCGACCAGGCGGCTCACCTCGCTCCTATAGTGAGTCTCATCGTCGTCGCTGATGTGACCAACACAGTCGTATCATCCGCAAACTCGATGAAGAGGGTGGAGCTGTGTGACGGTGTGCGGTCGTGGGTCAGCAGAGTGAAGAGGGTGGAGCTGTGTGACGGTGTGCGGTCGTGTCCCAGCAGAGTGAAGAGGAGGGGGGAGGTGTTGATCTCCAGCTTGTCTAGTTTGAGTCGATTATGTTGAAGCTGAACTGAAGTCAGTGAACAGAATTCTAACACGAGTCTCTAGTGTCCAGGTGTGTGAGGAGCGACTGGAGGACACTCTGCCCTCTGTTCTCTCTCTGCCCTCTGTTCTCTCTGTTCTCTCTCTCTGCCCTCTGTTCTCTCTCTCTGCCCTCTGTTCTCTCTGTTCTCTCTCTGCCCTCTGTTCTCTCTGTTCTCTCTCTCTGCCCTCTGTTCTCTCTCTCTGCCCTCTGTTCTCTCTGTTCTCTCTCTCTGCCCTCTGTTCTCTCTCTCTGCCCTCTGTTCTCTCTGTTCTCTCTCTCTGCCCTCTGTTCTCTCTGTTCTCTCTCTCTGCCCTCTGTTCTCTCTGTTCTCTCTCTCTGCCCGCTTTTCTCTCTCTGCCCTCTGTTCTCTCTCTCTCTGCCCTCTGTTCTCTCTGTTCTCTCTCTCTGCCCTCTGTTCTCTCTCTCTGCCCTCTGTTCTCTCTGTTCTCTCTCTCTGCCCTCTGTTCTCTCTGTTCTCTCTCTCTGCCCTCTGTTCTATCTGTTCTCTCTCTCTGCCCTCTGTTCTCTCTCTCTGCCCTCTGTTCTCTCTGTTCTCTCTCTCTGCCCTCTGTTCTCTCTCTCTGCCCTCTGTTCTCTCTCTCTGCCCTCTGTTCTCTCTGTTCTCTCTCTCTGCCCTCTGTTCTCTGTTCTCTCTCTCTCTGCCCTCTGTTCTCTCTCTCTGCCCTCTGTTCTCTCTGTTCTCTCTCTCTGCCCTCTGTTCTCTCTGTTCTCTCTCTCTGCCCTCTGTTCTCTCTGTTCTCTCTCTCTGCCCTCTGTTCTCTCTCTCTGCCCTCTGTTCTCTCTCTCTGCCCTCTGTTCTCTCTCTCTGCCCTCTGTTCTCTCTGTTCTCTCTCTCTGCCCTCTGTTCTCTCTGTTCTCTCTCTCTGCCCTCTGTTCTCTCTGTTCTCTCTCTCTGCCCTCTGTTCTCTCGTAGGAAAGGCCTTTGTGACAGACACAGGTGAGTGACGACGTGTGACAAAAACAAGATCATGTTCAGAGGCGACAAAACGTCTGCAGACGACCCACCAAACAGACCAGAATCATAATAATAATGATAATAATGATAATGATCATGATAATAATAATAATAATGATTCCTGCCCGTGTTTTTCCTGATCTGTCCTAAAGTCGTTTCCTCGTCACAAACACCTGGAGTCGTGTTTTTGTTTCATTCACACGTTTAACGCACAAACCTGCACATTTAGACCGACTTCTGCTCCACACCTGGTTCAGTCCTGGTTTAGTCCTGGTTTTAGACCCGGTTTAGTCCTGGTTCAGTCCTGGTTCAGTCCTGGTTTAGTCCTGGTTTTAGACCCGGTTTAGACCCGGTTTAGTCCTGGTTTAGTCCTGGTTTAGTCCTGGTTTAGTCCTGGTTTAGACCTGGTTTAGTCCTGGTTTAGACCCGGTTTAGTCCTGGTTTAGTCCTGGTTTTAGTCCTGGTTTTAGTCCTGGTTTAGTCCTGGTTTAGTCCTGGTTTAGACCCGGTTTAGTCCCGGTTTAGTCCCGGTTTTAGTCCCGGTTTTAGTCCTGGTTTTAGTCCTGGTTTAGTCCTGGTTTTAGTCCTGGTTTTAGTCCTGGTTTTAGTCCTGGTTTTAGTCCTGGTTTTAGTCCTGGTTTAGTCCTGGTTTAGACCTGGTTTAGACCTGGTTTAGTCCTGGTTTAGACCTGGTTTAGTCCTGGTTTAGTCCTGGTTTTAGTCCTGGTTTAGTCCTGGTTTAGACCTGGTTTAGTCCTGGTTTAGTCCTGGTTTTAGTCCTGGTTTTAGTCCTGGTTTAGTCCTGGTTTAGACCTGGTTTAGACCTGGTTTAGTCCTGGTTTAGACCTGGTTTAGTCCTGGTTTAGTCCTGGTTTTAGTCCTGGTTTAGTCCTGGTTTAGACCTGGTTTAGTCCTGGTTTAGTCCTGGTTTAGTCCTGGTTTAGACCTGGTTTAGTCCTGGTTTAGACCTGGTTTAGTCCTGGTTTAGTCCTGGTTTTAGTCCTGGTTTAGTCCTGGTTTAGACCTGGTTTAGTCCTGGTTTAGTCCTGGTTTAGTCCTGGTTTTAGTCCTGGTTATAATTTTCACGTTTGCGTTCTTTGTGCAGACTCTTTGAGTGTTTAGAAAAGTGTAAAATAAATCAAATGTCTAATTGTTTAGTTTTACCTCGTTGGACTTGAAGCTCTTCCCCTGCATCCCGTGTTTCCAGAAGGCCAAAACCGAGTCCTGAAGGCACACTGCAACACAAAACCACAAAACCACAAAACCACGCTTCAGCTCATTCTCCAAACATACTGATTTAGGGATTTGTTGAACATTAAGTGCTGGAGCGTGACCAATAGGGGCGCAGAGAAAAATGAAAATAAATGAAAGGTTCCGTGGTCAAAGTTGACGATCTGATTCATTTGATCAGGACAATGTCTCTTGAGGCAAAAATAATAAAAGTGTGAAATTACAGTTCAGATATTTGTTTTAGGGCTGTCAGTTTAACACGTTAATTAGATTAATTACACTGCAAATAAACTTGATAAAAATTAACGCAATTAAGAGCGGAAAATCAATGCGCATTTTAAATTCGGCGTGCAGGGCCTCTGAACTAAACCAGGACTAAACCAGGACTAAACCAGGACTAAACCAGGACAAAACCAGGTCTAAACCAGGACTAAACCAGGACTAAACCAGGACAAAACCAGGACTAAACCAGGACTAAACCAGGACAAAACCAGGACTAAACCAGGACTAAACCAGGACTAAACCAGGTCTAAACCAGGACTAAAGCAGGACTAAACCAGGACTAAACCAGGTCTAAACCAGGACTAAACCAGGACTAAACCAGGACAAAACCAGGACTAAACCAGGACTAAACCAGGACTAAACCAGGACTAAACCAGGACTAAACCAGGTCTAAACCAGGACTAAACCAGGACTAAAGCAGGACTAAAGCAGGACTAAACCAGGTCTAAACCAGGACTAAACCAGGACTAAACCAGGTCTAAACCAGGACTAAACCAGGACTAAAGCAGGACTAAAGCAGGACTAAAGCAGGACTAAAGCAGGTCTAAACCAGGACTAAAGCAGGACTAAAACAGGACTAAACCAGGTCTAAACCAGGTCTAAACCAGGACTAAACCAGGACTAAACCAGGTCTAAACCAGGACTAAAGCAGGACTAAAGCAGGACTAAAGCAGGACTAAAGCAGGTCTAAAGCAGGACTAAAACAGGACTAAAACAGGACTAAACCAGGTCTAAACCAGGTCTAAACCAGGACTAAAGCAGGACTAAAGCAGGTCTAAACCAGGACTAAAGCACGACTAAAGCAGGACTAAACCAGGTCTAAACCAGGACTAAACCAGGACAAAACCAGGTCTAAACCAGGACTAAAGCAGGACTAAAGCAGGACTAAACCAGGTCTAAACCAGGACTAAACCAGGACAAAACCAGGTCTAAACCAGGACTAAACCAGGACTAAACCAGGACAAAACCAGGTCTAAACCAGGTCTAAACCAGGACTAAAGCAGGACTAAACCAGGACTAAACCAGGTCTAAACCAGGACTAAACCAGGTCTAAAGCAGGACTAAAGCAGGACTAAAGCAGGACTAAACCAGGTCTAAACCAGGACTAAACCAGGACTAAACCAGGTCTAAAGCAGGTCTAAAGCAGGACTAAAGCAGGACTAAACCAGGTCTAAACCAGGACTAAAGCAGGACTAAACCAGGTCTAAACCAGGACTAAACCAGGTCTAAACCAGGTCTAAACAAAGACTTCATTATCCACCATAAAGTAACTCCCCATAACCTCTCCAGCGTGTTCTGCTGTGACTCAGGGTGCACACTTAGAAGCACCAGTTTTGCACATCCGAATCGCGCTAAACTCGATCGTTCACTCACCCTCGCGCTGCCGCCTCCTCCCGCGGTGCCATCTACCCGGACACATCCGCACCGGGAGTTTAAATCCTCCAATTTCACGAGTAATTTGCACGGGCAATTATTTGTATTCTCTGTATATTTGAAGTTTTGTATATTATTTATTGAAGTTGCATGAAAGCTTCTGTACATGCTCAGCTTTTGGCACCAGAGATATTCACCATGTAACAGTGGAATGGTGTAAATGAGCTTTAATGAATGTTCTGTGATGTGGGAGGGGTGTACAGGTGCACTCTGCAGGTCTCAGTCTTGTCTCGGTTACAGTGGAGGTAACGTGCACGGAGAGAAAGAGCGAGTGAAAGACTGAAAGACTTAAAGGGGAAGTCTGCAGTCTTTTCACTGTACCACTGTAAATCACACGTTTGACACTTTTTTTGCACTGTTAGAGAGCACAATAAACCACCTAAAAATGTCCTGGTTAGTCCTGGTTTTAGTCCTGGTTTTAGTCCTGGTTTTAGTCCTGGTTTTGGTCCTGGTTTAGTCCTAGTTTAGTCCTGGTTTTAGTCCTGGTTTTAGTCCTGGTTTAGTCCTGGTTTAGTCCTAGTTTAGTCCTGGTTTTAGTCCTGGTTTTAGTCCTGGTTTAGTCCTGGTTTAGTCCTGGTTTTAGTCCTGGTTTTGGTCCTAGTTTAGTCCTGGTTTTAGTCCTGGTTTTAGTCCTGGTTTTAGTCCTGGTTTTAGTCCACATTTAGTCCTGGTTTTAGTCCTGGTTTTGGTCCTGGTTTAGTCCTGGTTTAGTCCTAGTTTAGTCCTGGTTTTAGTCCTGGTTTTAGTCCTGGTTTTAGTCCACATTTAGTCCTGGTTTTAGTCCTGGTGTTAGACCACATTTAGTGCTGGTTTAGTCCTGGTGTTAGACCACATTTAGTGCTGGTTTTAGTCCTGGTTTTAGTCCACATTTAGTCCTGGTTTTAGTCCTGGTGTTAGACCACATTTAGTGCTGGTTTTAGTCCTGGTGTTAGACCACATTTAGTGCTGGTTTAGTCCTGGTGTTAGACCACATTTAGTGCTGGTTTTAGTCCTGGTTTTAGTCCACATTTAGTCCTGGTTTAGTCCTGGTTTTAGTCCTGGTGTTAGACCACATTTAGTCCTGGTTTTAGTCCTGGTTTTGGTCCTGGTTTAGTCCTGGTTTAGTCCTAGTTTAGTCCTAGTTTAGTCCTGGTTTTAGTCCTGGTTTTAGTCCTGGTTTTAGTCCACATTTAGTCCTGGTTTTAGTCCTGGTGTTAGACCACATTTAGTGCTGGTTTAGTCCTGGTGTTAGACCACATTTAGTGCTGGTTTTAGTCCTGGTTTTAGTCCACATTTAGTGCTGGTTTAGTCCTGGTATTAGACCACATTTAGAGCTGGTTTTAGTCCTGGTTTAGTCCTGGTTTTAGTCCACATTTAGTCCTGATTTAGTCCTGGTTTTAGTCCACATTTAGTCCTGGTTTAGTCCTGGTGTTAGACCACATTTAGTGCTGGTTTTAGTCCTGGTTTAGTCCTGGTTTTAGTCCTGGTTTTAGTCCTGGTTTTGGTCCTGGTTTAGTCCTGGTTTAGTCCTAGTTTAGTCCTGGTTTTAGTCCTGGTTTTAGTCCTGGTTTTAGTCCACATTTAGTCCTGGTTTTAGTCCTGGTGTTAGACCACATTTAGTGCTGGTTTAGTCCTGGTGTTAGACCACATTTAGTGCTGGTTTTAGTCCTGGTTTTAGTCCACATTTAGTGCTGGTTTAGTCCTGGTGTTAGACCACATTTAGAGCTGGTTTTAGTCCTGGTTTAGTCCTGGTTTTAGTCCACATTTAGTCCTGATTTAGTCCTGGTTTTAGTCCACATTGAGTCCTGGTTTAGTCCTGGTGTTAGACCACATTTAGTGCTGGTTTTAGTCCTGGTTTAGTCCTGGTTTAGTCCTGGTTTTAGTCCTGGTTTTAGCCCTGGTTTTAGTCCACATTTAGTCCTGGTTTTGTCCTGGTTAGTCCTGGTTTTAGTCCTGGATTTAGTCCTGGTTAGTCCTGGTTTAGTCCTGATTTTAGTTCTGGTTAGTCCTGATTTTAGTCCTGGTTTTAGTCCACATTTAGTCCTGGTTTTAGTCCTGGTTTAGTCCTGGTTTTAGTCCACATTTAGTCCTGGTTTAGTCCTGATGTTAGACCACATTTAGTGCTGGTTTTAGTCCTGGTTTAGTCCTGGTTTAGTCCTGGTTTTAGTCCTGGTTTTAGTCCTGGTTTTAGTCCACATTTAGTCCTGGTTTTGTCCTGGTTAGTCCTGGTTTTAGTCCTGGATTTAGTCCTGGTTAGTCCTGGTTTAGTCCTGATTTTAGTTCTGGTTAGTCCTAATTTTAGTCCTGGTTTTAGTCCACATTTAGTCCTGGTTTTAGTCCTGGTTTAGTCCTGGTTTTAGTCCACATTTAGTCCTGGTTTAGTCCTGGTGTTAGACCACATTTAGTGCTGGTTTTAGTCCTGGTTTAGTCCTGGTTTAGTCCTGGTTTAGTCCTGGTTTTAGTCCTGGATTTAGTCCTGGTTAGTCCTGGTTAGTCCTGGTTTTAGTCCTGGATTTAGTCCTGATTTTAGTTCTGGTTAGTCCTGATTTTAGTCCTGGTTTTAGTCCACATTTAGTCCTGGTTTTAGTCCTGGTTTTAGTCCTGGTTTTAGTCCTGGATTTAGTCCTGGTTTATTCCTGATTTTAGTCCTGGTTTAGTCCTGGTTTAGTCCTGGGTTTAGTCCTGGTTTTGGTCCTAGTTTAGTCCTGGTTTTAGTCCTAGTTTAGTCCTGGTTTTAGTCCTGGTTTTAGTCCTGGTTTTAGTCCACATTTAGTCCTGGCTTTAGTCCTGGTTTTGGTCCTGGTTTAGTCCTGGTTTAGTCCTAGTTTAGTCTTGGTTTTAGTCCTGGTTTTAGTCCTGGTTTTAGTCCTGGTTTAGTCCTGGTTTAGTCCTAGTTTAGTCCTGGTTTTAGTCCTGGTTTTAGTCCACATTTAGTCCTGGTTTTAGTCCTGGTGTTAGACCACATTTAGTCCTGGTTTTAGTCCTGGTTTAGTCCTGGTTTTAGTCCACATTTAGTCCTGGTTTAGTCCTGGTGTTAGACCACATTTAGTGCTGGTTTTAGTCCTGGTTTAGTCCTGGTTTTAGTCCACATTTAGTCCTGATTTAGTCCTGATTTAGTCCTGGTTTTAGTCCACATTTAGTCCTGGTTTAGTCCTGGTGTTAGACCACATTTAGTGCTGGTTTTAGTCCTGGTTTAGTCCTGGTTTAGTCCTGGTTTAGTCCTAGTTTAGTCCTGGTTTTAGTCCTGGTTTTAGTCCACATTTAGTCCTGGTTTTGTCCTGGTTTAGTCCTAGTTTAGTCCTGGTTTTGTCCTGGTTAGTCCTGGTTTTAGTCCTGGATTTAGTCCTGGTTAGTCCTGGTTTAGTCCTCATTTTAGTTCTGGTTAGTCCTGATTTTAGTCCTGGTTTTAGTCCACATTTAGTCCTGGTTTTAGTCCTGGTTTAGTCCTGGTTTTAGTCCTGGTTAGTCCTGATTTTAGTCCTGGTTTTAGTCCACATTTAGTCCTGGTTTAGTCCTGGTTTAGTCCTGGTTTTAGTCCACATTTAGTCCTGGTTTAGTCCTGGTGTTAGACCACATTTAGTCCTGGTTTTAGTCCTGGTTTTGGTCCTGGTTTAGTCCTGGTTTAGTCCTAGTTTAGTCCTGGCTTTAGTCCTGGTTTTAGTCCTGGTTTTAGTCCACATTTAGTCCTGGTTTTAGTCCTGGTTTTAGACCACATTTAGTCCTGGTTTTAGTCCTGGTTTTGGTCCTGGTTTAGTCCTGGTTTATTCCTAGTTTAGTCCTGGTTTTAGTCCTGGTTTTAGTCCTGGTTTTAGTCCACATTTAGTCCTGGTTTAGTCCTGGTGTTAGACCACATTTAGTGCTGGTTTTAGTCCTGGTTTAGTCCTGGTTTAGTCCTGGTTTTAGTCCTGGTTTTAGTCCTGGTTTTAGTCCACATTTAGTCCTGGTTTTGTCCTGGTTAGTCCTGGTTTTAGTCCTGGATTTAGTCCTGGTTAGTCCTGGTTTAGTCCTGATTTTAGTTCTGGTTAGTCCTGATTTTAGTCCTGGTTTTAGTCCACATTTAGTCCTGGTTTTAGTCCTGGTTTAGTCCTGGTTTTAGTCCTGGTTTAGTCCTGGTTTTAGTCCACATTTAGTCCTGGTTTAGTCCTGGTGTTAGACCACATTTAGTGCTGGTTTTAGTCCTGGTTTAGTCCTGGTTTTAGTCCTGGTTTAGTCCTGGTTTTAGTCCTGGATTTAGTCCTGGTTAGTCCTGGTTAGTCCTGGTTTTAGTCCTGGATATAGTCCTGGTTAGTCCTGGTTTAGTCCTGATTTTAGTTCTGGTTAGTCCTGATTTTAGTCCTGGTTTTAGTCCACATTTAGTCCTGGTTTTAGTCCTGGTTTTAGTCCTGGTTTTAGTCCTGGATTTAGTCCTGGTTTAGTCCTGGGTTTAGTCCTGGTTTAGTCCTGGTTTATTCCTGGTTTAGTCCTGGTTTAGTCCTGGTTTAGTCCTGGGTTTAGTCCTGGTTTAGTCCTGGTTTAGTCCTGGTTTAGTCCTGGTTTTAGTTTAGTGAGCACAATAAACAACCTAAAAAATGTATTAAAGTGCGTATTAATTAGATTAATTAATTACCAACCCTGTAATTAATTAGATTATTTTTTATTAGTTTAAATGATTTTGTTTTAAATGAAAAATGCGACTCACCCACAGATCCGATACAGAAGTCAAAACTGAGCTCTGAGGCCAGTTTCTTGTTGGATTTGAGTCTCCCCTGAAGATTCACGATCTTCAGATTTTCTAGAAACGGATGAAAAAATAAATATTTGATAAACAGTTGAATGTAGAAAACGCTGAGGGCATCTGGAGGGACTTACGGTCCAAACACACCAGGACAGTGTCTCTCTCCAGCTGAGTCACGTGGATGGCGTCCACCTGTTGACTGTCTGTGCAAACAAAGAGAAAAGAGTGAGATGTTCAGATTCTGCAGCTCGAGCAAAAGTTTGATTACGACTACAAAAATACAACTACTGCAACAGCCTCCAAAATCCTCAAAAGACTCCAGAACATCCAGAACTCTGCTGCCCGCCTCCTCACTCGCACCTCCTCCTGTGAACACTCCTGTCCTCAAAGATCTCCACTGACTCCCCTGTGCTCAAAGATCTCCACTGACTCCCCTGTGCTCAAAGATCTCCACTGACTCCCCTGTGCTCAAAGATCTCCACTGGCTCCCCTGTGCTCAAAGATCTCCACCAGTTCCCCTGTCCTTAAAAATCTCCATTGGCTCCCCTGTCCTCAAAGATCTCCACTGGCTCCCCTGTCCTCAAACATCTCCACCGGTTCTCCTGTCCTCAAACATCTCCACCGGTTCTCCTGTCCTCAAAGATCTCCACCGGTTCCCCTGTCCTCAAAGATCTCCACCGGCTCCCCTGTGCTCAAAGATCTCCATTGGCTCCCCTGTCCTCAAAGATCTCCACCGGTTCCCCTGTCCTCAAACATCTCCACCGGTTCCCCTGTCCTCAAAGATCTCCACCGGTTCCCCTGTGCTCAAAGATCTCCACTGACTCCCCTGTGCTCAAAGATCTCCACTGACTCCCCTGTGCTCAAAGATCTCCACTGGTTCCCCTGTGCTCAAAGATCTCCACCGGCTCCCCTGTGCTCAAAGATCTCCACCGGCTCCCCTGTGCTCAAAGATCTCCATTGGCTCCCCTGTGCTCAAAGATCTCCACTGGTTCCCCTGTCCTCAAACATCTCCACTGGTTCCCCTGTCCTCAAACATCTCCACCGGTTCTCCTGTCCTCAAACATCTCCACTGGCTCCCCTGTCTTCAAAGATCTCCACCGGTTCTCCTGTCCTCAAACATCTCCACTGGCTCCCCTGTCCTCAAAGATCTCCACTGGTTCCCCTGTCCTCAAACATCTCCACTGGCTCCCCTGTCCTCAAAGATCTCCACCGGTTCCCCTGTCCTCAAACATCTCCACCGGTTCCCCTGTCCTCAAAGATCTCCACCGGTTCCCCTGTCCTCAAACATCTCCACCGGTTCCCCTGTCCTCAAAGATCTCCACCGGTTCCCCTGTCCTCAAACATCTCCACCGGTTCCCCTGTCCTCAAAGATCTCCACCGGTTCCCCTGTCCTCAAACATCTCCACCGACTCCCCTGTCCTCAAACATCTCCATAGGAACAGGAACCCCAGGATCATGCGAACATTTGAAGACCAAAATGACTCGTAGACAGCAGCAGGTACAGAGAGGGTTTCTGGATGGATGTGGATGGAGCCGGAAGTGCGTCCATGAACACTTCCTGTTTGGTCATGAGTTTTGTTTGAACACGAATCAGAAGTGATTTAGATTTACAACTGTGGATGATTTTTACTGTTAAACACGTCAGAGAACGTCACGGAGTTCAGGAAGATTAAACCTGGTTTAATCCTGGTTTAGTCCTGGTTTAGTGCTAGTTTTAGTCCTGGTTTAGTCCTGGTTTAGTCCTGATTTAGTCCTGGTTTTAGACCTGGTTTTAGACCTGGTTTAGTCCTGTTTTAGTCCTGGTTTTAGTCCTGGTTTTAGTCCTGGTTTAGTCCTGCTTTTAGTCCTGGCTTAGTCCTGGTTTTTGTCCTGGTTTAGACCTGGTTTAGTCCTGGTTTTAGTCCTGGTTTAGTCCTGGTTTTAGACCTGGTTTAGACCTGGCTTAGTCCTGGTTTTAGTCCTGGTTCAGACCTGGTTTAGTCCTGGCTTAGTCCTGGTTTAGACCTGGTTTAGACCTGGTTTTAGACCTGGCTTAGTCCTGGTTTTAGCCCTGGTTTAGACCTGGTTTTAGACCTGGTTTTAGTCCTGGCTTAGTTCTGGTTTTAGTAGTGGTTTAGACCTGGTTTTAGTCCTGGTTTTAGTCCTGGTTTTAGTCCTGGTTTAATCCTGGTTTTAGTCCTGGTTTTAGTCCTGGTTTTAGTCCTGGTTTAATCCTGGTTTAGTCGTGGCTTAGTCCTGGCTTAGTCCTGGTTTTAGTCCTGGTTTTAGTCCTGGTTTTAGTACTGGTTTAGTCCTGGCTTAGTCCTGGTTTTAGTCCTGGTTTAGACCTGGTTTAGTCCTGGTTTAGTCCTGGTTTAGTCCTGGTTTAGTCGTGGTTTAGTCGTGGTTCAGTCCTGGTTCAGTCCTGGTTTAGTCCTGGTTTAGTCCTGGTTTTAGTCCTGGTTTAGTCCTGGTTTAGTCGTGGTTTAGTCCTGGTTTAGTCGTGGTTTTAGTCCTGGTTTAGTCCTGGTTTAGTCCTGGTTTTAGTCCTGGTTTAGTCCTGGTTTAGTCCTGGTTTAGTCGTGGTTTAGACCTGGTTTAGTCCTGGTTTAGTCGTGGTTTAGTCGTGGTTTTAGTCCTGGTTTAGACCTGGTTTAGTCCTGGTTTAGTCCTGGTTTAGTCCTGGTTTTAGTCCTGGTTTAGACCTGGTTTAGTCCTGGTTTAGTCGTGGTTTTAGTCCTGGTTTAAACCTGGTTTAGTCGTGGTTTAGTCGTGGTTTAGTCCTGGTTTAGTCGTGGTTTTAGTCCTGGTTTAAACCTGGTTTAGTCCTGGTTTAGTCCTGGTTTAGTCCTGGTTTAGTCCTGGTTTTAGTCCTGGTTTAGTCCTGGTTTAGTCTTAGTCCTGGTTTAGTCCTGGTTTAGACCTGGTTTAGTCCTGGTTTAGTCCTGGTTTAGTCCTGGTTTAGTCCTGGTTTTAGTCCTGGTTTTAGTCCTGGTTTTAGTCCTGGTTTAGACCTGGTTTAGTCCTGGTTTTAGTCCTGGTTTTAGTCCTGGTTTTAGTCCTGGTTTAGTCCTGGTTTAGTCCTGGTTTAGTCCTGGTTTTAGTCCTGGTTTATTCCTGGTTTTAGTCCTGGTTTAGTCCTGGTTTAATCCTGGTTTAGTTGTGGTTTTAGTCCTGGTTTAGACCTGGTTTAGACCTGGTTTAGTCCTGGTTTAGTCCTGGTTTTAGTCCTGGTTTAGTCCTGGTTTAGTCGTGGTTTTAGTCCTGGTTTAGACCTGGTTTAGTCCTGGTCCTGGTTTAGACCTGGTTTAGTCCTGGTTTAGTCGTGGTTTAGACCTGGTTTAGTCCTGGTTTAGTCCTGGTTTTAGTCCTGGTTTAGACCTGGTTTAGTCCTGGTTTAGTCGTGGTTTTAGTCCTGGTTTTAGTCCTGGTTTAAACCTGGTTTAGTCCTGGTTTAGTCGTGGTTTTAGTCCTGGTTTAAACCTGGTTTAGACCTTGTTTAGTCCTGGTTTAGTCCTGGTTTAGTCCTGGTTTTAGTCCTGGTTTAGTCCTGGTTTAGTCGTGGTTTTAGTCCTGGTTTAGACCTGGTTTAGACCTGGTTTAGTCCTGGTTTAGTCCTGGTTTTAGTCCTGGTTTAGTCCTGGTTTAGTCGTGGTTTTAGTCCTGGTTTAGACCTGGTTTAGTCCTGGTCCTGGTTTAGACCTGGTTTAGTCCTGGTTTAGTCGTGGTTTTAGTCGTGGTTTAGACCTGGTTTAGTCCTGGTTTAGTCCTGGTTTAGTCCTGGTTTTAGTCCTGGTTTAGACCTGGTTTAGTCCTGGTTTAGTCGTGGTTTTAGTCCTGGTTTAAATCTGGTTTAGACCTGGTTTAGTCCTGGTTTAGTTGTGGTTTTAGTCCTGGTTTAAACCTGGTTTAGACCTGGTTTAGTCCTGGTTTAGTCCTGGTTTTAGTCCTGCTTTAGTCCTGGTTTAGTCCTGGTTTAGTCCTGGCTTAGTCCTGGTTTTAGTCCTGGTTTAGTCCTGGTTTAGACCTGGTTTAGTCCTGGTTTAGTCCTGGTTTAGTCCTGGCTTAGTCCTGGTTTAGTCCTGGTTTAGTCCTGGTTTAGACCTGGTTTAGTCCTGGTTTAGTCCTGGTTTAGTCCTGGCTTAGTCCTGGCTTAGTCCTGGTTTAGTCCTGGTTTAGTCCTGGCTTAGTCCTGGTTTTAGTCCTGGTTTAGTCCTGGTTTAGACCTGGTTTAGTCCTGGTTTAGACCTGGTTTAGTCCTGGTTTTAGTTCTGGTTTAGTCGTGGTTTTAGTCGTGGTTTAGACCTGGTTTAGTCCTGGTTTAGTCGTGGTTTAGTCCTGGTTTTAGTCCTGGTTTTAGTCCTGGTTTAGACCTGGTTTAGTCCTGGTTTAGACCTGGTTTAGTCCTGGTTTTAGTTCTGGTTTAGTCGTGGTTTTAGTCCTGGTTTAGACCTGGTTTAGTCCTGGTTTAGACCTGGTTTAGTCCTGGTTTTAGTCCTGGTTTTAGTCCTGGTTTAGACCTGGTTTAGTCCTGGTTTAGTCCTGGTTTAGTCCTGGTTTAGTCCTGGTTTAGACCTGGTTTAGACCTGGTTTTAGTCCTGGTTTAGTCCTGGTTTAGACCTGGTTTAGACCTGGTTTAGACCTGGTTTAGTCCTGGTTTTAGTTCTGGTTTAGTCGTGGTTTTAGTCCTGGTTTAGACCTGGTTTAGTCCTGGTTTAGTCCTGGTTTAGTCCTGGTTTTAGTCCTGGTTTTAGACCTGGTTTAGTCCTGGCTTAGACCTGGTTTAGTCCTGGTTTTAGTTCTGGTTTAGTCGTGGTTTTAGTCCTGGTTTAGACCTGGTTTAGTCCTGGTTTAGACCTGGTTTAGACCTGGTTTAGTCCTGGTTTTAGTCCTGGTTTTAGTCCTGGTTTAGTCCTGGTTTAGTCCTGGTTTAGTCCTGGTTTAGTCCTGGTTTAGACCTGGTTTAGTCCTGGTTTAATCCTGGTTTAGTCCTGGTTTAGTGCTAGTTTTAGTCCTGGTTTAGTCCTGGTTTAGTCCTGATTTAGTCCTGGTTTTAGTCCTGGTTTAAACCTGGTTTAGACCTGGTTTAGTCCTGGTTTAAACCTGGTTTAGACCTGGTTTAGACCTGGTTTAGTCCTGGTTTAGTCCTGGTTTAGACCTGGTTTAGTCATGGTTTAGTCCTGGTTTAGACCTGGTTTAGTCCTGGTTTAATCCTGGTTTAGTCCTGGTTTAGTGCTAGTTTTAGACCTGGTTTAGTCCTGATTTAGTCCTGATTTAGTCCTGGTTTTAGTCCTGGATTAAACCTGGTTTAGACCTGGTTTAGTCCTGGTTTAAACCTGGTTTAGACCTGGTTTAGACCTGGTTTAGTCCTGGTTTAGTCCTGGTTTAGACCTGGTTTAGTCCTGGTTTAGTCCTGGTTTAGTCCTGGTTTAGACCTGGTTTAGTCCTGGTTTAGTCCTGGTTTAGACCTGGTTTAGTCCTGGTTTAATCCTGGTTTAGTCCTGGTTTAGTGCTAGTTTTAGTCCTGGTTTAGTCCTGGTTTAGTCCTGATTTAGTCCTGGTTTTAGTCCTGGTTTAAACCTGGTTTAGACCTGGTTTAGTCCTGGTTTAGACCTGGTTTAGACCTGGTTTAGTCCTGGTTTAGTCCTGGTTTAGACCTGGTTTAGTCCTGATTTAGTCCTGGTTTAGACCTGGTTTAGTCCTGGTTTAATCCTGGTTTAGTCCTGGTTTAGTGCTAGTTTTAGACCTGGTTTAGTCCTGATTTAGTCCTGATTTAGTCCTGGTTTTAGTCCTGGTTTAAACCTGGTTTAGACCTGGTTTAGTCCTGATTTAGTCCTGATTTAGTCCTGGTTTTAGTCCTGGTTTAAACCTGGTTTAGACCTGGTTTAGTCCTGATTTAGTCCTGATTTAGTCCTGGTTTTAGTCCTGGTTTAGTCCTGGTTTAGTCCTGGTTTAGTCACTCCTAAACACCCTGAACATTCTGTCTGATCACAGTGAAAAGAAAATGTTTTCATCTTAAACCTCCTTTAGTCTGTTTGTGTTCACGTGTGGGTTCTGTCTCTCCGTTTGTGGGTTCTGTCTCTCCGTTTGTGGGTTCTGTCTCTCCGTTTGTGGGTTCTGTCTCTCCGTTTGTGGGTTCTGTCTCTCCGTTTGTGGGTTCTGTCTCTCCGTTTGTGGGTTCTGTCTCTCCGTTTGTGGGTTCTGTCTCTCCGTTTGTGGGTTCTGTCTCTCCGTTTGTGGGTTCTGTCTCCTGTATCAGTAAAACTCACTCATTCCCATCTCGGTGAACCAGGAGGAGCAGGAGTTCAGGTTGATGGTCTCGAAGCGGACGAGCTGCCCGGGTTCGGACCCCCGGGACAGGGCCACACACACCAGGGGGTACTCCTGCTCCGGAACCACCAACATCTCAAACACCTTCAGAGGAGTGGGCAGGGGGAAGTCAAAGTGCTGCGGAGAGACGCCGGCAAAACACCAATCAACTCCACAAATACAACACAAAGAACAGTACAACATACTCCACAAAGAACATGTGACCAACATCAAACTCTACAAACAGTCTGGAGTCTTCATCACATTTATTCATTTAGACTCACACAATCCTGCCCAGGTGAGGTCTAAACCAGGACTAAACCAGGTCTAAACCAGGTCTAAACCAGGTCTAAACCAGGACTAAACCAGGACTAAACCAGGACTAAACCAGGACTAAACCAGGTCTAAACCAGGACTAAACCAGGACTAAAGCAGGACTAAACCAGGACTAAAGCAGGACTAAAGCAGGACTAAACCAGGTCTAAACCAGGACTAAACCAGGTCTAAACCAGGTCTAAACCAGGTCTAAACCAGGACTAAACCAGGACTAAACCAGGACTAAAGCAGGACTAAAGCAGGACTAAACCAGGACTAAACCAGGTCTAAACCAGGACTAAAACCACAACTAAACCAGGACTAAACCAGGACTAAAACCACGACTAAACCAGGACTAAACCAGGTCTAAACCAGGACTAAAGCAGGACTAAAACCACAACTAAACCAGGACTAAACCAGGACTAAACCAGGACTAAACCAGGACTAAACCAGGACTAAACCAGGTCTAAACCAGGACTAAACCAGGACTAAACCAGGTCTAAACCAGGAATAAACCAGGACTAAACCAGGTCTAAACCAGGTCTAAACCAGGACTAAAGCAGGACTAAAGCAGGACTAAAGCAGGACTAAAGCAGGACTAAACCAGGACTAAACCAGGACTAAACCAGGTCTAAAACCACGACTAAACCAGGTCTAAACCAGGACTAAAGCAGGACTAAAACCACAACTAAATCAGGACTAAACCAGGACTAAAACCACGACTAAACCAGGTCTAAACCAGGACTAAAGCAGGACTAAAACCACAACTAAACCAGGACTAAACCAGGACTAAACCAGGACTAAACCAGGTCTAAACCAGGACTAAACCAGGACTAAACCAGGTCTAAACCAGGACTAAACCAGGACTAAACCAGGACTAAACCAGGACTAAACCAGGTCTAAACCAGGACTAAACCAGGACTAAACCAGGTCTAAACCAGGAATAAACCAGGTCTAAACCAGGTCTAAACCAGGTCTAAACCAGGTCTAAACCAGGACTAAACCAGGACTAAACCAGGACTAAGCCAGGACTAAACCAGGTCTAAACCAGGACTAAACCAGGACTAAACCAGGACTAAAACTAGAGCTAAACCAGGACTAAACCAGGACTAAACCAGGACGAAAACTAGAGCTAAACCAGGACGAAACCAGGACTAAAACTAGAGCTAAACCAGGACTAAAACTAGAGCTAAACCAGGACTACACCAGGACTAAACCAGGACTAAAACTAGAGCTAAACCAGGACTAAACCAGGACTAAACCAGGACTAAAACCAGGACTAAAGCAGGACTAAAGCAGGACTAAACTAAGACTAACCAAGGACTAAACCAGGACTAAACCAGGACTAAAACGAGGACCAAAGCAGGACTAAACCAAGACTAAACTACTTTGGACCTTTGTAAACTCTCGTCTACATGAAATGTAAGAAATGGCCCCATCCAGAAGAACATAAACATGATGAGAACATGGTGATGGTGGTGGTGGTGCAGTTCTGACCTTGATCAGCATGAACCTCTGCATGGGCTCGTACCACTGCAGAAGAACGATCCCAGACTGAAGAGCTCCACACAGATACTTATGTCCTGTGTACGGGTTCCTCACTGGAGACAACAAGAAGAACAACAACAGCGAGTCACGTCACATTTAATCCAAGCTCCATCACTGTTGCCTCCTCAAAAACACCTGGACTCGTGTTTGTTTCATTCTCATGTTTGAGGAACTCTTTATTATTCGTCTGTAACATCTCCAAAGCTCCAAACGCTCTGTTCCACCTCGTGATGTCATCAAGTGATAGTTTAACAGCTCCTTTTACCTTCAGTTTAGCAGAAATTGACAACTCCAGGACTGAAATGATCCAAGTGATTCTAGAGAACCAAACAAAAACCAGGTCTAAACCAGGACTAAACCAACACTAAAACCAGGACTAAACCAGGACTAAACCAACACTAAAACCAGGACTAAACCAGGTCTAAACCAGGTCTAAACCAGGACTAAACCAGGTCTAAACCAGGACTAAACCAGGACTAAACCAGGACTAAACCAGGTCTAAACCAGGACTGAACCAGGACTAAACCAGGTCTAAACCAGGTCTAAACCAGGCCTAAACCAACACTAAAACCAGGACTAAACCAGGTCTAAACCAGGTCTAAACCAGGACTGAACCAGGACTAAACCAGGTCTAAACAAACACTAAAACCAGGACTAAATCCTGATTTAGGCCTGGTTTTATTCCTGATTTTAGTCCTGGTTTAGTTCTGGTTTAGACCTGGTTTAGTTCTGGTTTAGACCTGGTTTAGACATGGTTTAGACCTGGTTTAGTCCTGGTTTAGTCCTGGTTTAGCTCTAGTTTTAGCCCCGGTTTAGTCCTTGTTCAGTACTGGTTTAGTCCTGGTTTTAGTGCAAATTTACATGATCAAGTATTTAAATTAGTTTGCCAAAACCAATGAAAGGCACGGCGACACTTCACATTAGAGCGCAGCAGTGCTCCACACACAGCTCTGCTGCTCGACCTGTAGACCTCGGTAGGTGATCACATGACCAGGACTAAACCAGGACAAAACCAGGACTAAAACCAGGACTAAATAAGGACTAAAACCAGGAATAAAACCAGGAGAATTCCTGAAATCATATTTTTGAAAATATCGACATATCACTATTGTTAAAATCCTACAAAATACCGTTTGTTTGTTTTTTGCCCATATCGCCCACCCCTAGTTCCACCTTGTGATGTCATGAAGTGGTAGTTTTCAAGCTTAACAGCTCCTTTTACCTTTAGTTCCCACAAGTTGGAACAGAGTGTTTTCAGTTTTCAGAGAAGAACTCGTGCTAAATGTGCAGGTTTGTGAGTTAAACATGTGAATGACACAACTCCACAACTCCACATGTGTTTTTGAGGAGGAAACGACATCAGAACACGAGGAAACGGTGTAACCCGGGCCGTTTCCACTCACCGATGCAGCACTTGTGGCACCCTTTAGTATCGGGGATCTTCGTTGTCAGGGCAAACCTCCTGAAAACAAACAACAACAAAAAAAAGCTTTTAAAAGAGCTGCTGACGTCCGAGAGAGCGAGGAGCAAAGTGGTGCTATTTATTTCAATTACAACTAATCTGGTCTGGTCCCTGGTCTGGTCCCTGGTCTATTACCTGGTCTAGTCCTGGTCTAGTCTTGGTTTAGTCCTGGTTTAGTCCTGGTTTAGTCCTGGTTTAGTCCTGGTTTAGTCCTGGTTTAATCCTGGGTTAGTCTTGGTTTAGTCTGGGTTTAGTCCTGGTTTAGTCCTGGTTTACTTCTGGTTTAGTCCTGGTTTAGTCCTGGTTTAGTCCTGGTTTAGTCTTGGTTTAGTTCTGGTTTAGTTCTGGTTTAGTCCTGGTTTAGTCCTGGTTTAGTCTTGGTTTAGCTCTGGTTTAGCTCTGGTTTAGTCCTGGTTTAGTCTTGGTTTAGCTCTGGTTTAGCTCTGGTTTAGTCCTGGTTTAGTCCTGGTTTAGTCCTGGTTTAGTCTTGGTTTAGCCCTGGTTTAGTCCTGGTTTAGTCCTGGTTTAGTCCTGGTTTAGTCCTGGTTTAGTTCTGGTTTAGTTCTGGTTTAGTCCTTGGTTTAGTCTTGGTTTAGTTCTGGTTTAGTTCTGGTTTAGTCCTTGGTTTAGTCTTGGTTTAGTTCTGGTTTAGTCATGGTTTAGTCCTGGTTTAGTCGTGGTTTAGTCCTGGTTTACTTCTGGTTTACTTCTGGTTTAGTCGTGGTTTAGTCGTGGTTTAGTCGTGGTTTAGTCGTGGTTTAGTCCTGGTTTAGTCCTGGTTTACTTCTGGTTTACTTCTGGTTTAGTCCTGGTTTAGTCCTGGTTTAGTCCTGGTTTAGTCCTGGTTCTTCGTTGTCAGAGAGGGCGAGGAGCAAAGTGGTGCCGTTTATTTCAATAACAAACCACGACTAATGAAGAAACGGTGAATCAGGAGGAGAAGAAAGGCCGGGCCCAGTGTGAAGCGTAAAGTTTAAAAGCCAAAGTTTTGACCTTCTCCAGAGCACAGCAGGGCCGAGCCTCGAGCAGTTAGATATGTGGAGACGGGACTGCAGGCGGACTTTTGGAATTTACACGACAAAGACTCAAATATGAATCCAAACCAAACGCACGGACGCTTCATCGTTTGTACACTCCACCCGAGGAAATGGACCGACCACGAACGTGCGACCAGACCCGCTCCAGGTTAAAACAACATTTACTTATGTTCAGGTACAGGTTTGGTCTAGTCCCTGGTCTAGTCCCTGGTCTAATCCAGGGGTGGGCAAACTTTTTGACTCGTGGGCCACAAAGGGTTCTAAAATTTGACAGAAGGGCCGGACCAGGAGCAGGTGGATTTAGTGTTTTGGTAAAAACACAAAAAATAACATGGAATATGTAGAAAACATGTGCTTTATTTCAATTAAAAATGAACAAAAGCATTACAACAAAATGTCCATCTTTCAAGTTCCACAGTATTTAGCTATTTATTGAAATGACTCTTAAAACACAGAAAATTTAACTAATAAAATATTATATTCTTTAAAAACCGCTACAGTCTCTTGGCATATCAGGCATACAGCAGCTGATAAGTATTCGTCATTTTTTTCTTTTCTTAGCTCCGCTCGTCTTTACAGGAGGCTGAGGGGTCAAAGAGTAAAGCACAAACGGATGGAAATTAGCACTGTGCTAAATCCGGCATATTTACATCGGTTTGTGTGATCTTATACAGATTGTGCATTCATTAATATGTACTGTCCCTTCCAAATAAACAAATAAATAAAAATAATAAAAAACATGGAGCAATATGCTGCACCTCAACAAAGGTCAATGTATGTAGTGCGCCAGCTATTGGAAAACGCTACAACTGCAGGGAAATTAAAACATTAAAACATTAACAAGGTTTATTAATATAATGTCTTCCAAGTTCGGCGGGCCGGATTAAAAAGCTTAACGGGCCGCATATGGCCCCCGGGCCGTAGTTTGCCCATGCCTGGTCTAGTCCTAATTTGGCCCAAGATCTCTTCCTCATTTAGAATTGGTTTAGTCCAATTTTTATTCTGCCTTTAATTCTGTATTTAGTCCTGGTTTAGTCCTGGTTTAATCCTGGTTTAGTTTCAGTTTAGTCTTGGTTTAGTCCTGGTTTAGCGCTGGTTTAGTCCTGGTTTAGCGCTGGTTTAGTCCTGGTTTAGTTTCAGTTTAGTCCTGGTTTAGTCTTGGTTTAGTCCTGGTTTAATCTTGATTTAGTCCTGGTTTAGTTTCAGTTTAGTCCTGGTTTAATCTTGGTTTAGTCCTGGTTTAATCTTGGTTTAGTCCTGGTTTAATCTTGGATTAGTCCTGGTTTAGTTTCAGTTTAGTCCTGGTTTAATCTTGGTTTAGTCCTGGTTTAATCTTGGTTTAGTCCTGGTTTAATCTTGGATTAGTCCTGGTTTAGTTTCAGTTTAGTCCTGGTTTAATCTTGGTTTAGTCCTGGTTTAATCTTGGTTTAGTCCTGGTTTAATCTTGGATTAGTCCTGGTTTAGTTTCAGTTTAGTCCTGGTTTAGTCTTGGTTTAGTCCTGGTTTAGTTTCAGTTTAGTCCTGGTTTAGTTTCAGTTTAGTCCTGGTTTAGTCCTGGTTTAGTCTTGGTTTAGTCCTGGTTTAGTTTCAGTTTAGTCCTGGTTTAGTTTCAGTTTAGTCCTGGTTTAGTCTTGGTTTAGTCCTGGTTTAGTTTCAGTTTAGTCCTGGTTTAGTTTCAGTTTAGTCTTGGTTTAGTCCTGGTTTAGTTTCAGTTTAGTCCTGGTTTAGTTTCAGTTTAGTCCTGGTTTAGTTTCAGTTTAGTCCTGGTTTAGTCCTGGTTTAGTCTTGGTTTAGTCCTGGTTTAGTTTCAGTTTAGTCCTGGTTTAGTTTCAGTTTAGTCCTGGTTTAGTCCTGGTTTAGTCTTGGTTTAGTCTTGGTTTAGTCCTGGTTTAGTTTCAGTTTAGTCCTGGTTTAGTCCTGGTTTAGTTTCAGTTTAGTCCTGGTTTAGTCCTGGTTTAGTCCTGGTTTAGTTTCAGTTTAATCCTGGTTTAGTCCTGGTTTAGTTTCAGTTTAATCCTGGTTTAGTCCTGGTTTAGTTTCAGTTTAGTCCTGGTTTAGTCCTGGTTTAGTCCTGGTTTAGTTTCAGTTTAGTCTTGGTTTAGTCCTGATTTAGTCCTGGTTTAGTTTCAGTTTAGTCCTGGTTTAGTCCTGGTTTAGTCCTGGTTTAGTCCTGGTTTAGTTTCAGTTTAGTCCTGGTTTAGTCCTGGTTTAGTCTTGGTTTAGTCTTGGTTTAGTCCTGGTTTAGTCCTGGTTTAGTTTCAGTTTAGTCCTGGTTTAGTCCTGGTTTAGTCTTGGTTTAGTCCTGGTTTAGTCCTGGTTTAGTTTCAGTTTAGTCCTGGTTTAGTCCTGGTTTAGTCCTGGTTTAGTCCTCACCGGGGCAGGATTTTGTCGGGGAAGCGGTGAGTCTGAAACTGAGCGGCGAGTCCTGGTTTCCTGAGCTGCTCGAACAGACCGATGAGGTTATGAGAATACAGCTGGAACGTTTTACCTGCAACAAGGAAAGACCGTTTCACGAAACTTCAAATGTTTCTGTGCAAATACGTGAAAAACAGAACCAAGAATATGCTCGAGTGATCACGGAACAGAAGAACATTCAAGAAGAGTTAGATGTTCTGGGGAAAAACAGTGAGTGAGCACAAACGACTGACGTTTTAAATAGAAAACTAATGTTCTAATGCAGGATCTCTAACACAGTGCTTCAATTATTTTCTGTGGTGCCCCCCCTAGGAAGAACAACAAATGTCACGCCCCCCTCCCTGCTATACTATACTAGTAAAGTATTATAATACTATAAATAGTATTATTTGTCTAGAAAATTGATATTAGTACACCTCTGCATAACATTGTATCCTTTAACATTAAAAACATTTTTGCACTGAGGACTCAAATATTAATGTGTTTTTAATGCAGCTTTGTGCACATTTGTTTACGTGTTACAGAAACGAAACTTAAAACTACATGGCTAATTTGCATAAACTAAAAGCGCTGAAAAAAAAAAAAGCTCTGTCCTTGTGCCGCTGATGCGTCAGCTTCTGTCGGACTAAAGGACACGACTCAGTGGAATATACGTGTTTTTCTGTGACAGAGGATGTTCTGCTGATGGTGAGTCTGTTCTGTATATCGCGTATTTAAGGTTGCCACCCCCTGCCCCAGAGCGACAATGAGAGCGCCACTGCCAACTACTGTTGTTGATGTGCAATTACACTTAGTTCTAGAACAGTACGGCAAAAAAGCATGTCTCCCAGGGGGGCCCGCCCCACTATTTGAGAAGCACTGCTCTAATCTAATACTATTAATTATCTTTATCTCTATCTTATCTCTATCTTATTAATTATTCAAATATTTATAATTAGTTTTATTAATTTATAATTAGTTGTATTAATAAACAAAAATTAAACAAGTACAAAAAAACTGAGGAATAATATTTACAAAAATACTTTAGTAGTAATTAGTAACAGACACAAAAACTCTAACTATAAACTAAACTCTAAACCAAATAAATCAAGACTAAACCAGGTCTAAACCAGGACTGAACCAGGACTAAACCAGGTCTAAACCAGGGGGTAAACAGGACTAAACCAGGACTAAACCAGGGGGTAAACAGGACTAAACCAGGACTGAACCAGGACTAAACCAGGACTAAACCAGGTCTAAACCAGGACTGAACCAGGACTGAACCAGGACTAAACCAGGACTAAACCAGGGGGTAAACAGGACTAAACCAGGACTAAACCAGGGGGTAAACAGGACTAAACCACGACTGAACCAGGACTAAACCAGGACTGAACCAGGACTAAACCAGGTCTAAACCAGGACTAAACCAGGACTGAACCTGGACTGAACCAGGACTAAACCAGGACTAAACCAGGGGGTAAACAGGACTAAAGCACGACTGAACCAGGACTAAACCAGGACTGAACCAGGACTAAACCAGGTCTAAACCAGGACTAAACCAGGACTAAACCAGGACTAAACCAAGTCTAAACTATGAACTAAACCAGGACTAAACCAGGACTAAACCAGGTCTAAACTATGAACTAATCCAGGACTAAACCAGGACTAAACCAAGACTTAACCAGGACTAAACCAAGACTAAACCAGGACTAAACCAGGTCTAAACTATGAACTAAACCAGGACTAAACCAGGACTAAACCAGGACTAAACTATGGACTAAACCAGGTCTAAACTATGGACTAAAGCGGGACTAAACCAGGTCTAAACTATGGACTAAACCAGGACTAAATGATATCATTAAAGCAGATTTTAAACACCAATAATGTGGTGAGAACATGTCTAGTTACAGTCATGTTATGGTTTTTGTAATTTTTATAGTTTCAGTATTTACAGACTTTTACTTCAAAATAAAAGCCTCTGAGTGAAAGTGGACGGCGCGGGGTTAAAGTGGACGGCGCGGGGTTAGGTTAAAGTGGACGGCGCGGGGTTAGGTTAAAGTGGACGGCGCGGGGTTAGGTTAAAGTGGACGGCGCGGGGTTAGGTTAAAGTGGACGGCGTGGGGTTAAAGTGGACGGCGTGGGGTTAGGTTAAAGTGGACGGCGTGGGGTTAGGTTAAAGTGGACGGCGCGGGGTTAGGTTAAAGTGGACGGCGCGGGGTTAGGTTAAAGTGGACGGCGCGGGGTTAGGTTAAAGTGGACGGCGTGGGGTTAAAGTGGACAGCGTGGGGTTAGGTTAAAGTGGACGGCGCGGGGTTAGGTTAAAGTGGACGGCGTGGGGTTAAAGTGGACGGCGTGGGGTTAGGTTAAAGTGGACGGCACGGGGTTAGAGGTGCAGAGTAAAAACAGAAACGGCGTGATGGAGAATTACCTTCTGATGAGGCCGTTAGTATCAGTGAAGCCACGAGAGCAGGAGGCCAAGAGAGAACAGAGAACAGAGGTCAGACCATTCAACAAAAACACAACAACACAACTCTCTAACACTTCGGAATCTTTTTTTTTTCTGTGTAACTTTCGGTGGTGGAGGATCCGTCACCGTGGAGATGTTGATGCTTTGCCTGGAGTATAATCACGTCCGATTTGTGGAGAGTAGATTTTTTTTCAAGTCTTTTCATTGTTTTATTGTAAAAAACAAACAAACAGAAGAATTGAATAATAAACCATTTTAATGCCATACTGCGGTGCATTCCAGTGATCTCCCTGGAAGATCTCCATGGACACACCAGGTGCTGCTGTGGAATTCTGCATCTCCAGTTCATCGTTAACATTTTGTCTGTGGTTCGCTCTGGACGGATCCAACAGAACGTGTCCTTCCTGAACATCATCAGTGTCCTCGGTCAGTCCTGGTTTAGTCCTGGTTTAGTCCTGGTTTAGTCCTGGTTTAGTCCTGGTTTAGTCCTAGTTTAGTCCTGGTTTAGTCCTGGTTTAGTTCTCACCGAGGCAGGATTTTGTCGGGGAACTAGTGAGTCTGAATCTGAGCGGCGAGTCCTGGTCTAAACCAGGACTAAACCAGGGGGTAAACAGGACTAAATCAAGACTAAACCAGGACTAAATCAAGACTAAAATGGGGTAAACAGGACTAAATCAAGGTCAGCTCGTCTCCTCGGTCGGCTCGTCTCCTCGGTCGGCTCGTCTCCTCGGGCGCCGGCTCGTCTCCTTGGTCTCCTCGTCTCCTCGGTCGTCGGCTCGTCTCCTCGGTCGTCGGCTCGTCTCCTTGGTCTCCTCGTCGCCTCGGTCGGCTCGTCGCCTCGGTTGTTGGCTCGTCTCCTCAGTCATCGGCTCGTCTCCTCGGTCGGCTCGTCTCCTCGGTCGTCGGCTCGTCTCCTTGGTCTCCTTGGTCTCCTCGGTCGGCTCATCTCCTCGGTTGTTGGCTCGTCTCCTCGGTTGTTGGCTCGTCTCCTCGGTTGTTGGCTCGTCTCCTCGGTCGGCTCGTCTCCTCGGTCGGCTCGTCTCCTCGGTCGGCTCGTCCCCTCGGTCGGCTCGTCCCCTCAGTCATCGGCTCGTCTCCTCGGTTGGCTCGTCTCCTCAGTCATCGGCTCGTCTCCTCGGTCGTCGGCTCGTCTCCTCGGTCGGCTCGTCTCCTCGGTCGTCGGCTCGTCTCCTCGGTCGGCTCGTCTCCTCGGTCGGCTCGTCTCCTCGGTCGTCGGCTCGTCTTCTTGGTCTCCTCGGTCGTCGGCTCGTCTCCTCGGTCGTCAGCTCGTCTCGTCTCGCAGAAGTCCACGCTCTGCTCTTCTTTTATTTTGTCCACCTTGTCCTTCTTAGGTCTTATTTAAACCTCCGGGTGTGGAACCAGAGTCGGGCCAGGATCACCAGGACTCACAAGGTTATAATAGTTTTGGATTTTTCATTATAGTTTAGTTTTAGTTAGTTTTGACTTTTTCCCCTCTAATTCAGTGAGTTTTAATGAGTTTTAATTAGTTCTTAGAGCGGCTCTCTCTAGTTTTTGTCAAATCAGTGACTTCTGCTGTTGCCTTTGAGAGACCAGTTCAGAAATGCAGAAGTGCCACTCTCAGGTCATTTTTAGTGCTGTCAGGTGATTTAAAAAATTAATCTAATTAATTACAGGATTTGTAATTAATTAATCAAATTAATCGCATTTTAAGAGTGAGAGCGAGTGATCAATCGATCGAGCGAACCCACTTTGTGATCGAGTTCGTCAGTTTTCATGTGGTCGCTTTGCTCATTCGTTTCTCAAATTCTGCGAACGTGGTTTGGTGGTTTGTTGGTTTGTTGGTTTGTTGGTTTGGTGGATTGTTGGTTTGTTGGTTTGGTGGTTTGGTGGTTTGATGGTTGGTTTGGTGGTTTGTTGGTTTGGTGGTTGGTTTGGTGGTTGGGTGTTTTTTTGGTGGTTTGGCGGGTTGGTGGTTTGTTGGTTTGTTGGTTTGGTGGTTTGTTGGTTTGTTGGTTTGGTGGTTTGGTGGTTGGTTTGGTGGTTTGTTGGTTTGGTGGGTTTGTTGGTTTGGTGGTTTGGTGGTTTGTTGGTTTGGTGGTTTGTTGGTTTGGTGGTTTGGTGGTTGGTTTGGTGGTTTGGTGGTTGGTTTGTTGGTTTGGTGGTTTGGTGGTTTGTTGGTTTGATGGTTTGTTGGTTTGGTGGGTTGGTGGTTTGTTGGTTTGGTGATTTGGCGGTTTGTTGGTTTGGTGGTTTGGTGGTTTGTTGGTTTGGTGGTTGGTTTGGTGGTTTGGCGGTTGGTTTAGTGGTTTGGCGGTTTGGTGGTTTGTTGGTTTAGTGGTTTGGCGGTTGGTTTGTTGGTTTGGTGGTTTGGTGGTTTGTTGGTTTGGTGGGTTGTTGGTTTGGTGGTTTGGTATGTTGGTTTGGTGGTTTGGTATGTTGGTTTGGTTTGGTTTGTTGGTTTGGTGGGTTGGTGGTTTGGTGGGTTGGTGGGTTGTTGGTTTGGTGGTTTGGTGGGTTGGTGGTTTGGTGGTTTGTTGGTTTGGTGGGTTGGTGGTTTGTTGGTTTGGTGGGTTGGTGGTTTGTTGGTTTGTTGATTTGTTGGTTTGGCGATTGGTTTGGTGGTTTGTTGGTTTGGTGGTTGGTTTGGTGGTTTGGTATGTTGGTTTAGTGGTTTGGCGGGATGGTTTGGTTTGTTGGTTTGGTGGTTTGTTGGTTTGATGGTTTGGTGGGTTGGTGGTTTGTTGGTTTGGTTTGTTGGTTTGTTGGTTTGATGGGTTGGTGGTTTGTTGGTTTGGTGATTTGGTTTGGTTTGTTGGTTTGGTTTGGCGGTTTGGTGGTTTGTTGGTTTGGTTTGGCGGTTTGGTGGTTTGATGGTTTGTTGGTTTGATGGTTTGGTTTGTTGGCTTGGCGGTTTGGTGGTTTGTTGAAGTGCGCTCTCGCTCCATCACTGGTAACGATGGAACTTGTCCGAACGTGTTTATCGTTCAAATGATCCGTCAGGCTGGAGGAAAATTCTTTTGGACAAAAGCTCCAAATCTCAGCGTTCTTGTTGATCGTCCCGTCTTCGTTCTTTTTATAAATAAACTCGCCGTTCAAAGGCCCTGGCAGCGATTCGCTCGCTGCACGCCAAATTTAAAATGCGCGTTGAATTGCCGCTCATAATTAATTGCGTTAATTTTTATAGCACATTAATTTGCAGTGTAATTAATTTATCCAATTAAACTGACAGCACTCGTCATTTTCACAGCAAAGTCTGTTGCTTTTCTTCGTTTTTGTGTCCAGCGTCCTCGAAAAGGACTGACCGCAAAGATGTTGTAACAAACAATATAAAAATATGAGTCGGTGCGTGTCTTGACCTCTGCCGACCCAGAAGATTCGATCGAATTCCGGTTAAGAACCACTGATCCAGACAAATCAATAACATTTCCATGAAGTAACCTGGGCTGGTTTGGTCTCCATGGAGATAGAAAGGTTTAATGCCGTACTGTGGAACATTCCAGACAAAGCAACAACATCTCCATGGAGAAAAGCGTCTGACGGAGCCTCCAGCAGAAAAGTTCCACAGTGCAGCTTTTCCCATCTGCAGTAATGACAGTGTTTTGTTTAAACCTGATGGCCCGGCTGCACTTTACCGAACCGTTCACTGTAATCGCTCGTTTAAATCGGAAACAGGCGCGTGTTGTTTTGGTCAGCTGCCATTTTGTTTCTAAAGACAAAAATATCTTTACGAGCTCGTGTTAAAAACGGCTCCTCTGACCGCCGTACGTCGTTATCTGCGCGTACAGCTGGTCGCTATGGAAACCAACAGCATTATTCTGTAGGTAAAATCACAGATGGAGTCGAGTCCCGAACAAAGGGCGAGGCACCGGTCTATAGGGACAAAGAGTGTGTGTGTGTGTGAGTGTGTGTGTGTGTGTATGCGTGTGTGTATGCGTGTGTGTGAGTTTGTTGTTTGTGCTGTATGAGTGTGTGTATGTGTTGTGTGTATGAGTGTGTGTTGTGTGTTTGTATGTGTTGTGTATGTGTTGTGTGTTGTGTATGAGTGTTTGTATGTGGTGTGTGTGTATGTGTTGTGTGTTTGTATGTGTTGTGTATGTGTTGTGTGTTGTGTATGTGTTGTGTTGTGTGTATGTGTTGTGTGTTGTGTATGAATGTGTATGAATGCGTGTATGTGGTGTGTGTGTATGTGGTGTGTGTGTGTTGTGTATGAGTGTGTATGTGTTGTGTGTTGTGTATGAGTGCGTGTATGTGGTGTGTGTGTATGTGTTGTGTGTTTGTATGTGTTGTGTGTTGTGTATGAATGTGTATGAATGCGTGTATGTGGTGTGTGTGTGTATGTGTTGTTTGTATGTGTTGTGTATGTGTTGTGTGTTGTGTATGTGTTGTGTTGTGTGTATGTGTTGTGTGTTGTGTATGAATGTGTATGAATGCGTGTATGTGGTGTGTGTGTATGTGGTGTGTATGTGTTGTGTGTTGTGTATGAGTGCGTGTATGTGGTGTGTGTGTATGTGTTGTGTTGCGTGTATGTGTTGTGTGTTGTG
Organism: Paratrypauchen microcephalus; assembly: GCA_036785185.1. Lineage (NCBI taxonomy): Eukaryota > Metazoa > Chordata > Actinopteri > Gobiiformes > Gobiidae > Paratrypauchen > Paratrypauchen microcephalus. Next base: position 1,934,578 of record JAVJIX010000115.1, on the reverse strand, counting down.
TATGAATGTGTATGAATGCGTGTATGTGGTGTGTGTGTGTATGTGTTGTTTGTATGTGTTGTGTATGTGTTGTGTTGTGTGTATGTGTTGTGTGTTGTGTATGAATGTGTATGAATGCGTGTATGTGGTGTGTGTGTATGTGGTGTGTATGTGTTGTGTGTTGTGTATGAGTGCGTGTATGTGGTGTGTGTGTATGTGTTGTGTTGCGTGTATGTGTTGTGTGTTGTGTATGAATGTGTATGAGTGCGTGTATGTGGTGTGTGTGTGTATGTGGTGTGTGTATGAGTGTGTGTTGTGTGTCGTGTTGTGTATATAAATGTAATAAATATAGAGTATTATATAATGGGAGTTGTACCTGACAGAGACATGAGGTTGTTGTTGATGATGTAGAGCCAAGTGCACCGACGAGGAAACAACTGACGACAGAGGACAGGAGAGAGAGACAGGAGAGAGAGGGGGAAGAGGAGAGGAAAAGAGAAAGAGAGAGAGACAGAAAGGAGAGAGAGGGTGAAGAGGAGAGGAAAAGAGAAAGACAGAAAGGAGAGGGGAAGACAGGGAAGGAGAGAGAGGGAAGGGAGAGGAAGGAAGAAGGAGAGAGCGTGAAAGAGAGAGGGAGGAGAGGAGAAGAGATGACGTTAATGTTTACAGAAAATCCAAAATAAAAGGTGGTGTAAATGCACGTTTGATATTAAAGTTTTACCTGCTCCATCGTGGCTTCGTGCAGCTCGTTCAGATTTAAAGTGTAGATCCCGTCCTCCGTCCCAAAGATCAGATATTGATCTGGAAGAGAACAGGGAGCACAGGTCAGGCCCAAAAAACAAACTGGTGACAAATGACACAAGTTCAGTTTTCTGATGTTTCATGTTTTGTGTAATTTATTGGTGAGAAACAGAGATAAGATGAGAAAGAGTAATTTTTCTCACTCTGAACAGGCCATAATGGGCGTTGTTGCTTGAATGCAAATGAGAAGAAAAGAGCTGGCCAATAGTAGAGGGTGGGGGCGTGGCCAAACTCTCCGCTCTCCGCTGTAGCTCTCAGCTGATCAATTTCCTTGTTTTTGCACGGGGGGAGAGATTTGAAGCGTTCCATTGAAAAATAAACACATTTCCACAGAAAATAAAATTAAACCACTGCTGTTCAAAGGTCCAGAGGCTCAGATAAAGGACTTCCGAGCCTAGAAACACTCGGACGTGCCTCCAGGCAAATAAAAAAACGCATTTCGCATTGCCTAGCGCATTTGCAGTCCAAACTCTCTGGGCGTGATTTACAGAGACGCTGAGTACAGACAGACGGGGGTGGAACTGCATTTGCATTTCTTTTTTCGATCTGACGTAAATAAGTTTCCTTGTTCAAAATCGCCCGTTTGAGCTCCGATTTTTTGTAACGCAGAAAAGGATCGCAAATGCTCAGTTTAGACATTTCACAACTTTTAACAATGGGGGGGCCTAAACAGGGTAGGGGAGCTCACATTAACGTTCAAAAACCTCAGAAAGTGAAAATTTCATGCCATGGGACTTTAAAAAACTGAACAGAAACAACAAAACGTGTCAAAACCTGCTCAGTGTGTGTGAGTGTAGCACTTCTTTAATACTTATTTCTCCTTTACCTTTTGTGTCTCGTTTACCTTTTGTGTCTCGTTTACCTTTTGTGTCTCCTTCACCTTTTGTGTCTCCTTCACCTTTTGTGTCTCCTTCACCTTTTGTGTCTCCTTCACCTTTTGTGTCTCCTTCACCTTTTGTGTCTCCTTCACCTTTTGTGTCTCGTTTACCTTTTGTGTCTCCTTCACCTTTTGTGTCTCGTTTACCTTTTGTGTCTCCTTCACCTTTTGTGTCTCCTTCACCTTTTGTGTCTCCTTCACCTCTTGCGTCTCGTTTACCTTTTGTCTCGTTTACCTTTTGTCTCGTTTACCTTTTGTGTCTCGTTTACCTTTTGTGTCTCGTTTACCTTTTGTGTCTGGGTGAATCCAGGACGTGGCACAGTTGATCTTCAGTGGACACCCGTCGAACACTTTAGAGAAACACGCCCCCATCTGAAACAGAAGAACATGTTTCATTTGGTCTGCTTTTATTATTCCTGTAATAAACTGGTTTAAAACTGTAATAATGATTAAACGTTCATGTGGCCTGGTTTAGTCACATTTTAGACCCAATTTAGACCTTTTATCCATGGTCCAGTCCTGGTCCAGTCCTGGTCCAGTCCTGGTTTAGTCCTGGTCCAGTCCTGGTCCAGACCTGGTCCAGACCTGGTCCAGACCTGGTCCAGACCTGATTTAGTCCTGGTCCAGACATGGTCCAGTCCTGGTCCAGTCCTGGTCCAGTCCTGGTCCAGACCTGGTCCAGACCTGGTCCAGACCTGGTCCAGTCCTGGTCCAGGTCTTATCTCTTTAGCGTCGGCGTTCCAAACGGGTTAAACCAGGGTTAAAGCTGCAGATCTTGGTGACCACAGATGAAAATGTGAAACCTCAAAGTATCTCCAGAATGCAGCAGAACAATGAGGAGGAACTCACCAGGACTTTGGGAGTGGGAGGGAGCCCGTTGATCGCCGGTTTCTACAACAACAAAACAGAGCGTGAAACACCAGAGGGAAACACGAGGAGAGGAACTGAAACATATTGAGATGTGTTTGTGTTCGAAGAGCAGAGGTTTGTGCAAAGGCCTGAGGAAAACAGATTCTACTGCATCTTCTCTGAACATTCACGTCATCTACCCCTCCTTTTCTCTCCCTTTATCATCTTCAGTCACATTTGTGTAGAAGGTTCTGGGGGTTTGTGGAAAACAGAGTGGGACATATCTGAGGTTTTGGAGGGAGGTTCCTGAGGGAAGAGCTCGGTCACTTCAGACCAGACCGTGATGAAAATAAAACATGTTATTTTGTTTTTCACTATATTTAAAGGGATAGTTAGTTTTTTTATGTGAATCTGTACGGCGTCCCCTTCAGCAGTGTCGTGCATCAACACTGACTTACCCCTGACAGTGTCCTCTGAGCCGAGTTCTGCCCCGGTTCTACCGCTGGCAGTGTCCTCTGAGCCGAGTTCTGCCCCGGTTCTGCCCCTGTTAGTGTCCTCTGAGCCGAGTTCTGCCCCGGTTCTACCCCTGACAGTGTCCTCTGAGCCGAGTTCTTCTCCGGTTCTACCCCTGACAGTGTCCTCTGAGCCGAGTTCTGCCCCGGTTCTACCCCTGACTGTCCACTGAGCCGAGTTCTGCCCCGGTTCTACCCCTGACAGTGTCCTCTGAGCCGAGCTGCCCGGTTCTGCCCGACAGTGTCCTCTGAGCAGAGTTCTGCCCCTGTTCTACCACTGACAGTGTCCTCTGAGCCGAGTTCTTCCCCGGTTCTACCCCTGACAGTGTCCTCTGAGCCGAGTTCTGCCCTGGTTCTACCCCTGACAGTGTCCTCTGAGCCGAGCTCCCCGGTTCTGCCCCTGACAGTGTCCTCTGAGCCGAGCTCCCCGGTTCTGCCCCTGACAGTGTCCTCTGAGCCGAGTTCTGCCCCGGTTCTACCCCTGACAGTGTCCTCTGAGCCGAGTTCTTCCCCGGTTCTACCCCTGACAGTGTCCTCTGAGCCGAGTTCTGCCCTGGTTCTACCCCTGACAGTGTCCTCTGAGCCGAGCTGCCCGGTTCTGCCCGACAGTGTCCTCTGAGCCGAGTTCTGCCCCGGTTCTACCCCTGACAGTGTCCTATGAGCCGAGTTCTGCCCCGGTTCTACCCCTGACAGTGTGTGTGTGTGTGTGTGTGTGTGTGTGTAATACAAACGCACAGGGAAGTCCCTCTTGTCTTTGCGGTGTTGTCGGCTCTGAGCAGGTCTGGGTCCGTCTCCGTTCACAGTGTCGTCCGAGTCGTTCTCTGAAACACATTTTAAAAACATCTGAATATTTTTTAATAATAATAATTATTATTATTATAATTCATTGCATTTATATAGCGCCTTTCATGACACCCAAAGTGCTTTGCAGTCCATTGTTCATTCACTCCACACTTAGTGGTGGTAAGCTACTTTCTGTAGCCACAGCTGCCCTGGGGCAGACTGACAGAAGCGAGGCTGCCAATCTGCGCCATCGGCCCCTCCGACCACCTCCAACACTCACACACACACCACTTTCATACTAGGCAAATGTGGGTAAAGTGTCTTGCCTAAGGACACAGCGACAGTTTTTTGCAACTGTTGCCCCCCTGTGGCACCTGGAATTCCCAGTGGTCTCCCATCCAAGTACTAACCAGGCCCTGCCTGGCTGAGCTTCTGAGATCTGACGGGATCAGGCTTTGACAGGCAGGTATGGCCACATATCTTTTTTATCAGAAAAGTGCAGTGTGGAACTTTCCCACTGTGTAACATCTCCGTAGAAACAGGCGACGGACCACGCACCAGAAAAGGGACACAGTGCAGATTCTTTTTCTATTGCTGCACTTCTTGTACTTTGGCATTGCAACAGTGTAATTTCCCCATTGTGGAAGTTGTTTTCAGATCAGAAGATACAGAAGTGCGCTGTGGCCTTACCTGTGCGTGTGGACTTACAGAGAGCTTGAAACAAAACAAAAAGATCAAAATCAATCACAAAGTGTGGAGTGAAAACATGAACAGGAAGCGTGCCGTTAGGATGCTAGCTGTTGTTAGCATTACCGTGACGACAAAACGCCGCTCTGGCCTCTTGAAAGTGAACGTGAAAGTGCTTATAAACCCGTAAGGAGGATGCTCGGAAGGCAGAAGGTGAGGAAGAACTTTGGACCAAAAAACAGCTGAAGTGCTAAAGTGCTAAAATGCTAAAGTGCTAAAATGCTACCACTTACTGTCCCTGCTGAGGAGTCTAAACCTCTAAACCATGTTCCTCACCAGGGTCTGAGGAGTCTAAACCATGTTCCTCACCAGGGTCTGAGGAGTCTAAACCATGTTCCTCACCAGGGTCGTGTTCCTCACCAGGGTCTGAGGAGTGCGACAGGATCCCAGGGCTGCTGACGCTCACGGACAGGTAGTCCTGGTTGGTGTCGGGTTTGTTTCCCTGCTCTGGGGTGGATTTCCTTCGTGCCGTTGGGCCAGGACCGTTCCCGGAGTTTGGAAACCTCTTCACCGTTAAAGAGCGCTCATCGTTCAGACCGATGTCGTCCGATGAACTCAACCGAGGCTGAAAGAAGATGATTTGACACAATTTTAACAATTCATTTTCTAAATATTTCATGAATATTGTTTTTGGTGACTTTCTGAAACCAAATCCCAACAGGCAGCGTTCAAGTGAACTCTGGAAGGTTTCAGTCTTAGTCCAGTTTTAGGTGGTTTAGTCCTGCTTAAATCCTGGCTTAGTCTGGTTTTAGTTTTGGTTTAGTTTTGGTTTAGTCCTGCTTTAATCCTGGTTTAATCCTGATTTAATCCTGGTTTAAACCAATTTTAGTCCAGTTTTAATCCTTGTTTAGTCCTAGTTTAGTACTGGTTTAGTTCTAGTTTAGTTCTGGTTTAGTCCTGTTTAGTGCCAGTTTAGTACTGATTTAGTCTAGTTTTAGTCCTGGTTTAGTCCTGGTTTAGTCCTAGTTTAGTTCTGGTTTAATTCTGGTTTAGTCCGGTTTTAGTCCCAGGTTAGTCCTGATTTAGTCTAGTTTTAGTTCTTGTTTCGTACTGGTTTAGTCCAGTTTTAGTCCTCGTTTAATTCTGGTTTAGTCCTGGTTCCGTCCTAGTTCAGTCCTGGTCTAGTCCTGGTCTAGTCCTGGTCTAGTCCTGGTTTAGTCCTGGTTTAGTCCTGGTTCAGTCCTAGTTCAGTCCTGGTTCAGTCCTAGTTCAGTCCTGGTCTAGTCCTGGTCTAGTCCTGGTCTAGTCCTGGTCCAGGCCTGGTCCAGTCCTGGTCCAGGCCTGGTCCAGGCCTGGTCCAGTCCTGGTCCAGTCCTGGTCCAGGCCTGGTCCAGGCCTGGTCTAGTCCTGGTCCAGTCCTGGTCTAGTCCTGGTCTAGTCCTGGTCCAGTCCTGGTCCAGGCCTGGTCCAGTCCTGGTCCAGTCCTGGTCCAGGCCTGGTCCAGGCCTGGTCTAGTCCTGGTCCAGTCCTGGTCTTCTCTACCAGGAGAAAAAAACTAAAGTCAGATGATTTTTTCACAACAGTTTCATAAAGTGGAGATGTTCTTCAGCCCCAAACAATAATAAGTTTGGATTAGGGATGCAAATTATCAATTAATTCCTTAATCTATAGTTGATTGACCTTATCGATCGACTTACGATTAACTGATAAGCGGCGTTTTTCACCTGAATTTGAGTGTTTCAATAGGGTCTTTAAGAATATAAGCTATAGTAACATAACACTGAGTCATAAATATATCATAGTATTATTATATTGTATATTCCTTAATTATTCCTTAGTAAAAAGCAGACAAATGTATTGATGCTGAATAACAAAATACAGTAATCCCTCGCTCTATCGCGGTTCACTGTTCGCAGCCTCGCTTTTTCGCGGATTTAAAAAAAAAAAATTATAGTGTAACTTTTTTTATAGTGTAACATTGTGTTCTGCGTCCTGATTGGCTAAGAGACTAGACCAGGACTAAATGTGGACTAAACCAGGTCTAGATCAGAACTAAACCAGGTCTAGACCAGGTCTAAACCAGGTCTATACCAGGACTGGACCTGGACTAAACCAGGATTAAACCACCACGTGCCGCTTTTTGCTGGTTTCGTGCGGCTGGTTTGTGGCTCGGGCTGAGAGTACGCTGCGGATCGATTTCGTGCTCGCAGCCCCGGTGTACGCGTGGCCTCGCGCCGGTGGTGCACGGGTCGCGCACTTCTCCAAGGGGTTGGTTCGCGTCGCGTCCCGGGACATGGCAGTGCTGTTGAATGAGCGCGGTGCGCCCTGCCCAGGACTAGACCAGGTCTAAACCAGAATTGCGGCTCTTTGCCTTGTTTCGTGACCACGGGTGCGCGGCAGCATGTAAGTGACATGCTTTTATAATTTCAAAAATATATGGTTCTAGGTCCAGCTCTACTGTGAGTTGTACGGCAACATCCAGAGAGGAAAGGGTTACGTGATGTAACGCCATGGTCTTTCTCGTGAGTGGGTTCACATCTCGTGTTCACATTCCAGAGTAGCGCCCTCTAGCGATTTGTTACAATTAATGCATTTTGTTCGGCCCACGTCTTGATCGACAATTAATTGTAAGTCGATTAATTGTTGACATCCCTAGTTTGGATATTTCTTTCAAAACCAGTGAATGTCAAATAGAGTCTGTCTGAAATGATGAAATGATCAAACTCTCGATGGGAAGCCTGTGAACCTGGTGAAGGTCCGACACAAAGATTCATGGACTAAAACAGGTCCGTGTTGGCAAAGGTCACTATATATCCTCCTGGGACCCGAAGAAAAAAAGTTTTTGTTTTGTTTTTGTTTTTCTATTCGTAGGTAAATGAACACTTTAGCATTGACATTTTGTTAATTTTATTTTTATTCATAATGCTGTAACTTGTCGTCTGTTATGGAGTGTAATCGTGTTAAATCCATGTCAAGTTAACAACGTGATGACCAACATCTGACCAGCTTCTACAGTCGCCTCAGAAAGTTTCTACCCTCCCTTTTAATTTCTTATTTATTTATGCATTTAGTTATGTATTTACTTGTGTATGTATTTATGTATGTATGTACTTATTTATGTATGTATGTACGTACTTATTTATTTATGTATACATTTATGTATGTACGTACGTATGTACACTCAATAAAAATATAAACGCAACACTTTTGTTTCCAAAAGATGGACTTAAAGATCTAAAATTAATTCCAGATACACAATATTACCATTTCTCTCAAACATTGTTCACAAATCTGTCTAAATGTGTGATAGTGAGCACTTCTGCTTTGCTGAGATAATCCATCCCACCTCACAGGTGCGCCACATCAAGATACTGTTCTGACATCATGACCAGTGCACAGGTGTACCTTATTCTGCCCACAATAAAAGGCCACTCTGAAATGTGCATTTTTTTTTTTTTTTGCTTTATTGGGGGTCTGGGGACTCAGAACCAGTCAGTATCTGGTGTGACCACCATTTGCCTCATGCAGTGCAACACATCTTCTTCACATAGAGTTTATCAGATTGTCAGTTGTGGCCTGTGGAATGTTGGTCCACTCCTCTTCAATGGCTGTGCGAAGTTGCTGGATATTAGTGGGAGCTGGTACACGCTGTCGTATACGCCGGTCAAGCACATCCCAAACATGCTCAATGGGTGACATGTCCGGTGAGTATGCTGGCCATGCAAGAACTGGGACATTTTCAGCTTCCAAGAATTGTGTACAGATCAGAATCAGAATCAGAAAGGTTTTAATGCCATATGTTTGAACAAGTTCACAACATTAGGAAATTGCTGCGGTGCTTGAAGCAGAATGTAAACCAACACTTAACATGCAATAAATAAAATAGAATAAAATAGAATATCCTTGCAACATGGGGCCGTGCATTATCTTGCTGAAACATGAGGTGATGTTCATGGATGTATGGCACAACAATGGGCCTCAGGATCTCATCAATAAAATGCACCTGTGTTCTTCGTCCATAACAGATGCCTGCCCATACCATAGCCCCACCACCACCATGGGCCACTCGATCCATAACACTGACATCAGCAAAGCGCTCACCCACACGACGCCACACACGCTGTCTGCCATCTGCCCTGAACAATGTAAACCAAGATTCATCCGTGAAGAGAACACCTCTCCAACGTGCCAGACACCATCGAATGTGAGCATTTGCCCACTCAAGTCTGTTACAGCGACGATCTGGAGTCAGGTTAAGACCCCGATGAGGACGACGAGCATGCAGTTGAGCTTCCCTGAGATGGTTTCTGACAGTTTGTGCAGAAATTGTTTGGTTATGCAAACCAATTGTTTCAGCAGCTGTCCGAGTGGCTGGTCTCAGACGATCTTGGAGGTGAACCTGCTGGATGTGGAGGTCCTGGGCTGGTGTGGTTACACGTGGTCTGCGGTTGTGAGGCTGGTTGGATGTACTGCCATATTCTCTGAAACGCCTTTGGAGACGGCTTATGGTGGAGAAATGAACATTCAATGCACGAGCAACAGATCTGGTTGACATTCCTGCTGTCAGCATGCCAATTGCACGCTCCCTCAATGCTTGTGACATCTGTGGCATTTTGCTGTGAGACAAAACTGCACATTTCAGAGTGGGGTTTTATTGTGGGCAGTATAAGGCACACCTGTGCACTAATCATGATGTCAGATCAGCATCTTGATGTGGCGCACCTGTGAGGTGGGATGGATTATCTCAGCAAAGCAGAAGTGCTCACTATCACACATTTAGACAGATTTGTGAACAATGTTTGAGAGAAATGGTAATATTGTGTATCTGGAATTAATTTTAGATCTTTAAGTCCATCTCATGAAAAACAAAAACAAAAGTGTTGCGTTTATATTTTTGTTGAGTGTATGTACGTACGTATGTATGTACTTATTTATGTATGTATTTATGTATTTATTTATTTACATGTTTATGTATGTACGTATTTATGTATTTATTTATTTATGTATTTATTATTATTTTTAATCCTAGTGCAGCCACAAACTAGAGTCTATCTCCAAACACTTAAAGATGGTTACCTGGGTAACGGTTAATACTGGTTAACTCACTGTCCAGGTTTCAGGAGGATACAGAAATAAACATGCTGTAGTTTTATAGATCGACCCTCATAGGTCTCCCTGGTTTATTAATACACACAAACAGCTTAATTGATCATTTTACTGACTATATTCTAATAACTGCAATTGGGCCAGACCAATTAAATCCATACCTTTGGGGGCAGAGGAGGGGGAACACCTGGTCTGAGAGTCGATCTGAAACAAACACAAGACTATCTTTAGCACAGCTCACAATTAACCTGCAAAGGGTTCATTAGAATCTGCTGAGTTCTTACATTTCCACATCTTCAAAGGCGTCTTCCAGAGGAGCCACGTGTCCGCTGGAAAAGAAGAAGAGAAAAAACAGGTGGTGGAAGATCAGAGTCAGTGTCATCTCCAGGGGAAACGATGGAACGAGTGTTTATGACGGATGGGTCTGTGGAGAGATGGAAAACAGAGCTCTGGGGAGGAGGAAGGAGATCATTACCGGAACCTGAGGGAGCAGACGGAAAGCAAAAACAAGCGGCGTAATACAGCTGTGGGCGGGGCTACGGACAGGTGAGGTCATGGGGGAGGGGCTTCAGAGGCGTAACGTGACGCTAAACATCTAAACTCCGCCTCCAGTCACGTTTCAGATCGAGCCGGGAAACTGGGCGGGGCCTAAAGGCGAGCGTGAAGGGAACAGTGTGATTGGTTTAACCGTTATCCACAAACTCTTAAACACCCGTAACCAGGGCAGTGCTGAGTGATGTCATGTAGTACCTCAAATCAGAGCCACTGGAGCAAGCTGGTTTAGTCCTGGTTTAGACCTGGTTTAGTCCTGGTTAAGTTCTGGTTTAGTCCTGGTTTAGTTCTGGTTTAGTTTTGGTTTAGTCCAGTTTTAGTCCCAGTTTAGTCCAGGTTTAGTCCCAGTTTAGCCTAGTTTTAGTCCTTGTTTAGTCCTAGTCCTAGTTTAGTATTGGTTTAGTTCTGATTTAGTTCTGGTTTAGTCCTGTTTAGTCCCAGTTTAGTCCAGTTTTAGTACTGGTTTAGTCCCGGTTTAGTACTGGTTTTGCCTAGTTTTAGTCCTTGTTTAGTCCAAGTCCTAGTTTAGTATTGGTTAAGTATTGGTTTAGTCCTGGTTTAGTCCCGGTTTAGTCCAGTTTTAGTCCAGGTTTAGTCCCAGTTTAGTCCCAGTTTAGTCCCGGTTTAGTCCCGGTTTAGTCTTGCTTTAATCCTGGTTTAGTCCTGGTATAGTCCTGGTTTAGTTCTGGTTTAGTTCTGGTTTAGTCCTGGTTTAATCCTGGTTTAGTCCTGTTTAGTCCCAGTTCAGTTTTGGTTTAGTTCTGGTTTAGTTCAGTTTTAGTCATGTTTAGTCCCGGTTTAGTCTAGTTTTAGTCCTTGTTTAGTCCTAGTCCTACTTTAGTATTGGTTTAGTTCTGTTTAGTCTCAGTTTAAAGGGATATGCCACCCCCAGGTCAAACTTGGGCATCTCCCCACAGTCCAGAGACTAAAATAAGTGGTGGAAAGCGTTTTCCTGCTCACCCAGCCATTGTCCGAGTCTGTCAGCACTGACCGCCGCGGTATCTGCAGCTACTCCGCCTTAGACTGGAGTCTAACGTCGCCAGAGAAAGATTTCGGCCAAAAGGAATTAATTTGCTCGATGCGTTTCCCAATTACTTTGTGTGTAGTGCGCATTCATATCGAGTGCAAATAAATGTGCAAATCAACACGGAGAGCTTGCCTTGGTCATTTTGGGTGGGAACTATTTTTCAGTGCGGAAAAAGAAAGCCGAAGCACACACCACGCTGACAGGGGAATCCCTGTTACGCACCAGGAAGGGAGTTCCCCTGTTGCGCAGCGTGCTGTGTGCTTATGCTGTGCTTCATATCCCTTTAAGTCCTGGTTTAGTCCCGGTTTAGTATTGGTTTAGCCTAGTTTTAGTCCTTGTTTAGTCCAAGTCCTAGTTTAGTATTGGTTTAGTCCTGGCTTAGTCCCGGTTTAGTTCTGGTTTAGTCCAGTTTTAGTTCTGGTTTAGTCCAGTTTTAGTCCCAGTTTAGTCCTGGTTTAGTCCAGTTTTAGTCCCGGTTTAGTCCAGTTTTAGTCCCGGTTTAGTCCAGTTTTAGTCCCAGTTTAGTCCTGGTTTAGGCCTGCTTTAATCCTGGTATAGTCTGGGTTAATTCTGGTTAATTTGGTTTAATTCTAAACACCATATATATTATATATATATATAATATATATATCCTCCTTTCTGACTGTATAGATCACAGCTTTTGAAACTAAAATATTGGACTGTTCATGAGATTATACAATAATCCAAGAAAGTCCAGTATTTATTAGCGATCATATCTTAAAGCAACATCTAACCTTCTGCGGGCGACCTGTGTGATTTCATGGAAGTGGAAAGTTAAAGCCAAAGGAGACAGATCAGGGATGTCAAACATGCGGCCCGGGGGCTTTTCTATTCAAATATTTTAATTATATTTTAATTAAAAATATTGGTAATTTTCTGCGTCTCTTTTCTGTGCAGTTTAGCATAGCAGCGTCTCCAGCGCCTCTGTGCGTGGCCCCTCCCACCAGAGCAGCACAAATGAAGACTCTTTCCAAACGCTCTTAAAGGACCATCGTTTTGACTGTTGACCGTGACACCCTCATCAGCAAAATGTCCAAAATGAGAAAAGTGGACGCCGAATGCAGGATTTTCCAATAAAAACTGACTAATTCTTAGGTCGTTTTCACACCAGGAAAGTCCCATAGTTCACCTGCTTTGGTCCGGACCAAATTTTTATTTACTTTTTTTTATTTTGGTGCGGTTCACTTTCACACTGCAGTTTTTTCCCAAGTGAACCAACATCTGTAAACAAAACCACATGTGCTGAGGCTCAGACATTGGACAGAAATGAGCCGTGTCCAAACACAGAAGGAGAATCATGGTGTTACTGTTTTCACTCTAGCCTTAGTGATACGGTTTGATCAGTTTTTACAGTTCGCACAAATGTTTGAGCAGCATCGTGAGGTTTACACTATTTTACAATCAATTTACAAACGACAAAGACACAGGACAAGACGACTACGGAGGACAGAACTCATGTGAGCATCAAGTTCTGACTCTTGCTCTTCACACAAAACATAAGTAAGCCTCGTAAGTTTAGTTTAGTTTCATTTCGTCAGCCTCGGTTTCCCATAATGCTCGACATACGACAGGAGCTCGTTAAGTACAAAAAGCCAACTTGTGTCGGATCGAGTCCGGTCTGCATTCTCACCTCAAACGAACCGCACCAGAGTTCAAATGGAACCGTGCAGAGACCGAGCTTTTTAGGTGGTCTCGGTTCGCTTGTTTGCTCCGGATCGAGACTTTTGGTTTTTATTCACACCAGAACAAAAGGTCCGAATCAAAGGAACAAACAAACTCTGGTTCGATTTAAACAAACCAAACAAGGCAGGTGTGAAAACGACCTTATTTGCTCCCGGAGGTGAATGGGAAACCTGTACACTCGGTGTGTTTGCAACAAGTGGTGCTGCTCAAGGAAAATAATCTTAAACGCCACTACGGGACACTGATGCTGATGCAAGTTTGAGGAGCAAAAAGAAAGCATGACTAAACTCTGTGAAATGCAGACAAGTTCATGTTAAAACTTTGGGTTGAAATGGCATTTTTCTTAAAGTGTCAGGTTCATAACATTATAATATTTTGTAAAAGAAAGAGTTCATCAAATACAAAAGACTTGTGTAATAGATTTTTGGACTTATTGATATTTTTGGGGTATATTTGCCATGAGTTTCTGATCGGGCCCCGTTGGGACCAAAGTCGGTTGGAGACGGCCCCTGGACCAGAATGAGTTTGACACCCCTGAGATCGATGCTACACTGTGGGAGATTATCCAAAGGAACATCATTTCCATGGAAACAAGCAGACGGAGGCTCTCCTCTAGGCCAAATCAGTCAGGTTTGTGGAGATGCGAGCCTGCTCACAGTAAAGATGCATGTTTCAGTGCAATAACTCACTCCCCGGTCAAACATACAGCGGCGTCTTACGTGCAGGTGGAGAAACGATTAAAAGAACCACACAAAGGCAAAAGGCACATGGAGAAAGTGTAATGCCCAAGGACACAGCAACAGCAGGCACTGGTCAGAGAGGGAATCGAACCGCACACCTTCATGTTAGATTACACTGGTCGACAAGAAAAATGCTTCCGGAAAAAAGTAGTGACATTTTCTAATAAAGGAAAAGTAAGTCAGAAGTGCTGCTATAGTTTCCAAGATATATGGGTCAAAATAGCAGCGGCTTGTGTCAATGTGTGTACAGGACTAAACCGGGACTAAACCAGGACTAAACCGGGACTAAACCAGGACTAAACCGGGATTAAACCAGGACTAAACCAGGACTAAACCAGGACTAAACCGGGACTAAACCGGGACTAAACCGGGACTAAACCGGGACTAAACCGGGACTAAACCGGGGCTAAACCGGGACTAAACCGGGACTAAACCGGGACTAAACCGGGACTAAACCGGGACTAAACCGGGACTAAACCGGGGCTAAACCGGGGCTAAACCGGGGCTAAACCGGGGCTAAACCGGGGCTAAACCGGGATTAAACCGGGATTAAACCGGGGCTAAACCGGGGCTAAACCGGGGCTAAACCAGGACTAAACCAGGACTAAACCAGGACTAAACCAGGACTAAACCAGGGCTAAACCAGGACTAAACCAGGACTAAACCAGGACTAAACCAGGACTAAACCGGGGCTAAACCGGGACTAAACCGGGACTAAACCGGGACTAAACCGGGACTAAACAGGGACTAAACCGGGACTAAACCAGGACTAAACCGGGACTAAACCAAGGCTAAACCAAGGCTAAACCAGGACTAAACCAGGGCTAAACCAGGGCTAAACCAGGACTAAACCAGGACTAAATCAGGGCTAAACCAGGACTAAACCAGGACTAAATCAGGGCTAAACCAGGACTAAACCAGGAGACTAAACCAGGGCTAAACAAGGACTAAACCAGGACTAAACCAGTATCTGAGCAGCTTCTCCAGCACCGCAGGAGGTGACGGAGGCATGTGAGAGCGCCGTGAGAGCGCCGTGTGTGCAGGGGTCAGGGATCACAGGGTGCAGGACCCCGTGTTAGTTTTACCGTTGGAACAATTCGTCCTCAACACTTTTGAGGAGGCTCCTTGAAAGGACAGACGGCGGCGGAGGACGTGCGAGAGGAGACAAGAACAGAGTCAAAGCAAAAAAAACAACAAAAGTGAAGCAAAACTGGGCTGTTAAAGCTGCACTGTGGAACTTTTCTGGTGGAGGGTCCGTCAAACGCTTTTCTCCATGGAGATGTCGTCGCTTTGTCTGGAACGTTCCGCAGTATGGCATTAAACCTTTCTATCTCCACGGAGACCAAACTAGACCAAGTTACTTCATGGAAATGTTATTGATTTGCCTAGAATATCCCTCAGTATGGCATTAAACTCATCTTTATCCATGGATACAAGCCCACAATACCTCCAAGGCCAAGGTTCCAGGTCAGATCTGTGGAGAGGCGACCCCCGCTCACAGTCAGAATGTCTGTTTTTCTAGGGATTTTTGAGCTCTAAAGCCACCTGTGACTAAATAAATGTAAAGTAGAGCTGTTTAAAGTCACACTGTGGGACATTCCAGGTAGAGCAGTGACGTATCCATAGAAACAAGCAGGTGACGGACCCTCCAACAGGAGAGTTACGCAAAGCACCTTTAAAAGCAAATGATGCGTTAATAAAGTACAAATGAAGTTATAAACCAAAACATACAAAGGGACATGTGCAAAGCTCGAGTCAGAATCTTATTGTGTTGTGTATTTGTCAACTTTTCTGATGGAGGGTCCGCCACCTGCTTCTTTAGAGCAGGTTTGCCAAAACGATAGAAAATCAAGACACTCCTCGAAACTAAAACTAGAACCGAAACGAGATCCTCATTTTTCACAGGTATCAATACTAAAAAGGTCCCATGGACACGCTGCAAAAAGGCCAAAATGTAAGATCTAAACATCAGAAAATGACTTAAAAGTAGAGACATGATCTGTCGACGCAGCGAGATTTATTTTAACTCAAGTCATCTTAAAATGAACTCCCTCTAGACTAGAATGAAGCGTCTCTAAACTAGTAAGTCCATAATAAATCTGAAAATACGATGAATAACCTAAATAAACTAAAACAACTTCAGCTGACCAAAGTTCGTCACATAAAAGTCAAAGAAAACGACAAACTACAGTGAAGCAGCAGGATCTCCTGTCTGGTGTGAAACGCCCGGGAGAAGAGGCGGGTTTTGGTGTTATATTTAAGTTTTAGCTAAACATTTTACATTTTTTCCCCAGTTTGTCCACTTTTTTAGGGTTCAAATTTTTAATTCCTGGTTGGAAATCTTGAAAATGATGCTAGGAAATTTTACACCTGTTTCCGAGCAACCACTGTATCACGGCAATAAAAAAATAAAATTAAAATAAGAATAATATAATAATAAAATAATAAGTAAATAATAAATACATAAAAATAAATAAATATATATACACGTAAATTAATCAATTAAAAAAATAATCCCTTGTACCAAGTCAATTAAAAAAATAAAACAATAATAATAAATGAAAAAATAAAAATAAATAAAATAATAATAAGTAAATAATAAATACATAAAAATAAAAAAATATTTACACTTAATTAAATTAATAAATTAAAAAACAATCCCTTGTTCCAAGTCAATAAAAAAATAAAACAATAAATAAATAAAAAAAATAAAAAAATAAAATGATAATAATAATAAGTAAAAAAAAAATATATATATATATATATATATATATATATATATATATATATACACGTAAATTAAAAAACGATCCCTTGTACCAAGTCAATAAAAAAATAATAAAACTATAATAAATAAATAAGTAAATAAATAAATAAATAAAATATATATACATAAATTAAATTAATACATTAAAAACCAATCCCTAAGTTTTAAGTTTTAAAATCTTGGCCAGATCAGAGAAGTTTGCAGTGCAGGACAGAAATGAGACGTTCCTGAGCAGCTTTAGAACGATCACGCATAAAAATCGAGTTTAAAATATTAGTATTGGGCAAAATGACTTTAGAGACGTTGTTTCAGATGACAGCACTACATTCTAATATTCTGCAGTATTATTTAAAACTGATGGAGGGAATGTCAAACTAATACTGCTCATTTTTTAAAAGATTTTGTTAAAATACAGCAGGTCTTGGTCAATAATAAAAATGTTCCATATTTGGGGCATTTACCTTTCCAATATTCTGTAGCAAAGTAATCAATAATGCAAGCAAAATGTGATCAATGGAAAAATCTGAGTCTTGTCTCCGATCTGAGAGTTAAAACTAGTCCGTCTCCACGTAGACAATCCGGTGACACCAACAGGCCAAGCTACAGGTCAGATCTGTGGAGATGTGTTTCCCAAAGGCATGAAAACGGGTCAGGTCCTGGTTTAGACCCTGTTTAGTCCTGGTTTAGTCCTGGTTTAGACCTGGTTTAGTCCTGGTTTAGATCTGGTTTAGTCCTGGTTTAGACTCAGTTTAGTCCTGGTTTAGACCCAGTTTAGATCTGGTTTAGTCCTGGTTTATACCCGGTTTATACCCGGTTTAGTCCTGGTTTAGACCTTGTTTAGTCCTGGTTTAGATCTGGTTTAGTCTTGGTTTAGACCCGGTTTAGATCCGGTTTAGTCCTGGTTTAGACTCAGTTTAGTCCTGGTTTAGACCTGGTTTAGTCCTAGTTTAGTCCTGGTTTAGACTCAGTTTAGTCTTGGTTTAGACCCAGTTTAGATCTGGTTTAGTCCTGGTTTATACCCGGTTTAGTCCTGGTTTAGACTCGGTTTAGTCCTGGTTTAGACTCGGTTTAGTCCTGGTTTAGACTCAGTTTAGTCCTGGTTTAGATCTGGTTTAGTCTTGGTTTAGTCCTGGTTTAGTCCTGGTTTAGACTCAGTTTAGTCCCGGTTTAGTCCTAGTTTAGATCTGGTTTAGTCCTGGTTTAGACTCAGTTTAGTCCCAGTTTAGACCTGGTTTAGTCCTGGTTTAGTCCTGGTTTAGTCCCGGTTTAGTCCTGGTTTAGACCCGGTTTAGTCCCGGTTTAGTCCTGGTTTAGACCCGGTTTAGTCCCGGTTTAGTCCTGGTTTAGTCCCGGTTTAGGCCCCTGCTGTCAGATAATCTGTCCCTTTGATGCAGAAATAATCTGATAATCTGACTCACCCCATAAGAAGGCGGTCACTACGCTGTAACAGTTTGCCGTGTTGTCCGATAGTTTGCGTATCCACGTGTATGCACGTGTCGCGTATATCCATGGACTTTATTTATCCGGAGCTCCGGAGAAACAGACGTATCCCGAATGTATCCTGAGGCGAGAGTTCCTTCTTACGTAGCATTAACGTAACAAGTTAAGGATTTTCTCCAGTTGAATATAATGCCGCGTACATACCCGAGGCTCGCTCACAGCTGATCGGCGAACAGGCACAAACACAACAGCGCTAATCGTCATGATTGGCAGGAGTGCGATCGGTGGGTAATTATGCTGCAACATGATTGGAATCTGGAGCGCAGTTCGGCCCGTCGAACTTGAATTTTGCTCAGTCAATTACATTTTTTTTCCTCCTCGGATCTACACGATTCACGTAGGTCACCCATTTTTACTTCAAAACGGTGAAATTCACCGAAAAGTGAGGGATTTTCATACTTGAACACAGGATGAGGACGAGCAGGTGGCGGACTTCCAACAGAAAAGTTACAGTGTTTTATTATTTATGGATTCTACTCAAAAATATCAGTATAAAATAGTATGGAACTGCTAAACTGCATTTTTATTGATGGATTTATACTTTTGGACTACAGTTGAACATGCAGGTGCAGGGTTAGACTGGAGCATGACGAGATTAAAAGAAGGGCACACTGCAAAGCACAAAAACAAACACAAAAAGCACTTTGGACGACAACGTGGACGACTCTCACAAACGTGTACGTGGAGCATGAGGAGGATACCGCAGAGTCAGAGCTGAAACTTACCTGGACGAAACGCCTCCTTCTGCGAACGGACTCCAGGCCGAAGAGAAGTCGTTTTCCTTATTTATATCCTAAGAAAACGCACAATTTAACACAATTTAACACAATTTAACACAAAGCACTCAAGAATACGTTAAAGATTGTCCCTAAACTGTACGACTCGCCCTTGTGTAGGGACGGGAATTGATCAGATTTTTACGATTCCGATTCCATTATCGATACTGCTTAACGATTCGATTCTTTATCGATTCTCTTATCGATTCTAATTTGGGGAAAAAGGAGAACAAACTGTTTGATTAACACCAAGATTAGCACTAGTCCTGGTTTAGTCCAGGTCTAGTCCTGGTCTAGTCCAGATTTATTCCTGGTCTTGTCCAGGTCTAGTCCAGGTCTAGTCCAGATTTATTCCTGGTCTAGTCCAGGTCTAGTCCAGATTTATTCCTGGTCTAGTCCTGGTCTAGTCCTGGTCTAGTCCTGGTCTAGTCCTGGTCTAGTCCTGGTCTAGTCCAGGTCTAGTCCTGGTCTAGTCCAGGTTTAGTCCTGGCCTAGTCCTGGCCTAGTCCAGGTCTAGTCCAGATTTATTCCTGGTCTAGTCCAGGTCTAGTCCAGATTTATTCCTGGTCTAGTCCTGGTCTAGTCCTGGTCTAGTCCTGGTCTAGTCCTGGTCTAGTCCTGGTCTAGTCCTGGTCTAGTCCAGGTCTAGTCCAGGTCTAGTCCTGGTCTAGTCCAGGTCTAGTCCAGGTCTAGTCCAGATTTATTCCTGGTTTATTCCTGGTTTATTCCTGGTCTAGTCCTGGTTTATTCCTGGTTTATTCCTGGTCTAGTCCTGGTTTATTCCTGGTCTAGTCCTGGCCTAGTCCTGGTCTAGTCCTGGTCAAGTCCTGGAATCGTTAAGAGAATCGTTAGATAAACTGCTAATCGATTCCATGGAAGTGAAAGACATGGAACCGGTTCTCGATTCCCATCCCCACCCTAATACTCCCTACAACTGTACAGATAATACTCCCTACAACTGTACAGATAATACTCCTACAACTGTACAGATAATACTCCTACAACTACAACTGTACAGATAATACTCCCTACAACTGTACAGATAATACTCCCACAACTGTACAGATAATACTCCCTACAACTACAACTGTACAGATAATACTCCTACAACTGTACAGATAATACTCCCTACAACTGTACAGATAATACTCCCTACAACTGTACAGATAATACTCCCTACAACTGTACAGATAATACTCCTACAACTGTACAGATAATACTCCCTACAACTGTACAGATAATACTCCCTACAACTGTACAGATAATACTCCCTACAACTGTACAGATAATACTCCCTACAACTACAACTGTACAGATAATACTCCCTACAACTGTACAGATAATACTCCTACAACTGTACAGATAATACTCCCTACAACTGTACAGATAATACTCCCTACAACTACAACTGTACAGATAATACTCCCTACAACTGTACAGATAATACTCCTACAACTGTACAGATAATACTCCCTACAACTGTACAGATAATACTCCCTACAACTGTACAGATAATACTCCTACAACTGTACAGATAATACTCCTACAACTGTACAGATAATACTCCCTACAACTGTACAGATAATACTCCCTACAACTGTACAGATAATACTCCTACAACTGTACAGATAATACTCCCTACAACTACAACTGTACAGATAATACTCCTACAACTGTACAGATAATACTCCCACAACTGTACAGATAATACTCCTACAACTACAACTGTACAGATAATACTCCCTACAACTGTACAGATAATACTCCTACAACTGTACAGATAATACTCCCTACAACTGTACAGATAATACTCCTACAACTGTACAGATAATACTCCTACAACTGTACAGATAATACTCCCTACAACTGTACAGATAATACTCCCTACAACTGTACAGATAATACTCCCTACAACTGTACAGATAATACTCCCTACAACTGTACAGATAATACTCCCTACAACTCTTTTCTAGCAGGATTGTCGCATTTAGAATTCATATTACACATTAGTCCATTTTTGTTTTTGAGTTAAACGTGTATTTAAAAAGTTTGATTATATTGTTGGAGACGTAAGAGTCGATGAAACGTTACCATCTCTGAATGCGCCTCCGTCTCTTTGCGAATGGGCGGCTGGAACTCCAACTTATCGACTGAAAAAGACCAAATTAAAACAGTTTAGAGAGAACACAGGGACGAGACACTGACGCACTCAAAATCTGATTATTAACACGTTTTTGGAGTTATAAGACGTGTGGTTTAAATATTAAAGCTTCTATATTACACTAAATCAACGCTTGAATTCATGTTCTGATGTGGTCAGCTCCGCAAACAGAGCTGGAATCATGTTTTGTTTCATTCACACACGTTCAATAATACGATAAAGACAAAAAGTATATCCTCCTGAGACCCGCCCATTCATTTGTGTCCTTTATAGTGCACGTCGACTTAACCGCTCCATCTTTTAAATGTTTTAATACTCCAGTTTGTGGCTGCACTATGATTAAAGAATAATAATAATAAAATAATAATAATACATAAAAAATAAAAATAAATATGTATATAAATACTAAAAAAATACATAATATAAAAATAAATAATAAACAATACATTAAAAAAAATGTAAATACTAAAATAATAATAGTACATAAATAAATACATAAAAAAATAAATACGTAAATACTCAATAAATAAAAACTACATAATATCTAAAAATAAATAATACATAAATACATAAAAATAAATAAATACGTAAATACTAAAAAAAATTATAATAATGATACATACATACATAAATAAATACATAAAAAATAAAAATAAATAAAGACGTAAATACTGAAATAAATTAAAAAATAGATAATATATATAAAAATAAATAATACATAAATACATAAAAAATAAAAATAAATAAATACATAAATACTAAAAAAAAAAAAAAAAACATACATAAATACATACAAAATAAAGACGTAAATACTAAAAAAAAATAAAAATACATAAAAATAAATACATAAATACTCAAATAAAAGGGAGTCTAAGAACTTTTTGAGGCAACTGTAGAAGCTTGTTGGTCATCCAAAAAAAAAGTTTTTGTGAGGTTGTTAACTTCACGTGGATTTAACACCAAAATGTCCCCGACGTCCATTACAGAGGACATGTTACAACATTATGAATTAAAATAAAATGAACGAAATGTAAATGCTAAGGTGTTCATTTACCTCCAAATATAAAATTTAAATTAAAATAATAATAATTTAGATACACTTTTTTCTTCAGGTCCCAGGAGGATATATATATATATAAATATATATATATACAACAACTTTAGAGATAGTTCAAGACTCCATGCTGGTAACAGTAGGAATATTCAACAATTCCAAGAAAAAAAGAGAAGATTTTCTGCACACGCGTCACTTTATTCTTTATTAAGCTAGAGTGAAGAACGCGTTTGGCCTCAACAGCGTCATCAGGTTCGCTCAGGTATTACCTGTAGTGTGAGGTGCCAGGAGGGTCTGCCACCTGTTTTAGAGCAGATTTGTCAAAATTATAGAAAATCAGACACTCATCGAAACTAAAACCAACAGCGAGACTAGATCCTAATTTTTCGCAGGTATTGATATGAAAAAAGTCCCATTGACACGCTGCAAAAAGGCCAAAATGTAAGATCTAAACACTGAAATCTATCAGAAAATGACTTAAAAGTGGAGAAATTATCCATCCAGGCAGCGAGATCATTTTACTGGACAAGTTCTCTTAAAATAAACTCCCTCTAGACTAGAATCAAGCAGTTTCAGAATTCTTAAGTCGATAATAAACCTGAAAACACGATAAATAACGTGATATAAGTTTTTAGATCCGAGACGTTTGCCGTGCCGGACAGAAATGAGACTTTCCTGAGCAGCTTTAGAGCGATCATGCATAAAAGTCCAGTTTAATACTCGTTCAATATATTAGTTTAATAACTGATCCAACCCAAATCGCCAATAAATTTAATGACTTTTAATGAGTCTAAATGTGCAGGGTTGGGTGATAAACATGTGAATGAAACAAAACACAACTCCAAGTGTGTTTCTGACGAGGAATCAGATCAGAAAACTGAATAATATCTGTACTTTTGATGTGCGTTTGAACAAAAGGCAGTGAACAGTTTCTCCAGTACATTTGGCAGACACCAGGGGGCACTGTCGCCCCGCAGTCTCAGGTTTAGCCTGAGTCCTGGTTTAGACCTGGTTTAGTCCTGGTTTAGTCCTGGTTTAGTCCTGGTTTAGACCTGGTTTAGTCCTGGTTTAGTCCTGGTTTAGTCCTGGTTTAGATCTGGTTTAGATCTGGTTTAGACCTGGTTTAGACCTGGTTTAGTCCTGGTTTTAGTGTTGGTTTAGACCTGGTTTAGATTTAGTCCTGGTTTAGTCCTGGTTTAGACCTGGTTTTAGTGTTGGTTTAGACCTGGCTTAGATTTAGTCCTGGTTTAGATTTAGTCCTGGTTTAGACCTGGTTTAGTCCTGGTTTTAGTGTTGGTTTAGTGTTGGTTTAGTGTTGGTTTAGTCCTGGTTTTAGTGTTGGTTTAGACCTGGTTTTGTCCTGGTTTAGACCTGGTTTAGTCCTGGTTTTAGTCCTGGTTTAGTGTTGGTTTAGACCTGGTTTTGTCCTGGTTTAGATCTGGTTTAGTCCTGGTTTAGTCCTGGTTTTAGTGTTGGTTTAGACCTGGTTTAGTCCTGGTTTAGTCCTGGTTTTAGTGTTGGTTTAGACCTGGTTTAGTCCTGGTTTAGTCCTGCTTTAGACCTGTGTTAGTCCTGGTTTAGTCCTGGTTTTAGTCCTGGTTTTAGTCCTGGTTTTAATGTTGGTTTAGTGTTGGTTTAGACCTAGTTTTGTCCTGGTTTAGACCTGGTTTAGACCTGGTTTAGTCCTGGTTTTAGTCCTGGTTTTAGTCCTGGTTTTAGTCCTGGTTTTAGTCCTGGTTTAGTGTTGGTTTAGTCCTGGTTTTAGTCCTGGTTTTAGTCCTGGTTTAGTCCTGGTTTTAGTGTTGGTTTAGTGTTGGTTTAGTCCTGGTTTAGACCTGGTTTAGTCCTGGTTTTAGTGTTGGTTTAGTCCTGGTTTAGACCTGGTTTAGTCCTGGTTTTAGTGTTGGTTTAGTGTTGGTTTAGTCCTGGTTTAGACCTGGTTTTCGTTTGGTTCTCTAGAATGATTTGGATCATTTCTGTCCTGGAGTTCTCAATTTCTGCTAAACTGAAGGGAAAAGGAGCTGCTAAACTATCACTTGATGACATCACGAGGTGGAACAGAGGAGTTAGTTTTGTGTGATTATTGAATCTTTAATGACTGAGGCTAGAAATTCTTTGTTCCTTGTCCGTTTATTTTAATCCATATTTAGATTCAGAGCTCATTTAAAGACGCACTGTGTAACTGTGTAAGGTGGAACAGATTGTTTTGTCAGGTTTTAAAGCTGCACTGCGCAACTTTTCAGGTGGAGGGAGCGCTGCCTAACTGTCTCCATGGAGATGTCATTGCTTTGCCCGGAATGTCCCGTGTTATGACTTTTTATATGTCCGTTTAGCATTTATCCATCAGGGGTGTTTCTGTCGCTCAAGAATACAACGATTCCTCCTGTGGATAGGGGGCGCCTCTCCACAGATCTGACCTGTAATGTGGCGTAGTGCTGTGACCTGACCGTCTCCCTCGTGATTTATACTGTGGAACATTTTCTTTTCTTTATTTTATATCTGTATTTTTTTGTTTTAAACTGAAAATAATGAAGGCAATAGGCATAATAACGTAATACACTTTTTTTTAAACTTACTTATACTGCGGAACATTTTAGACAAATCAATAACATTTCCATGGAGATAAGGAGGTGGCGGGCTCTCCACTAGGAATGTTACGCAGTGCAGCTTTAAGGCTTGATATCAGCCCCACAGCCTAATGGAGAACGAGGGAATAAACAGATATTTTTGCCTTTTTCTGTTTATTATCTGGTCCATTCATGTCTACTCTGATCTCTGTTCTAATGTCGTTTCCTCATCGTAAACACACCACATGTGGTGATACAGGAAGTGCTCCACTGTGTTTTTAAACTCCACACACCTTCACTACAATCATTTGGATCATTTCAGTCCTGGAGTCACCGATCTCGACTGAACTAAAGGGAAAAGGAGCTGTTCACTTGGAAACTACCACCTGATGACATCACAAGGTGGACCTGGTTTAGACCTGGTTTTAGTGTTCGTTTACTCCTGGTTTAGTCCTGGTTTAGTCCTGGTTTAGACCTGGTTTAGTCCTGGTTTAGACCTGGTTTAGACCTGGTTTACTCCTGGTTTAGACCTGGTTTAGACCTGGTTTAGACCTGGTCTAGACCTGGTTTACTCCTGGTTTAGTCCTGGTTTAGTCCTGGTTTAGTCCTGGTTTAGTCCTGGTTTAGTCCTGGTTTAGACCTGGTTTAGACCTGGTTTACTCCTGGTTTAGACCTGGTTTAGACCTGGTTTACTCCTGGTTTAGACCTGGTTTAGACCTGGTTTAGACCTGGTTTAGACCTGGTTTACTCCTGGTTTAGACCTGGTTTAGACCTGGTTTAGACCTGGTTTACTCCTGGTTTACTCCTGGTTTAGACCTGGTTTAGACCTGGTTTAGACCTGGTTTAGACCTGGTTTACTCCTGGTTTACTCCTGGTTTACTCCTGGTTTAGACCTGGTTTACTCCTGGTTTAGACCTGGTTTAGACCTGGTTTAGACCTGGTTTAGACCTGGTCTAGACCTGGTTTACTCCTGGTTTACTCCTGGTTTAGTCCTGGTTTAGTCCTGGTTTAGTCCTGGTTTAGACCTGGTTTAGACCTGGTTTAGACCTGGTTTACTCCTGGTTTACTCCTGGTTTAGACCTGGTTTAGACCTGGTTTAGACCTGGTTTACTCCTGGTTTACTCCTGGTTTAGACCTGGTTTAGACCTGGTTTAGACCTGGTTTAGACCTGGTTTACTCCTGGTTTACTCCTGGTTTAGACCTGGTTTAGACCTGGTTTAGACCTGGTTTAGACCTGGTCTAGACCTGGTTTAGTCCTGGTTTAGTCCTGGTTTAGTCCTGGTTTAGACCTGGTTTACTCCTGGTTTAGACCTGGTTTAGACCTGGTTTAGACCTGGTTTAGACCTGGTTTACTCCTGGTTTACTCCTGGTTTACTCCTGGTTTACTCCTGGTTTAGACCTGGTTTAGACCTGGTTTACTCCTGGTTTACTCCTGGTTTACTCCTGGTTTAGACCTGGTTTACTCCTGGTTTACTCCTGGTTTACTCCTGGTTTAGACCTGGTTTAGACCTGGTTTAGACCTGGTTTACTCCTGGTTTACTCCTGGTTTACTCCTGGTTTACTCCTGGTTTAGACCTGGTTTACTCCTGGTTTACTCCTGGTTTACTCCTGGTTTACTCCTGGTTTAGACCTGGTTTAGACCTGGTTTAGACCTGGTTTAGACCTGGTTTAGACCTGGTTTACTCCTGGTTTACTCCTGGTTTAGTCCTGGTTTACTCCTGGTTTACTCCTGGTTTACTCCTGGTTTAGACCTGGTTTAGACCTGGTTTTAGTGTTCATTTACTCCTGGTTTAGTCCTGGTTTACTCCTGGTTTAGACCTGGTTTACTCCTGGTTTAGACCTGGTTTATGGATTATGTAAAAATAAAATAAATGGAGTAGTTTTAAGTGAATATCTGGATGAGTTAGTCCACATTAGTCCGTCTGATTCACTCCACGGCGTTATTCTGTTATTAAAGCAGAGGGACACGGAGCACAGACCTGCCGCCCTCCTCAGTCTCCGAGGGGACGCCTCCATCACCCCATAGTGAGCTTCACACAGAAACACAGTCCACACTGAGAAACACGGAGAAACGAGCAGGAAGCAGACCTACGAGCGGTACGAGTTTGCACCCACTCATATCAGTGACATCAGCAGATAAATATAGTGTGTTCCACCAACGATCCGATTACACAGAACAAAGTGTAACTCTACACAACGAGGACACTTCACGAGCTGCACCCCATTTAATAAAGCCATTCACTATTAAAAATGTACTAAGAAGAAAGACGCAGGAACAGCACGCTTTAAGTGAGGAATCAGAACGCTTCATTTCAACTTTTAACCCTGAATCATTCTAAACAAACACCTCTTCAATATGTTCATTAAGTCTTACTTCATGCTTTATTAAGGCTAATGAAGGTTTTTATAAACGCTAAAAAACAAAACTCAGTGTCATTTAAACTAATCATTTAAACTAAGTGTC
Organism: Paratrypauchen microcephalus; assembly: GCA_036785185.1. Lineage (NCBI taxonomy): Eukaryota > Metazoa > Chordata > Actinopteri > Gobiiformes > Gobiidae > Paratrypauchen > Paratrypauchen microcephalus. The sequence goes on along the minus strand of JAVJIX010000115.1, from coordinate 1,907,672 downwards.
ATTTAAACTATAATGATTTAAACTATAATAATTTAAACAAAAATAATTTAAACTAAAATAATTTAAACTATAATAATTTAAACAAAAATAATTTAAACTATAATAATTTAAACTATAATAATTTAAACAAAAATAATTTAAACTAAAATAATTTAAACTATAATAATTTAAACAAAAATAATTTAAACTAATAATTTAAACTATAATAATTTAAACTAATCATTTAAACTATAATAATTTAAACTAAGTGTAATTTAAACTAAAATAATTTAAACTAAAATAATTTAAACTAATAATTTAAACTAAAATAATTTAAACTATAATAATTTAAACTAAAATAATTTAAACTATAATAATTTAAATTAAGTGTAATTCAAACAAAAATAATTTCAACTGTCATTTAAACGATACTATAATATGTGTATATATATATATATATATATATATATATATATATGTTTATATGTTTATATGTGACGGAGTACGGCCAAACAGTTCTCATCTCGGGATCACTGAAACGAAGATATTTGCATTAGAAGTAATTTTTTTCAAAATTTTTTGTTTTTTGCAGAATGTGCTAGTTGACATCTCCATGTTTCAGATAACAGCACTGGCTGCTTAAAAAGCATACATTTTGTCTGTGAAACAGGGGTATTTTTTGGTAAGAATCGAGGCGTGTCTAAATTACCGTCCTACCGCTGCGGACCAATCACGTCACATTTTCACTCTTTTATTTACTTTTCCACCTATCAGCTGTGCTCAGCTCCTGTTATACTAAACTACTGACACTGCACTGGTGGTGCAATGCTGATGTGTGCTTGGTGTTACCATGGTAACTGGTTTCACATTCCACCACAGATACAGAAAGGGAACACCCCCAGAGTGACGTCACTGCAAAGTATCAATACTGTAAATCTATAAACGATATGTTTGTTTTACAAGTCACCAGCTCTGGATACCATTTCTTTTTTTTTTCACATCAATCACACCAGTGTCCACGATGATAAATTAAGACCGTCGCCATAGCAACTGACAATTTAAAACAACCTTTCAGGAGCGTCCCATTCACAAAATGTATTAGGCTTAATGTTTTACTGTATAGAGCGTTTTCACGGACTCAAAAAATCCGACCATGACCCGGATGTGCAGCCACTCAAAGTAAACACGCTTATAAAGCAACCGGGCCCAAAATTTCACAATAAACCTTCCACATTTGAATCCAAAACTTCTGATACAGTTGACCAGTTGTAAAAAGATAAGTTAGACGCCAAAGGAAAGGAGCGTTATATGAACAAACTCAAATTAACTGGGCGAGAAGATCCGTATGAGATGGATTCTGCTGCTGTAAACGATCCCGATATTGTCAAATACCTGGTCTTCTCCCCAAGCCCTGATACAGCACAAGACCTTCAGAGCTCTAAAGGTCTGGAGGACCTTCAGAGCTCTAAAGGTCTGGAGGACCTTCAGAGCTCCAGTTTGTTTGTGGCTGGTACGAGAGCGCATCATATTGTGATGGCAAAGGTGTATTACATGTGTAACGTGTTTAAGTACTAGTATATTTCTTTTGCAAATACAGCAACACCTCACCTTACGAAAGACCCAACTCATGAATAATCCAAGTTATGAAACGCCTTCACTTAAAATTTTTGTCTCTAAATACGAAAGAAAATTCAAGTTACAAAACGCGAAATCTCAAAAATTTGTGTAATTCGAACGTACGCTCGGCTTCGCGGCAGCCCGAATCCCCCATAGCGACTCAACTTATGAAAAATTCACGTTACGAAACCACTTCTGGAACGAATTAATTTCGTAAGGTGAGGTATGACTGTACTCATGTTTTTCAAAGATTAAAATTAGGGCAGTCAGTTTAACGCGTTAATTAGATTAATTAATTACATCGCAAATTAACGCGTTATAAAAATTAACGCAATTATGAGCGCAGTTCAATGCGCGCGCATTTCAAATTTGGCATGCGGGGCCTTTGAATGGCAAGTTTATTTATAAAAACGTGACGGAGCAGGTCAGTTCCTCGGCCCGTTGTCCCTGGGGAGAGCACGTGAAGGCGCTCCCGTTTCCTTATCCGCTGCTCCGCTGATCCCTTTTCCATTATCCACCATAAACTAACTCCCCATAACCTCTCCAGCGTGTTCTGCTGTGACTCAGGGGGCACACTTAGAAGCACCAGTTTTGCACATCCGAATCACGCTAAAAATCGATCGTTCACCTCCTCCCTCCTCCCGTGGTGCGATCTGGCATGAGTAATTTGCACGGGTAATTATTTCGGGCAATTATTTGCGATGGGTAACATGCACGGAGAGAAAGAGAGCGAGCCAAAGACTTAAAGGGGAAGTCTGCAGTCTTTTCACTGTAAATATTTTTTCACGCACGTTTGACACCTTTTTTGCACTGTGGGAGAGCACAATAAACCACCTAAAAAATGTATTTAAAATGCGATTAATTACCTTAATTAATTACAAATCCTGTAATTAATTAGATTATTTTTTTTAATCGCCTGACAGCACTAAGTAAATTAGGAAAATCGTCTTTCCTCCTCTGTCGCCTCGTCCGTCGCCTCCTTTCCTTTGATAATCGCTGTCTATTCACCCTGGTTTAGTCCTGGTTTAGTCCTGGTTTAGTCCTGGTTTAGTCCTGGTTTAGACCTGGTTTAGACCTGGTTTAGTCCTGGTTTAGTCCTGGTTTAGACCTGGTTTAGTCCTGGTTTAGACCTGGTTTAGTCCTGGTTTAGACCTGGTTTAGTTCTGGTTTAGACCTGGTTTAGACCTGGTTTAGTCCTGGTTTAGACCTAGTTTAGACCTGGTTTAGACCTGGTTTAGACCTGGTTTAGACCTGGTTTAGACCTGGTTTAGTTCTGGTTTAGACCTGGTTTAGACCTGGTTTAGACCTGGTTTAGACCTGGTTTAGTCCTGGTTGGTCACTACTTTAGGTAAACGATAGAACTGCAGGTGTTTTTCTCTGTCCGGTCTATTGTGACAGCTTAAGACCCGACAACAGTTGATCTTTTTTTTTTTTTTTTTTACTTGGCGACATAAGTGCACCGTTTGCTTTGTTCTGAATATCTCCAACATGGCCGACTTCCAGATTATGATGTCACATGAAAATGCTCTATATTTTGTCATTTTGTAATAAATAAGTAAATAAATAAATGAAATATTCCATGTTTTGGAGATGTGATCTGCAGGAGTGAGAATCTGCTGCTGTGGTCACTCACGGTCCACTTCTGAAGGCGTCCTCTCTGCTTTGCTCTGCTTCTTACTCGATTTGATGGTGTGTCTGACGGCGATCGGCTGAAAAAACAAAACAAACATTTAGACACAAAATGTGGTTTGGCCAAGTCTGTTTAACACTTGATGACACACGTTCAGAGTGGGATTTTCAATTTTCAACAAACAGGCTGACAGGCTGACCGATCCAAACAGAAAAATGTGAAAACTTGAGTAAAAATTCTAAGCAATTTTCTACAAAAAAGAAATCAATCAATCAATCAATCAAACATTTATAAGGCGCTTTTCATACAAATGAAATATTAAATTATGAACTGACAAAATAGATCAATAAACCTTTATGTCCAAATTCCTGTATCAATAAGAGCGTCCAGCTTCAGGCAAATGAAGCTCATGGAGGCGAGCAGTTATAGAAGTGAATCTGGAGCAGAGTTCCATGTTAGGAAAAGGAATTTATCCATCCTTCCATGTTCTTCCTCTTATCAGGGGCCGGGTCGCCGGGGCAACAGTCTAAGCAGGGACTCCCAGACTTCCTCACCCCGGACACTTCCTCCTTCCAAGGTGTTCCCAGGCCAGCCGGGAGACATAGTCCCTCCAGCGTGTCCTGGGTCTTCCCCGGGGCCTCCTCCCGGTGGGACATGGCCAGAACACCTCCTGAGGGAGGAGTCCGGAACAGACGCCCGAGCCAGACCAGGTCTTAACTGGGACTAAACCAGGTCTAAACTGGGACTAAACCAGGTCTTAACTGGGACTAAACCAGGACTAAACTGGGACTAAACCAGGTCTAAACCAGGTCTAAACCAGGTCTAAACTGGGACTAAACCAGGTCTAAACTGGGACTAAACCAGGTCTAGACCAGGTCTAAACTGGGACTAAACCAGGTCTAAACTGGGACTAAACCAGGTCTAAACCAGGACTAAACCAAAACTGAATGAGGACTAAACCAGGTCTAAACCAGGACTAAACCAGGACTAAACCAGGACTGAACCAGGTCTACTCCTCACCCTATCTCTAAGGGAGCGTCCAGCCTCTGTGGAGGAAACTCATTTCGGCCGCTTGTATCGGCGATCTCGTCCTTTCGGTCATTACCCAGAGCTCATGACCATAGGTGAGGGGAGGAACAGAGATCGACGGTAAATCGAGAACTTTGCCTTTGGGCTCAGCTCCCTCTTCACCACAACGGTCCGGTACAGCGACCGCATCACTGCCGACGCCGCACCGATCCTCCTGTCGATCTCACGCTCCATCCTCCACTCACTCGAGAACAAGACCCCGACATACTGGAACTCCTCCACCTGAGGACGACTCTCCACCACCCGGAGAGGACAGGACGCCTTTTTCCAGTGTAAAATAAAACCCCAGGATCACGTAGAGCGGGTTAATACGGGTTAATTTAAGACCAAAATGACGAGTCCACAGCAGCAGGTTCAGGGAGAGGGACAAACTTTAGATTTAAAGTGAAACTGGAGCCAGAAGCGCTCCCACGTCCACCAGGCTGTGGTTTAAACTTCATTACACATTCAAATAATTTCAGAACGTGTTTGTAGAGGTGCCATCTTCAGTGTCTAGCGTTTACACAGAATAAGGCCGGTTCTGTTTGCGGCGGACATCATTTTGAGCCTGTGTAATTGACCCTTTGTTTTGTTGAGGTTTCAAAAGTCTCCCAGTCTCTTGTGTTTGTGCTTCAGGGTTCCTCATTATTATTCCTCCAGAGTTTCTACAGTCAGAGCGTTCAGAGCAGAGACAGAGCCAGAGCTGTTCACAATCACACAATGGTACCACCACCACCTCCTCCACCACCTCCTGCTCCACCACAGGCTCCCAGAGAATAAGAATGACGACAGGGACTCAGAACAGCTCTAAAACAACTCTAACATTAAGTCTGTTCATCCGTTTTCCATTTGGGCTGATCAATGCAAACGATCAGACCCTTATTATGCAAAACTCTTTTATTTTACTCTTATTTTACTCTTTATTTTATTAGATGTTTTATTACCATCTTTTACTCTGTAATTGTATTATATTGTGTCCAAGTCATTTCCCCTGCGGATGAATAAAGTCCAAGTCCAAGTCTAAGTTTAGATTTGATAATTATTTAGGATTATCTAGGACTAGGACTATCCCAGGTCTAAACCAGGACTATCCCAGGTCTAAACCAGGACTATCCCAGGTCTAAACCAGGACTATCCCAGGTCTAAACCAGGACTATCCCAGGTCTAAACCAGGACTATCCCTGGTCTAAACCAGGACTATCCCTGGACTATCCCTGGTCTAAACCAGGACTATCCCTGGTCTAAACCAGGACTATCCCAGGTCTAAAACCAGGACTATCCCAGGTCTAAAACCAGGACTATCCCAGGTCTAAAACCAGGACTATCCCAGGTCTAAACCAGGACTATCCCAGGTCTAAAACCAGGACTATCCCAGGTCTAAAACCAGGACTATCCCAGGTCTAAAACCAGGACTATCCCAGGTCTAAAACCAGGACTATCCCAGGTCTAAAACCAGGACTATCCCAGGTCTAAACCAGGACTATCCCAGGTCTAAAACCAGGATTATCCCTGGTCTAAAACCAGGACTATCCCAGGTCTAAACCAGGACTATCCCAGGTCTAAACCAGGACTATCCCAGGTCTAAAACCAGGACTATCCCAGGTCTAAACCAGGACTATCCCAGGTCTAAACCAGGACTATCCCAGGTCTAAACCTGTATTATAATGTGATGTGTGAGCCACTGTGTCCAAGTCATTTCCTTTTTGGATCAATAAAGTCTGTCTAAGTCTAAGTTTAGATTTGATAATATTTACATCAGATGCCCTTCCAGGAGCGTGTGTTTCTGGAGGTGGCACAACAGCTGCGCGAGTTCATGGAATTATAATGTTAAAACCAGACTTTGGAACATTGTCCTTGGAGAGAAGTTTAATGCCGTACTGTGGAAAACTGAAGCCAAAGGAACGGCATTCCCATGGAACCAAGCAGAGGAAGTCCAAACCAGCCTGCCTTCTGCTCCTCTTTCTGCTCTTTCTGCTCCTCTTTCTGCTCCTCTTTCTGCCCCTCTTTTTCCCTCTTTTCCGTCTTTACCTCCAGGTCGTCGTCGTCCACCTCTCCGTAGGGCTGGTGGTTTTCTGGGTTGTTCATTTTGTCCAGAAGGTCCACGGCGAGTCTCCGGGTCAGACCGGTCTGAGCCACGAACACGTGCTGCAAAAACGAGGAGGACGTCAGGACCAGGACTAATCCAGGTCTAAAACCAGGACCAGGACTATCCCAGGACTAAAACCAGGACCAGGACTAATCCAGGACTAAAACCAGGACCAAGACTAATCCAGGACTAAAACCAGGACCAGGACTATCCCAGGACTAAAACCAGGACCAGGACTATCCCAGGACTAAAACCAGGACCAGGACTAATCCAGGTCTAAAACCAGGACCAGGACTAATCCAGGACTAAAACCAGGACCAGGACTAATCCAGGACTAAAACCAGGACCAAGACTAATCCAGGACTAAAACCAGGTCCAGGACCAGGACTAATCCAGGACTAAAACCAGGACCAGGACTATCCTAGGACTAAAACCAGGACCAGGACTATCCCAGGACTAAAACCAGGACCAGGACTATCCCAGGACTAAAACCAGGACTATCCCAGGTCTAAAACAAGGACCAGGACTATCCCAGGACCAGAACTATCCCAGGACTAAAACAAGGACCAGGACTATCCCAGGTCTAAAACAGGACTATCCCAGGTCTAAACCAGGACCAGGACTATCCCAGGATTAAAACCAGGACCAGGACTATTCCAGGACTAAAACCAGCACTATCCCAGGAGTAAAACCAGGACTATCCCAGGACTAAAACCAGGACTATCCCAGGACTAAAATCGGGACTAAAACCAGGACCAGGACTAATCCAGGACTAAAACCAGGACCAGGACTATCCCAGGACTAAACCCAGGACAAGGACTATCCCAGGACCAGGACTATCCCAGGTCTAAAACCAGGACCAGGACTATTCCAGGACTAAAACCAGGACCAAGACTAATCCAGGACTAAAACCAGGACCAGGATTATCCCAGGACTAAAACCAGGACCAGGACTAATCCAGGACTAAAACCAGGACCAGAACTATCCTAGGACTAAAACAAGGACCAGGACTATTCCAGGACCAGGACTATCCCAGGTCTAAAACCAGGACGAGAACTATCCCAGGTCTAAAACTAGACCTATCCCAGGTCTAAAACTGGGACTAGAACAGGTCTAAAACTGGGACTAGAACAGGTCTAAAACTGGGACTAGAACAGGTCTAAAACTGAGACTAGAAAAGGTCTAAAACAGGGACTAGAACAGGTCTGAAACAGACTAAAACAGGTGTAAAACTGGGACTAGAACAAGTCTAAAACTGAGACTAAAACAGGTCTAACACTAGAACTAGAACAGGTCTAAAACTGGGACTAGAACAGGTCTAAAACTGGGACTAGAACAGGTCTAAAACTGGGACTAGAACAGGTCTAAAACTGAGACTAGAACAGGTCTAAAACTGAGACTAGAACAAGTCTAAAACTGGGACTAGAAAAGGTCTAAAACTGAGACTACAACAGGTTTAAAACTGGGACTAGAACAAGTCTAAAACTGAGACTAGAACAGGTCTAAAACAGACTAGAACAGGTCTAAAACTGGGACTAGAACAGGTCTAAAACTGGGACTAGAACAGGTCTAAAACTGGGACTAGAACAGGTCTAAAACTGAGACTAGAAAAGGTCTAAAACAGGGACTAGAACAGGTCTGAAACAGACTAAAACAGGTGTAAAACTGGGACTAGAACAAGTCTAAAACTGAGACTAAAACAGGTCTAACACTAGAACTAGAACAGGTCTAAAACTGGGACTAGAACAGGTCTAAAACTGGGACTAGAACAGGTCTAAAACTGGGACTAGAACAGGTCTAAAACTGAGACTAGAACAGGTCTAAAACTGAGACTAGAACAAGTCTAAAACTGGGACTAGAAAAGGTCTAAAACTGAGACTACAACAGGTTTAAAACTGGGACTAGAACAAGTCTAAAACTGAGACTAGAACAGGTCTAAAACAGACTAGAACAGGTCTAAAACTGGGACTAGAACAGGTCTAAAACTGGGACTAGAACAGGTCTAAAACTGGGACTAGAACAGGTCTAAAACTGGGACTAGAACAAGTCTAAAACTGGGACTAGAACAGGTCTAAAACTGGGACTAGAACAGGTCTAAAATGAACTAGAACAGGTCTAAAACTGAGACTAGAATAGATCTAAAACTGGGATTGGAACAAGTCTAAAACTGAGACTAGAACAAGTCTAAAACTGGGACTAGAACAGTTCTAAAACTGGGACTAGAACAGGTCTAAAACGGACTAGAACAGGTCTAAAACTGAGACTAGAACAGGTCTAAAACGAACTAGAACAGGTCTAAAACTGAGACTAGAACAGATCTAAAACTGGGATTGGAACAGGTCTAAAACTAGAACTAGAACAGGTCTAAAACTGGGACTAGAACAGGTGTAAAACTGGGACTAGAACAGGTGTAAAACTGGGACTAGAACAGATCTAAAACTGGGACTAGAACAGGTCTAAAACTGAGACTAGAACAGATCTAAAACTGGGATTGGAACAGGTCTAAAACTAGAACTAGAACAGGTCTAAAACTGGGACTAGAACAGGTCTAAAACTGGGACTAGAACAGGTCTAAAACTGGGACTAGAACAGGTCTAAAACTGGGACTAGAACAGGTCTAAAACTGGGACTAGAACAGGTCTAAAACTGGGACTAGAACAAGTCTAAAACTGGGACTAGAACAGGTCTAAAACTGGGACTAGAACAGGTCTAAAACTGGGACTAGAACAGGTCTAAAATGAACTAGAACAGGTCTAAAACTGAGACTAGAACAGGTCTAAAACTGAGACTAGAACAGGTCTCAAACTAGAACTAGAACAGGTCTAAAACAGACTAGAACAGGTCTAAAACTAAAACTAGAACAGGTCTAAAACTAGAACTAGAACAGGTCTAAAACAGACTAGAACAAGTCTAAAACTGGGACTAGAACAGGTCTAAAACTGGGACTAGAACAGGTCTAAAACTGGGACTAGAACAGGTCTAAAACTGGGACTAGAACAGGTCTAAAACTGGGACTAGAACAGGTCTAAAACTGAGACTAGAACAGGTCTAAAACTGGGACTAGAACAGGTCTAAAACTGGGACTAGAACAGGTCTAAAACTGGGACTAGAACATGTCTAAAACAGGGACTAGAACAGGTCTAAAACTGGTCTGTTTTTCTGAGCTCTAAAACCTCCTGTGATTGAATAAATGTAAAGTTGAGCTGTTTAAAGTCACACTGTGGAACATTCCAGGCAGAGCAGTGATGTATCTTTAAACACATTTAATTGGTTCTATGTTTTCTTTTACCGCTAACAGTTTCTCCGCCGTGGGCCTCTTCTTGGGATTCTTGGTCAGAGAAACTTTGACGAAATTGTGGAATGCCGCCGACCTGAGGAGCGACAGAATTCTGTTTAAAATTCAAAGATTACGAAGCACAATCTATAAAAACGGACATAAACATCCCGATAGCGCCGTGTCTCGTGATAAACGCTCACCATTTGTTTTTGTCTTTGAGTTTGGGCGGCTGGAAGCTGCTCTTAGACATCAGGAACAAGGCCCTGAGGAGAAAACGCAACCGTCAAACAGGAAACCGAATAAAAGGGCAAAAGCCCAAGTTTGGGGATAAAATAAATAAAACAGGGAAGATTTTTGGTTTGAAATGAAGTGGTGAGGGACAGGAAAGGGTCTCAAATATGTTGCCAGAAAAAAGGGCAAAAACCCGAGGCGTCTGACTGATAAAATATTATAAAACAACTCAAGATTTTAACAGAAATCTGGATTCAATCAGGATTAAAAATTTAAAAAGACTACACCAGGGCTAAACCAGGACTAAACCACGATTAAACCACAATTAAACCAGGACTAAACCAGGATTAAACCAGGGCTAAACCAGGACTAAACCAGGGTTAAACCAGGGCTAAACCAGGGCTAAACCAGCACTAAACCAGGATTAAATCAAGACTAAACCAGGGCTAAACAAGGACTAAACCAGGACTAAACAGGATTGAACCAGGACTACACCAGAACTAAACCAGGGCTAAACAAGGACTAAACCAGGTTTGAACCAGGATTAAACCAGGACTACACCAGGACTGAATGAGGAGTAAACCAGGGCTAAACCAGGGATAAACTGGACCTAAGGATGCAATTAGAAAGTTACGGGTCATGTCTGTGGAGAGGCAATCCTACTCTCAGTAAATGAAGAGATGCAAGTTTAATGCCATACTGTGGAACATTCCAGGCAACACCGTCACAGATAACCTCCATTAGCCAAGCAGGGAAAGTGCCGCAGTGCGGCTTTAATGCGCCTGTACCTCATTGGATGCAGGTCAAACATGGGCGGCTGGAGCTCGGCCAGTTCGATGGCGGTGATGCCTACGGCCCAGATGTCACACAGCTGGTTATATCCGCCGTTCTTCTCCACCGCTGCCACTTCAGGGGCCATCCTGAAGGGGCAAAACACAAGTGAGTGTGCATATCTCTGAGAACACTGCATCACTGGCCAGTAAAGCCCAACAGCGACTCTACTTCCTCCACAAGCTGAAGAGAGCCAGAGCCCCAGCTCCATCATGAGCACCTTCTACAGAGGCACCATAGGTCACATCCTCACCAGCTGCATCACTGTGTGGTATGGCACCTGCACCATGTCCTGCACCCGGAAAAAGCTACACCGAGTAGTGAGAGCAGCTGAGAGAATCGTGGGTGTCTCTCTCCCCTCCCTGCAGGACATCTACCGCACCCGCCTCACCCGCCTCACCCTCTGGGTGATCCCACCCACCCATCCAACTGCCTCTTCAGTCTGCTGCCATCAGGAAGGAGACTGAGGAGCCTCAGGGCCAAGACCAGCAGACTGAAAGACAGCTTCATCCACCAAGCTGTCAGGATGCTCAACTCTCTCCCAATCACACTGCTGCTTAAATCACACTGATGCTTAAATTACACTGACACTGCTGCTTAAACGACACAGGCACTGCTGTTTAAATGACACTGAGACTGCTGCTTAAACGACACAGGTACTGCTGCTTAAGTGACACAGACACTGCTGCTTAAATGACACTGCTGCTTAAATGACACTGCTACTTAAATGGCACTGCTGCTTAAATGACACTGACGCTTAAATGACACTGCTGCTTAAACGACACTGATGCTTAAACAACACTGATGCTTAAACAACACTGACACTGCTGCTTTAATGACACTGACACTGCTGCTTTAATGACACCGACACTGCTGCTTTAATGACAGATGCTTAAATGACACTGGTGCTTAAATGACAATGACACTGCTGCTTAAATGACACTGCTGCTTAAATGACACTGCTGCTTAAATTACACCGACGCTGCTGCTTAAATGACACTTGCTTAAATGTCACTGACACTGCTGCTTAAATGACACTGCTGCTTAAATGACACATAAGATAAGATAAGATAAGACTTTATTGATCTCACACAGGAGAAATTTACTTGTCACAGTAGCTCCAGGTAGGGACAGTTTGAACAAGAAGACAAGTGCATGCAGGCAAAAAAAGGCATAAAGATAGGTGATAATAATAATTTAAAAAAATAAGTAATAAATCAAATAATAATAATAGTAGTGATAATAATAAAAAACAGTGACCGGGAGAGTATTGAAAAAAAAAAATTGGAAAAACTATATTGCACGATAGGAGTATTGAAAAAAAAAAACAACAATATTGCACATGTGAGCTTTATTCCGCTCCACATTGTGTGTTTTATTTATTTGTATTATACACAAGCCTTTTGTACTTTTGCTATGAGTATTTGTGATGTTTTAGTCCTGGTGTTTATTGTCGTGTTTATCACATGTTTTATGTTCACTGTGGGCCTAGGGGGCGCTGCAGTTTCAAATCCTGTGTGTGCGACCTGTACATATGGTTTTTGACAATAAAGATGAACTTTGAGAAAACCTTCCTGCTGTGAGGTGAGAGTATGAGCCACCGATAAGACAATATTTTTGAAGGTATGAGAGAGTGTAGAGTTATTTCATTAGATTTGTTTTACTATTGTTTAAATCAGATTTTATTTAGTTCAATTTGCTGTTTTATTTGAAGGTTAATAAAATAATAAATCCTCGTCTCACCAGTACGGCGTTCCGATGAAGGATTTTCTTTTGGCGATTGTGGCGGTGATTTTAGCAGCAACTCCAAAATCAGCTAAAAAACACGACAATAATTTACAACAACTGTCCTTTTTATTCTAAAGATCACAGTCCCTGAGTAAACCGGGACTAAACCAGGACTAAACCAGGGCTAAGCCAGGACTAAACCAGGACTAAACCAGGGCTAAGCCA
>JAVJIX010000115.1:1572500-1887500 GCA_036785185.1 Paratrypauchen microcephalus | reverse complement strand
GTCCTGCTTTAGTTTTGGGGTAGTCCAGGTTTAGTCCTGGTTTAGTTCTGGGGTAGTCCTGCTTTAGTTCTGGGGTAGTCCAGGTTTAGTCCTGGTTTAGTTCTGGGGTAGTCCTGCTTTAGTTTTGGGGTAGTCCAGGTTTAGTCCTGGTTTAGTCCTGGGGTAGTCCAGGTTTAGTCCTGGTTTAGTTCTGGGGTAGTCCTGCTTTAGTTTTGGGGTAGTCCAGGTTTAGTCCTGGTTTAGTTCTGGGTTTAGTCCTGGTTTAGTTCTGGGGTAGTCCTGCTTTAGTTTTGGGGTAGTCCAGGTTTAGTCCTGGTTTAGTTCTGGGTTTAGTCCTGGTTTAGTTCTGGGGTAGTCCTGCTTTAGTTTTGGGGTAGTCCAGGTTTAGTCCTGGTTTAGTTCTGGGGAAGTCCAGGTTTAGTCCTGGCTTAGAATCCAAGATAAATTAGCTCAATGCTACACTGCGGAACATGAAAATGACAAGGCTCACGGCAGCAGTTACAGAGACTTTTCAGTGACTTTCTACGTAAAGAGTCGTAGAGTCGATGGAGCCGGAAGCGCACCCATGCTCACTTCCTGTTTCGAGATTAAATCGAGATAATATTACCTTAATGTCTCGATGCATCTTTCCTTTAGTGTGGAGATATCCCAAACCCTGCAGAGAAACACCAGACCAGAACGTCAAGGTTACTGATCACAAAATACCAAATACTTATATCATCTATTGGTTCGGTCTTAGATTTATTTAGAAATAATACATAAATCAATAAATCTGACTGTAGTTTCCATGAGTCGTACCTGTAGCGTCTCCCGGGACACGTAGGCGATCTGAAGCTCTGACAAAGGTCCAGTCACTGTGGACACAAAAACGTCGTCAGAAAAACAGAAAACTGTGTCAGTTTGCGGCAGGAGTTCCGTGAGAACAGGCAGGGGGCGCTCTCGGTAAAAGGATCAAAACTGTGGACGCCATGAAATCCAGGCACAAAAGTCAAAGTCGCACGAGGAAAAGTTAAAGCCGACATGTTTCGACTGTGACTCGTCTTCATCAGGGTTTAGTGTTTTCCTTTAAAAAATACAACAAATACAATAAAAACACACAAAAAGCAAAAAAAACGGACTGAATTATCACAACAACTGGTAGAAATTTGTCTCTGGATTAAATAACAATCACTTCTGTTCAAACCCTAAAATATAAACTAAACCTATTGAAATTTAAATTAATTAAAGAGTACACAAGTATTTTAAATATAAATGACTCCAGTTTGTTGTAATATTTATGATGCCTCCACATTAGCACAAACCTCTTTCTAAACAGAACAATTGTGGACTTTTTTCACACGTTTTCACATCGACCCACTACTTCCTCTTCACTGTTTTATCTTTAAATATTTATTCATTTTAGCACAACTCTGCAAAAAAACAAAACAAAACACAGAGATACTGGACAACTGGAGTGTAGTGACGCTGACAGTGGGGGGCGCTGTTGTTCAGAGACTACTGCAGTCTTTCAACGCAATGAAAAGTAAGAAGAAATTATCTTCAAGTATCTGAATAAAATAAAAAATCAAATCAAAAACAAAAAGTATCTGAATAAAATAAAAAATGTCTCAATAAAATAAAAAAATCTGAATAAAATAAAAAGTACCTGAATAGAATAAAAAAGTAAAAATAAATATATGAATGAAATAAAATATATATATATAAAAATAAAAAAATATCTGAATAAAATAAAAAGTATCTGAATAGAATAAAAAATAAAAAGTGTATGAATAAAATTTAAAAAATCTGAATAAAATAAAAAAATGTATCTGAATAAAATGAAAAAGTAAAAATAAAAAATATATGAATGAAATAAAAAAAATATAAAAATAAAAAAGTATCTGAATAAAATAAAACAAATCTGAATAAAATAAAAGGTACCTGAACAGAATAAAAATAAAAAGTATCTGAATAGAATAACAAATAAAGTAAAAAGATATATATAAATAAAAAAGTATCTGAATTAAAAATAAAATTTGAAAAAAATAAAAAGTATCTGAATAGAATTTAAAAAAAAAAATCTGAATAAAATAAAAAGTATCTGAATAGAATAAAAAATAAAGTGTGTAAATAAAATAAAAAAATATATCTTAATAAAATGAAAAAGTAAAAATAAAAAATATCTGAATGAAATAAATATATATAAATAAAAAAGTATCTGAATAAAATAAAAAGTATCTTAATAGAATAAAAAATAAAAAAGTAAAAATAAAAAAAATCTGAATAACATAAAAAGATATATATAATAAAAAAGTATCTGAATTAAAAAAAATTCTGAATAGAATAAAAAATAAAAAGTGAATAAAATTAAAAAAATCTGAATAAAATTAAAAAAATGTATCTGAATAAAATGAAAAACTAAAAATAAAAAGTATATGAATGAAATAAAAAAATATGTATAAAAAGAAAAAAGTATCTGAATAAAATAAAACAAATCTGAATAAAATAAAAGGTACCTGAACAGAATAAAAAATAAAAAGTATCTGAATAGAATTAAAAAAATAAAATAAAATGTCTAGATAAAATTTTAAAAAAAATCAGAATAAAATAAAAAACATAATATATAGTTCATGAAAAAAGTAAAAAGTAAAGATTTGTGACTTTACCGTGATAGATGTCCTGCAGAGATCCTCCTCCACAGTACTCCATACAGATCCACAGCTTCTCACGACTGAAAAACACAAAAACAAAATGAACTTTACACACTCAAATACAAAGAAAGACCAAAATAAATAATGTCAATCTTCAGTCACCACATTTGTCTGGTTATAAACGCATTTAAAATATCTCAGTGACAATTTAAATCATCATTCATCTCCGTGCTGAAGTTTAAAAACAATGAGAAAAAGTATAAAAAGTGATTTTTTTGTAAACGGACTCTATTTCGAACCCTTCAGTTAACACATTTATACATTAATGTGGTTAGAAGCACATTTCCATAATTACAAATGCATGAATGATCAAATCCATCAACTGAACCAGGACTAAACCAGGACTAAACTGGGACTAAACCAGGTGTGAACTGGGACTAAACCAGGTCTAAACTGGGACTAAACCGGGTCTAAACTGGGACTAAACCAGGTCTAAACTGGGACTAAACTGGGACTAAACCGGGTCTAAACTGGGACTAAACCAGGTGTGAACTGGGACTAAACTGGGACTAAACCAGGTCTAAACTGGGACTAAACTGGGACTAAACCAGGTCTAAACTGGGACTAAACCAGGTGTGAACTGGGACTAAACCAGGTCTAAACTGGGACTAAACCGGGTCTAAACTGGGACTAAACCAGGTCTAAACTGGGACTAAACTGGGACTAAACCGGGTCTAAACTGGGACTAAACCAGGTGTGAACTGGGACTAAACTGGGACTAAACCAGGTCTAAACTGGGACTAAACTGGGACTAAACCAGGTCTAAACTGGGACTAAACCAGGTGTGAACTGGGACTAAACCAGGTCTAAACTGGGACTAAACCGGGTCTAAACTGGGACTAAACCAGGTCTAAACCGGGACTACACCGGGACTAAACCGGGACTAAACTGGGACTAAACCGGGACTAAACTGGGACTAAACCGGGTCTAAACTGGGACTAAACCGGGTCTAAACTGGGACTAAACCGGGTCTAAACTGGGACTAAACTGGGACTAAACCGGGTCTAAACTGGGACTAAACCAGGTCCTAAACTGGGACTAAACCAGGTCTAAACTAGGACTACACCAGGTCTAAACTGGGACTAAACTGGGACTAAACCAGGTCTAAACCAGGTCTAAACTGGGACTAAACCAGGACTAAACCAGGACTGAACCAGGACTGAACCAGGACTGAACCAGGACTGAACCAGGACTGAACCAGGTCTGAACAAAGACTGAACCAGGTCTACTCCTCACCCTATCTCTAAGGGACACAGACCCCGAGATACTTGAACTCCTGCAGTTATGATAATGAATGATAAAATGATCATTAAAACCATAGACTGTGTATTCCAAACAGGAAGGAAGTGACTTTACACTGAAAACGTCCCCTCTCTCTGTGTCATTTTGCTCTTAAATGTTCATATTAACCCGCTCTACATGATTTTGCCATTTTGTCCAAATAAATGTTGCGTGTATATGTGTGTAAGTGTGTGTACGTGTGTGTAAGTGTAAATGTGTGTATATGTGTGTACGTGTGTGTACGTGTGTGTAAGTGTGTGTACGTGTGTGTAAGTGTAAATGTGTGTATATGTGTGTACGTGTGTGTACGTGTGTGCAAGTGTGTGTACGTGTGTGTAAGTGTAAATGTGTGTATATGTGTGTACGTGTGTGTAAGTGTAAATGTGTGTATATGTGTGTACGTGTGTGTAAGTGTAAATGTGTGTATGTGTGTGTATATGTGTGTACGTGTGTGTAAGTGTGTGTACGTGTGTGTACGTGTGTGTAAGTGTAAATGTGTGTATATGTGTGTACGTGTGTGTAAGTGTAAATGTGTGTATATGTGTGTACGTGTGTGTAAGTGTAAATGTGTGTATATGTGTGTACGTGTGTGTAAGTGTGTGTACGTGTGTGTAAGTGTAAATGTGTGTATATGTGTGTACGTGTGTGTGCGTGTGTGTACGTGTGTGTAAGTGTAAATGTGTGTATATGTGTGTACGTGTGTGTAAGTGTGTGTACGTGTGTGTAAGTGTAAATGTGTGTATATGTGTGTACGTGTGTGTACGTGTGTGTACGTGTAAATGTGTGTATATGTGTGTACGTGTGTGTAAGTGTAAATGTGTGTATATGTGTGTACGTGTGTGTAAGTGTGTGTACGTGTGTGTAAGTGTAAATGTGTGTATATGTGTGTACGTGTGTGTACGTGTGTGTACGTGTGTGTAAGTGTAAATGTGTGTATATGTGTGTACGTGTGTGTAAGTGTGTGTACGTGTGTGTAAGTGTAAATGTGTGTATATGTGTGTGTACACGTGTGTGTACGTGTGTGTAAGTGTATATGTGTGTATATGTGTGTACGTGTGTGTAAGTGTGTGTACGTGTGTGTAAGTGTAAATGTGTGTATATGTGTGTACGTGTGTGTAAGTGTGTGTACGTGTGTGTAAGTGTAAATGTGTGTATATGTGTGTACGTGTGTGTAAGTGTGTGTACGTGTGTGTAAGTGTAAATGTGTGTATATGTGTGTACGTGTGTGTAAGTGTGTGTACGTGTGTGTAAGTGTAAATGTGTGTATATGTGTGTACGTGTGTGTAAGTGTAAATGTGTGTATATGTGTGTACGTGTGTGTACGTGTGTGTAAGTGTGTGTACGTGTGTGTAAGTGTAAATGTGTGTATATGTGTGTATATGTGTGTACGTGTGTGTAAGTGTGTGTACGTGTGTGTAAGTGTAAATGTGTGTATATGTGTGTACGTGTGTGTAAGTGTGTGTACGTGTGTGTAAGTGTAAATGTGTGTATATGTGTGTACGTGTGTGTAAGTGTAAATGTGTGTATATGTGTGTACGTGTGTGTACATGTGTGTAAGTGTGTGTACGTGTGTGTAAGTGTAAATGTGTGTATATGTGTGTACGTGTGTGTAAGTGTAAATGTGTGTATATGTGTGTATATGTGTGTACGTGTGTGTACGTGTGTGTACGTGTGTGTAAGTGTAAATGTGTGTATATGTGTGTACGTGTGTGTAAGTGTAAATGTGTGTATATGTGTGTACGTGGGTGTACATGTGTGTAAGTGTGTGTACGGGTGTGTAAGTGTAAATGTGTGTATATGTGTGTACGTGTGTGTAAGTGTGTGTACGTGTGTGTAAGTGTAAATGTGTGTATATGTGTGTACGTGTGTGTAAGTGTGTGTACGTGTGTGTAAGTGTAAATGTGTGTATATGTGTGTATATGTGTGTACGTGTGTGTAAGTGTGTGTACGTGTGTGTAAGTGTAAATGTGTGTATATGTGTGTACGTGTGTGTAAGCGTAAATGTGTGTATATGTGTGTACGTGTGTGTAAGTGTAAATGTGTGTATATGTGTGTACGTGTGTGTACATGTGTGTAAGTGTGTGTACGTGTGTGTAAGTGTAAATGTGTGTAAGTGTGTGTACGTGTGTGTAAGTGTAAATGTGTGTATATGTGTGTATATGTGTGTACGTGTGTGTAAGTGTGTGTACGTGTGTGTAAGTGTAAATGTGTGTATATGTGTGTACGTGTGTGTACGTGTGTGTACGTGTGTGTAAGTGTAAATCTGTGTATATGTGTGTATATGTGTGTACGTGTGTGTAAGTGTGTGTACGTGTGTGTAAGTGTAAATGTGTGTATATGTGTGTACGTGTGTGTAAGTGTAAATGTGTGTATATGTGTGTACGTGTGTGTAAGTGTAAATGTGTGTATATGTGTGTACGTGTGTGTAAGTGTGTGTACGTGTGTGTAAGTGTAAATGTGTGTATATGTGTGTACGTGTGTGTACGTGTGTGTACGTGTGTGTAAGTGTAAATGTGTGTATATGTGTGTACGTGTGTGTACGTGTGTGTACGTGTGTGTAAGTGTAAATGTGTGTATATGTGTGTACGTGTGTGTAAGTGTGTGTACGTGTGTGTAAGTGTAAATGTGTGTATATGTGTGTACGTGTGTGTAAGTGTAAATGTGTGTATATGTGTGTACGTGTGTGTAAGTGTAAATGTGTGTATATGTGTGTACGTGTGTGTAAGTGTGTGTACGTGTGTGTAAGTGTAAATGTGTGTATATGTGTGTACGTGTGTGTAAGTGTGTGTACGTGTGTGTAAGTGTAAATGTGTGTATATGTGTGTACGTGTGTGTGCGTGTGTGTACGTGTGTGTAAGTGTAAATGTGTGTATATGTGTGTACGTGTGTGTAAGTGTGTGTACGTGTGTGTAAGTGTAAATGTGTGTATATGTGTGTACGTGTGTGTAAATATGTGTAAATGCATGTTTTGAGGAAATCGTGGTCTCTTTCACAGCTTCTGCACAGGAACACAGCAGAAGTCAGTGTTTTGTGGTTTCACGCCTCGCCTCGGGCACATCAGGCAGATCCGCTTTGCTAAACGAGAAAAAACCGACTGCATTTCGACCGTTTTTCGTTCGCCTAAAACAGACCCTGACCATTACGCAGATATAACACTGACGTATGAATCGAAAGAGCATCTCGAGGGCTATACTTGGTTCTGTAAACTAGTTTAGGTATGACATTTTCAACAGAGAAGTAAAAGGTGCTGCGGATAGGCAAAGGTGTGGGAATAAAAACATCTGTAATATGCAAAAGAGAATTGAACCTTATAGGAAAAAGAAACTACGGCTGCACAAACACAACAGAATGAAACTCGTATGCAGTGAATATGCTGCATAAAATACTGCTGCATAGAGTACTGTCCAAGTGCAGAGAAACTCAAACTCCCTACTGAGCTGAGACACGAAAATAACTCTAGCAACTTTTCTAGAGAAGTAAGGAAGTGGTTCATTGAAAACCAGAGCTGCACGCACTGAAACATTTTAAATTCATATTATAAATGCCCTAATTGATATTGCAAAACTACACAATTATGTTTGTTATATTGAACTTTAAAATATATATATATATGAATTGTTCTTTATTGTACAAACATTAGAGTGTTGAGCTCTAATGAAATGTGATCAGTTTCTGCTCTGTAATAATGTATGACGAGGATGAACAGGAGTACGTGTGTCTGAGTTTGGAGTTTTGTTGCACTGTCAATAATGTCCCTTGTTCTCTTCTCCCTAAAGGACTACAGATGGAAATTAGCTTTTAATCTGGTACAAGCATCTCTGCCTTTGGGATAATGTGGCTGTATATTGTCCTGTTAAATAAATACTAAATAGGGATGTCAACAATTAATCGACTTACGTTTAATTGTCGATCAAGACGTTGGTCGAAAAAAGTGCATTAATTGTAGTTAATCGCTAATCGCGGACACCCGCGTGGTCACGAAACAACGCAAAGAGCCGCAATTCTGGTTTAGACCTGGTTTAGTTCTGGTCTAGACCTGGTTTAGTCTCAGCCAATCAGGACGCAGAACACAATGTTACACTATAAAAAAAAATTGAAAAAATAAAAAAAATAAATCTGCAAACCGCGACAGAGCGAGGGATTACTGTATTTTGTTATTCAGCATCAACACATTTGTCTGCTTTTTACTAAGGAATAATTAATGGAGGAATATACAATATAATAATACTATGATATATTTATGACTCAGTGTTATGTTACTATAGCTTATATTCTTAAAGACCCTATTGAAACACTCAAATTCAGGTGAAAAATGCCGTTTATCAGTTAATCGTAAGTCGATCGATAAGGTCGATCGACTATAGATTAATGAATTAATCTATAATTTGCATCTGGTTTAGTCCACGGAGAAGGAGAAGGACGAGGTTTTTGGCCACGGTGATTTGTGAGGCAGCGGCAGCAACGTCCGTAGAAATGAACGTGTTGGTGCGGAGTCGCAGACGAGAGCGGTGGGATTGCTCTGTGCTTCACCGCTTCACTGACACGGAGTTCATTTACTATTTTCGCATGACGAGAAGAACGTTTGTGTACATTTGTGAGCGCCGACTTGTACCACTCTCGCTGGAGGAAACACGCCCAGGTCGGATGAACGCGACCTGGCCGTTCAGACTGAAGTCACATGTCAAAAGATCGGATATGTATCGGTTTTAGGACCACATATCTTGGGCTACGTTCACACTGCTTTACAGGGATAAATAAAGGATGATAATAAAAAGAAAAAACGCTTGTGTTTGGTGACATGGCACGCAGACACACTGTCCTATACCAAGGTACAAATGAATTCCTCTTCTCATTCCGGATGAAAGTCGTAGGTTTGGGGCATTTTTTGCGGCGTCAGTGTTTTGCTCTCAGTGCATTTTCATTCATTCTTCTTCGTTGTTTCTGTATAATCCTGACAGTGCCACATGCCAAAAAGTGACTGCGGTCACATGGTAGGATCGGATTGGATTTCTCCAAATCCGATCCCATTACTTGGCGGGTGGTCTGTCGTCCAATCCGAGTGCACATGAAACTCGTGTAATCGGATAATGGTCAGCGACCTGGCCGGCTCCGCTATGTGGCGCTGTCGTCCAACTACTTCCGGGTGATGGATACTCAATAAAAACACAACAAACTATGTGGCGGTTACAAAGATGGCGCTCGAGGAGTTTGACGGAGCAGCATTGGTGTACATGTTGTGCATTCTTTCTTCGCAGCCATGATTTCGTCTGACTTTTCCGGCAACAATCGCTACTTTCCCGCGCATGCGCAGTACGCCAATCCGATCCGATATCGTGCACAAGGCGGCACCGAGCGGACTACTATCGGCCTAAGCCAGGGGTTCCAATCGGATTCGGGAAACCAATCCCTATACGATCCTTAGCCTGTGCACATGAATTCGATACGATCCCAATCCGTTTGCAGTCGGATTACCCTCGTCCATGTGCACACAGTGAGTAACAAACATGCGGTGTTCAATCCTTAAAGTGTAGCTTGACTGTGCATCCCGCAAATGCAAGTTCATTACTTTGTAGTCACAACTTGAACTTGACTTTCATGAAGTTGGTGACCACTGCCTTTAATTATTAATATCAATTCAAAAGTACTTCTATACTACCCCGTTACTTTTATATTTACAGTGGAACCTTACCTTATGAAATTAATTTGTTCCAGAAGTGGTTTCGTAACGTGAATCTTTCATAAGTTGAGTAGCTATTTGAATGGAAAACTCCTTATTCGTTACAAGGTTTTTTTTAATAGTGTAACATTGTGTTCTGCGTCCTGATTGGCTAAGAGACCGTAGACTCAGGACTAAACCTGGAAAAAAACAGGTCTAGACCAGAACTAAACCAGGACTGGACCAGGTCTAGACCTGGACTGGACCTGGACTAAACCAGGACTGGACCAGGTCTAGACCTGGACTAAACCAGGATTAAATCACCCCGTGTGGCTCTTTGCTGATTTCGTGCGGCTCTTGCGTTCGTTTGTGCGTGTTCGGTTTGTGGCTTGAGGACGCGGTCCCGAGGGGGAGGCATGGTTCAGGCGCACCTGCGTGAAGTTGGCCCCCCATCAAACCTACACAAAAACTATGTCAAACGTTTGTTTGCTTCTTTTGTGCTGTTTGTGCACTTCTCCAAGGGGCTGGTCCGCGGTGGCGCGCGGTGCTCGGCTTGCGGTGCTCGGCTTGCGGTGCTCGGCTTGCGGTGCTCGGCTTGCGGTGCTCGGCTTGCGGTGCTCGGCTTGCGGTGCTCGGCTTGCGGTGCTCGGCTTGCGGTGCTCGGCTCGTCTCCCCACGCTTCACTATTAATACATTTTGCTGAAAATCTATGAAAGTTTGAGTGTTTAAACGAGAGAGAAAGTTTAATTCCAGTCTGAGAAAAGCGTATAATGTGTGTGGTGAGGCGTTTACAGCCTTAAAACATGTAGAATAATTGTAAAATATAAAGTTGTCCTACTTCACGGATTTCTCTTATTGCGGGTTATTTCTGGAACCGAACCCCGTGTGTGTTGATAAAGTGTATTTACGTTTCGGGGCGCCCATCTGAGCGCGCATTATTTGGATTTTTGAGATTTCGCGTTTCGTAACTTGAATTTTCTTTCGTATTTAGAGACCAAAATTTAACTTAAAGGCGTACAGGTCCACTGTACGTATATGCTTTTGGACACCGTAGTTTCTCCACATTGCACTTTTCATCCCCTCCACAAACTCTGAGAAGGCCTGGCCTAAAAACCTCCCTCTGAACAGATAAAAAAACAAGTCCAAAATAGTAAAATAAGCACGAGTTGGATCCCGGGGTAAACAGCAGAACACAAAGGACTGAGTATGACATAAGTAAAGTGAAGCGCTCTGTCAGACCTGTTCTATTTACTGTTACAACACAAACGTGCAAATTCTGTCACCCCCGAGACTCGGCTCAAAACCGGCTCTGGACCCTGGACTCTCAGCACCACCACAGTCAAATCCGATTAGAGAACATGGAGAGACTTTGTCCAAACACACTGCGCAGTCCTGTTTTCTCTTATCAAAGTGTATAAACCTTTAGTCAAATATGAACTCCTGGACTGGACAGAACTCACAACGGAAACAGAAACGGTCAAATCCCGAGTTTGTTATTTATTGTCTTTTCTAAAATGACAGAGACAAACCAGACTTTTCTTTTCTGAGTTTGTTTTGAATACAGTGTTTTTGGTTTTGTAGTTAGATGCAGGTTAGTCGTCGTTCAGTGTTTTTTTTTTTTTTTGGTCAATGTTTGCTTACATCAAAATCAAGATGTTGGCAGTAAAGTTTGTATTTTAGTTCCCAAGCAAGGCAATTTGTGCTAAATATTGGGGACTTTCTAAATACTAGACAGATTTCGATATTTGAAGGAAAAAAAAAAGAGCAAACACTGATAATAGCACTGATGTGTATCCCTAATGCAGACAGAAAACAGGCTTTATTATTTTTAAGACGATTGCGACTCAAAACGACAAAATATTCTATCGGAAGTGTCTTTCGTTTACATGGCGGCGGCGCCGTCGGGCTCTGAAACCGCAAAAATCTGAAGACTCCTTCCAGAGTGTGGAGTTTTGAAGACGGCCCGGGTCGTGCCTCCGTCTGAACGGCAAGAAGTGCAAAACATGTTCACGTCGCATACACCTGACGTCACACTGGATGCGCCAAGACGGTAAAAACAATAACAAACATGTCTGACTACCTTGATACCGCGGATGTTCAAGTTGCGCTAGCAGCTCTAGTCAACATACAAGAGTCATTTCAACAATTGTATAAAATGTATACGGACACCAGAGGTGAACAGAGACGGGTAAAATAAACTATTAGAAAATGACAATTTTGCGCATGCTCGCCGACATGCCGCCGCTCTATCACAGTGCCACCTAGCGGCCTGGCATGCATAGTCAATCGAATTCGCCCACTTTTGCGTCTCCGTATAAACAAACATTTCCTGTTGAGAACGCTCGTCTAAACGCGGATAAAAAATTCAAGACGAGACGCCACTTTTGCTTTGATCGTCGCCGTATAAACGTAGCCTCAATCTCCATCTTGATAAAAATTCTATTAATTTTCAACTAATTTTATAACCACACATGTTTTCATGTGGCTTTGTTTTTAAATTATTGTACTTTATATTCTATTTTGCCTATATACCCCCCTCAAAATTATGCTCAGGAATCCAAATATAAAACTATAGTATAAAGTAATTCAAAATAATTAAATTAAAATTAATAATATAACATTGCTAAATAAATACAGCAACAAAATATAGTAATTTTAAATAATGAGATTTAAATCAATATAAAATCTGAATATGATTTAGATATTAGAAGACAAAAAGAAAAAGAAAAAAAGAACACTGATGACAAACCCTGGTGCGTATCCCTAGTGCAGACAGAAAGCAGGCCTGTTCCACGTACTCTTTTAGAAGAAAAGAAACATTTGGGGTGCCACTGCTTTAAAGCTCCGATATGACGCAAATCTGACCCCTGTGTTCTAATGTTTCCTCCTCAAAAACACACCTGGAGTTGTGTTTGTGTCATTCACATGTTTGAGGAACTCTTTATTATTCGTCTGTAACATCTCCAAAGCTCCAAATGCTCTGTTCCACCTCGTGATGTCATCAAGTGGGAGTTTTCAAGTGAACTTTTGTCTTTAGTTCAGTAAAGATCAGCGATTCCAGGGCTGAAATGATCCAAATGATTCTATTTAAAGAAGATGTGTGGAGTTTAGAAACACGTCAGCGTCTTTACAGGTGGTTTTAGAGCTCAAGAATACCTCTCCACAGATCTGACCTGGAACATGTTCTGGTTTTGGTCTCCATGAAGATAGAAAGGCTTATGCCGTACTGTGAAACATTCCAGACAAAACAATAACATCTCCGTGGAGAAAAGCATTTGACAGACCCTCCACCAGTTACCAGGGCCCCAAGTTACACAATGTTCCTTTAAAAGAACGAGAACTTTGCACATCAATTTCTTGAAATGGTGCGTTGGAGGAGAGGAAGCCCAAAAAACACCGTTCTACTTGTGAACTGTGAATTTAATGAAGCCCACCTTCCTCTGCCTGATGAAGCCCGAGTGCTGAAACTTAGTTGATGTCCTACTTAAAATCATAATTTTCAAGTAGAACAACGCTTCTTTAAAATTGAAACCTGATGAAAGAGCTGCTCTCAGAAGTATAATTGACCCAGGCTGGTGCTGGCGTCTCCTCCCCGCCCTCGGGCTCTCTGTCTGGGGCAGAGGAAGCAGAGAATCCGCCCTGAGCTTCAGCTTCACTTCCAGCTGGTTTAACAGGCCCCACCGCCTCTGATCTGGTTAAATGGATCCATCTGAAGAACTGTGCATGGACGGGGACTAAAGTCTGCATCAGGGCTGTCAGAAGAGTGGAAAATCAGACACTGAGGCTACGTCCACATGACAACGCTCCTGGATTTTTTTCATGCAGGTTGGAAAAAAATATGCGTCCACACACGTGCCGGATCAGACGTCCAGACAAAAACAGAGCGCCGAGTGAAAACGATGTAATACATACCCCGCACCGATATGTGGCGCTGTAAACAGGAAACAGCCAGAGCCACCAGAAACACAACACTACAAAGAGCGCATGAGCATAAAGTCCTTTCTCTTCCACAAACAAGCGTCACGACGTCATCGTTTTCCAGAAGCTGCGACAAAGTGACCCCGGCATTCTCACATTTCTCCACTCTGAAACCCGTTTTCGTGTAGGACGGGCCCTACAAGTACCAACCAAAAAAGTCCCACTGACAGGACAGAAAGTGGGCGGTAGGAAATGTGGGCTGTTTTCGATCACTGTAAAGCACTTGGCGTTTTTGTATGAAAAGTGCTTTATAAATAAAGTTTGATTGAGTTTGAACGTTTCCTGAACGTCTTTGGAGCTGTATCAGAACTACGGATGCACCGATGTGAACATTTTAGCCGATACCGATATCCAATATTAATGTTGCTGTTATTGGCCAATACCGATATTTATTTATTTTTAATTCTGAGAACATTATACCGACTGAAAATCATGCAAAATGAATTTTTGAATGTCTTCTTTTATTTTCAAAATGTGTTTTGACTCCTGATTTTTTTTTATTTTTGTTTTTGTTTTTTTCCAATTTCATTTTTTTTTTTAATAGTGTAACTTTTTTTTTTATAGTGTAACATTGTGTTCTGCGTCCTGATTGGCTAAGGGACCTTTGCCGATTGATGTTATAGATGGGGGACGTGGGGGGGGACGTGGGGGGGGCACAGGACCAGACTGGAACTAGACCAGGACCAGAGCAGGACTAAATGTGGACTAAACTAGGTCTAAACCTGGTCTAGACCAGGTCTAAACCAGGTCTAGACCAGGTCTAAACCAGGACTAAACCAGGTCTAAACCAGGACTAAACCAGGACTAGACCAGGTCTAAACCTGGACTAAACCAGGACTAGACCAGGTCTAAACCTGGACAAAACCAGGCCTAGACCAGGTCTAAACCTGGATTAAACCACAGCGTGCGGTTCTTTGCCTGGTTTGGTGCGGCTCTTGCGTTCGTTCATGTCGAGGTTTGATGTGCTCGGACTGCTCCTCCTCCTCAGGACCGTGGATGTGGTCCCGAGGAGGAGGCACAGTTTGGACACGGGTCTTGTGCTCGCAGCCCCGGGTGGGACGAGAGGCCTCGCACCGGTCATGCTGCCCCCCCTTCACTATTAATACATTTTGTTGAAGTTTGAGTGTTTAAACGAGAGAGAAATGTGAGAAAACGTTAATTCGAGGGATTACTGTACTGACAAATATCGGTCGTTAATATCGGCCCACTTTTACACATCGGCGGATACCGATATGTTAAAATTTTGGCAATATCAGCCGATACCGATGTTATTGCCGGTATATAATGGTGCATCCCTAATCAGAACACGTATAAGAGCACATGGACCACTGAGGGATTCACACATATAAGGACACGAGGGAATAGAAAAGAAAGTGCGACCATTTAATGTGGAAAATCACAGGAGATTGTCTATTATTATTATTTTCATCGTGGGATCAGAATCAGTACTGAATATTAAGTCTTTTCCCGAGTATTGAAATCAAGTTAGAAATTTTAGTATCATGACAACAATAGTTCCTGACATAAATCCTTTATTACTATTACATATTATTAGTTCAACCACATGATTTTAAGGTCCAGGCTTGGGTTTAGGTTTGGGTTTGGGTTTGGGTTCAGGTTCGGCAGTAGTGGTGGTTAAAGTGACTAAAGTGACAGGTTGGACGACTCATTTCACTAAAACACACTCAAGTTATATTTAACAATTTACCAAAAACATTCACTTATTTTCCCAATTTGGCAATTTTTTTATGTTTAAAATTTTCCTTCTTGGTTGGAAATCATGACATCGCACTGGGGAACTCCTCCAGTGCACACAGAAATTATGATCTGACAAATATAAGAAAACTCCTTAAATAATCTTCCAAGTATCAGAAAATAGTTGTTTTTGGTATAGAATTGTATAGCGTGGCGTTTTAGAACTATCTACGTGTGATTTTCAACATATTTTTCAACTTTTCTTTGCCAACTGCTTCTGGATTTGTGTAAAACTTTAATATATATATTGACAGCAGTGATCCAAATGAAGTCAAAATTAGAGAATCATAAAAATCTGCACTTTAACTTTGGATCAGTTTGGATGGAATCAATTGCAAGTTAAGATAATGTCCGCAAAAAAACACTGAAAACCCAACGTGTGTGCCGCCGCTGGGCAAGAGGCTTCCCAGACCCGCCCCTAACGACGCTTACAGTAAAGAGTTAACGAGGAGCCCCAAGACGAGCGTAAAAAACTGATCCAGGTTTACCAGAAGCGAACGCGCTGACAGCAGGCGTGTGCGTTTCTGTTTCCTCATTGTTCTAAACGTGTTCCAGGTGTGAAAGAGAGAACCAGAACCAGAGTTCAGACGATAAAACACAAAAGAATCAAACACAATACGCAATTCTCTATTTCTGTAATATTATTTCACTGGCAAACGGTTCATGCTCCAGATTTATTCTCTGTGTGAACCAAATCAGAGGTTCTACACTGCAAATGCCAAATACCAATATCCGATATTAAAGGAAAAGTAACGTTTTTTACAATCTGAGCCTTATTTCTGTAATAAAACAAGTTGTTTTACTCACCCATAGCACTTTGGTGTCATATGGAGCACTTCCAGAGATGTTTTAGATTTGCGATCTCCATAACGTGAGTTCTCGGGGCACATGTTTGCGGTCTCCAAATAACACAAACTTTAGCACTTTTCAAATCATAGAAGCCCGATGTCTTAGTCTACGATTTCGTATGGTCAAAAGTGGCCTGTAATCCCAGATTTAGCCATAGTTTCGAGTAGATGAGGAGGCCAGTGCGCATGTGCGGACTGTGCTCTCAGCTCCCGGGACCCAAACATGAAACGCAAAGCTGTAAACTATGGATAAATCTCGGATTACAGGCCACTTTTGACTCAAACGAAAGTGTAGACTAAGACATCAAGCTTCTATGATTTGAAAAGTGCTAAAGTTTGTGTTATTTGGAGCCCGCATATATTATATGCCCCGAGCTATGGCTAGAAGTCGCGCTAGGCTAACGCTAATCTAAAACATCTCTGGAAGTGCTCCATATGACACCAAAGTGCCATGGGTGAGTAAAACAACTTGTTTTATTACCGAAATAAGGCTCAAATTGTAAAAAACGTTACTTTTCCTTTAATGTTGCTGTTATGGTTGATAACCGATAATTCTGAGATAACATTTTATATAGGGATGCACGATATATCGGCATTAACATCGGTACCGGCCGATATTGCCAAATTTTTTTTAACATATCGGTATCAGCCCGATGTGTAAAAGAGGGCCGATATTAACGACCGATATTTGTCAGTACAGTAATCCCTCGAATTAACGTTTTCTCACATTTGTCTCTCATTTAAACACTCAAACTTTCATAGATTTTCAACAAAATGTGTTAATAGTGAAGCGGGAGGGGGAAGGGCCCGAATGTCCCACCCGGGGCTGCGAGCACGAGACCCGTGCCCAAACTGAGGAGGCACGCAGTCCGAGCACATCAAACCTCGACGGGAACGAACGCAAGAGCCGCACAAAACCAGGCAAAGAGCCGCACGCCGTGGTTTAATCCTGGTTTAGACCTGGTCTAGTCCTGGTTTAGTCCAGGTTTAATCCAGGTTTAGTCCTGGTCCAGTCCAGGTTTAGACCCCCCTCTGCCCCCCCTCTGCCCCCCCTCTGCCCCCCCTCTGCCCCCCTCTGCCCCCCTCTGCCCCCCTCTGCCCCCCTCTGCCCCCCTCTGCCCCCCTCAGCTCCCCCTCAGCTCCCCCTCAGCTCCCCCTCTGCCCCCCTCTGCCCCCCTCTGCCCCCCCTCTGCCCCCCTCTGCCCCCCTCTGCCCCCCTCTGCCCCCCTCTGCCCCCCTCTGCCCCCCTCAGCTCCCCCTCAGCTCCCCCTCTGCTCCCCCTCTGCTCCCCCTCTGCTCCCCCTCTGCTCCCCCTCTGCCCCCCCTCTGCCCCCCCTCAGCTCCTCCTCAGCTCCTCCTCAGCTCCTCCTCTGCTCCCCCTCAGCTCCTCCTCTGCTACTCCTCTGCTCCTCCTCTGCTCCTCCCCCTCTGCTCCTCCTCAGCTCCTCCTCAGCTCCTCCTCAGCTCCTCCTCTGCTCCCCCTCTGCTCCCCCTCTGCCCCCCTCTGCCCCCCTCAGCTCCTCCTCTGCTCCCCCTCAGCTCCTCCTCTGCTACTCCTCTGCTCCTCCTCTGCTCCTCCTCTGCTCCTCCTCTGCTCCCCCTCTGCCCCTCCTCAGCTCCTCCTCTGCTCCCCCTCTGCTCCTCCTCTGCTCCTCCTCTGCTCTGCCCCTCTGCTCCTCCTCTGCTCCTCCTCTGCTCCTCCTCTGCTCCCCCTCTGCTCCCCCTCTGCTCCTCCTCTGCTCCTCCTCTGCTCCCCCTCTGCTCCTCCTCTGCTCCTCCTCTGCTCCCCCTCAGCTCCTCCTCTGCTCCCCCTCAGCTCCCCCTGACTCCAGCTCAGCTCTGGAACATCTGAGCGTGAGTCACACTTTCACACCAGAGCAGAGCCACGAGGCGTTCAAACTCAGTGGGATTAAACGGCGTTCACACACCCGGGTGGAAGTGACACAGCAGCAGTAACAAGCTCACACTGGACTCCAAGGGACGTCTGTGAACGCACTGAGACGAGGATGGGCCTGCACGTTTTTACACTCTGGGGTGTTCTACCTGTGCCTCTAGAATTTCCCCTGTGAAGTGAATAAAGTTTGTCTAACTATAAGAATGTTCAGCAGTTCCCATGACGACACAAGGCACACATTAGCAAACAGTGTCAAAAAAAACTTTCAAGATCGTCTGAAAACTCAAGAAAAAACACAAACGTGATTTAAAGGGACAGTGTGTAGGATTCGTGGCGCATAGGTGGTTACTAGCTATTCCACTTCCTCTTTTGGCTATGGCAGACCTCGAGGGTCACCCGGGCGCGACGTAGCGCCGAAATCTCGCGTGCCCGCGCACGAACCGCGCACCGCTGTATACATAAACCGCGGTCCCCCGTTCACTTTTTTTTTTCTTTTCGCATGAAAACACACAATCCCGATCATGATTCATGACAATCTACACATCAAATGAAACCTTACAGTCTCCTCTTTTTGACTATGCAATTCATTTCCCTGCAAAACAATCACTCCCCGAGCACATGGGGCTTTTATACAGAAAAGCACAAAACTTAGCTTACTTAGCTTACCTTTGAAGGCTTTGCACAGGTCAAACTCTGTATTTCATCATAAACTTGGTCTCAATCTGTCCATAAGGA
The DNA here is from genome assembly GCA_036785185.1 of Paratrypauchen microcephalus. Classification (NCBI taxonomy): domain Eukaryota; kingdom Metazoa; phylum Chordata; class Actinopteri; order Gobiiformes; family Gobiidae; genus Paratrypauchen; species Paratrypauchen microcephalus. The sequence goes on along the minus strand of JAVJIX010000115.1, from coordinate 1,868,663 downwards.
TCCAGCGAATAAAATCCAGTAAAACAATTTAGTCCAAAATACGTGTTATATCCATTACGATGTGTGATCCGGCAGCATGCTCCCCCCCCCCCCTTCCCCTTCTCTCCTTCGCTCCTGGCTGCATATGAGAGCAGAGGACCGAAGGAGAGAAGGGGAAGGGGAGGGGGGAAGGGGGGAGCCATACGCAGCGCGGCTGTGCAGCTGTTAGCAGGAGCCGAGGCGAAGGATGAGCCCAAATGTCCTTCTGCGGCTCTCGTATTCAAAATGGCTGCCTCTGCATGGGGAAGATCCCCCTTTTATGTGACTATATCTAAGTCCAAAAGAATACTTTGATTTCATGATGGAAGTGAAAAGGCTTGGAAAACAATGTATTTTTGAATGGGTATCTTCAATTTCAGTAATTAACAGGTAAAAATCTTACACACTGTCCCTTTAAAGAGCAGGTTTTCAGGAGCGTGTGATCAGTGCGAGCATTCATAGTTCTGTTTAGGAGTTTGATTTTCAACAAAACGATGAGAGCGACTCACTGAGAAACTCTTGGCTCATATTATTTTATTATATTAGCCGGGTGCGTATACGAGCGCATTTGATTAAACTACTCATGACAAGCGATGAGGGTCGTGTCTGAGGCTCTGACGTCGTCACAATCAGATTTACAAATATTAAACCAGGGCCAGTTTCTCTCCCTGTGACTGGAGCTCCCAATATTTTTGATGTGAAGCTGAAAATTAATTCTTATTGCTCAGTGCATTTTCCAGAGCACCGAGTAGCTTCATAAATTCAAATAGCGACGTTTTTAGCGCGATCTGGCTCTGAATGTGAGCGGTGGAGCGCTCATGTTTAACGAGGCTTCTTTGCAGATTCTTCAGGTCACAGTATCTGAGTCCAGACATCGTCACAGCAGGTCGAGAAAAGAAGGACAAGCAGAAAAGACTTGTCAGTACAGTAATCCCTCGTTTATCACGGGGGTTAGGCTCCAGAAATAACCCGCAATAAGCGAAATCCCCAAAGTAGGACAATTTTATATTTTACAATAATTCTCCATGTTTTAATGCTGTAAACGCCTCACCACACACATTATACACTTTTCTCAGACTTTTCTCACATTTCTCTCTCGTTTAAACACTCAAACTTTCGTAAATTTTCAACAAAATGTATTAATAGTGAAGCTCCGGGAGCCCCGCCGGACGCACGAGGGGAGCGGAGACATGAGCCACTGGATCCGCAGGAAGCACCGCGCTCATCCAACGGCACCGCCACGTCCTAGGACGCGATAGTGCGCGCGCGGACACGTGCTCCCGCTCATCGTGGTCAAATCCGTGATAGCGCAGCATGACCGGCGTGAGGCCGCGCGTCCCACCCAGAGCTGCGAGCACGGGACTGAACCGCGGCGCCCGGACCATGCCTCCCACTCGGGACCACGTCCACGCAGCCTGAGGGGAGGCACGCAGTCCGAGCCACGAAGCGAACATGCACATCAAACCTCGACATGTACGAACGCAAGAGCCGCACGCGGTGGTTTAATCCTGGTTTAGACCTGGTCTGGTTCCGGTCCCCCCGCGTCCCCCATCTATAACATCAATCTGCAAAGGTCTACAGTCCCTTAGCCAATCAGGACGCAGAACACAATGTTACACTATAAAAAAATAAATAAATAAAAAAAATAAAAAATAAATAAATATTAACTGATACCGATATGTATATATATATATATATATATATCAGTTAATATGGGTTATCAGCCATAACAGCAACATTAATATCGGTATTGGGTAAAATTTTCACATCGGTGCATCCCTACTTTAATTCTAACCTCCTGCTTCGACCCAAAGTCCAGTTTAGAAAACTGCTCGAGCTTTAATATGAAATCTTCCTCCATTTAAAAAGTCGGGCCAGACAAGAAGAAAAAAGTGAACGGATCGCTAAACTTAACTCTAAATTGTATCTTGTGTCACTTATTCTAATCTGCTGCTCCAGGAGTCGCAGAAGAATCTCTGGGCTCACGAGTGCCTCGACCATGAAGCCAGGGAACTACGAGTCTCACCCGGCGCCTTTTCGCCGCCGCTTTAACCCGGCGCCTTTTCACCGCCGTTTTAACCCGGCGCCTTTTCGCCCCCGCTTTAACGCCGCCGCTTTAACCCGGCGCCTTTTCACCGCCGTTTTAACCCGGCGCCTTTTCGCCGCCGTTTTAACCCGGCGCCTTTTCACTGCCGCTTTAACCCGGCGCCTTTTCGCCGCCGCTTTAACGCCGCCGCTTTAACCCGGCGCCTTTTCACCGCCGCTTTAACCCGGCGCCTTTTCGCCGCCGTTTTAACCCGGCGCCTTTTCGCCGCCGCTTTAACCCGGCGCCTTTTCGCCGCCGCTTTAACCCGGCGTCTTTCCTCCGCTGCTTTAACCCGGCATCTTTCCTTCCTTTTTCCAATATTATTATTACTAATTCTGTCCGTATGTGTCTGTATTAAGTACGGGTGTGTGTGGATGTGTGGGGTGTGGGTGGAGCCTGACCTCCTTGGGTTTGTCAATAATAAATAAATAAATAAATAAATAAATTAAAAAAAAACTAAATTGAGTGCTTCTTCCACTACTGTACATATAAATCTAAATGAACGTGGCTACCGTGGGAGCTGTTTCACATCAGTTTTGCGTTTTACACTGAACAAAAGTGAAAGTATGGCCCACATATGTTACAGTTTAATGCAAATACCCCAAAAGTATAATAACAGATCTTGAAATTCCTCTGCAGACGGCGAGGTAGAGTTACACAGCGTCCTCTTCCTCCCCTTCGGTCTCGTGAACAGATTTTTGTGAGTGTTTGTGGTGAAACTGCAGTGTTTTGATTCTCACCAGAGGTAGCTCCCAAAGTAGGCCACGATGTTGTGGTGCATGCATTCTTTCACCATGAAGATTTCCTGCTGAATGATGGAAAAGTCGTCCCCTGGAAACACAGAAACACATTGGCCCAGAGTTACTACGGTCAGAGAAGAGGAGGGTTTAAAGGCGGAGGAAATACGGACATAAACAACTCGGAAAAGATCAGGTTCAGGAGGACTGACTTGTGGTGAGTGCTGTCCAAAGTATGAAAAAGTCTGATACTAACTGATTCTAAAACTAATATCAAAACTAGTTACTGATTTTTCTACGGTATTGATCCTGAAAAACCTTTACAATGATCTGGAACTGCATCAGAACAAATATAAGAGCCCATAGACTAGTGTACACCCAAGGACACATGGGAATAGAACAGAAAGTTCTACCATTTAATGTGGAAAAATCACAGGATATTGTGGGTTTTAACAGAATCAGTACTGAGTACCCAATCTGTTCCTTAGTATCGAAATCCAGTTTGAAATTTGAGTATCGTGACCGCACTAGTTCGTACAGTTTGAGAAAAGTACGACATACACGTCTCATAAAAGATCAGGTTTAGGAGGACTGACTTGTTTTGAGTGCTGTCCAAAGTATGAAAAAGTCTGATAACTAATTGATTCTAAAAATAGATACTCATTTTTCACAGGTATTGATACTAAAAAAAATGTGTTTAGCACGACGTGGAGCTGCATCAGAACAAGTATAAGAGCACATAGAGTAATGTACACCTAAGGACCACTGAGGGATTCACAGATATAAGGACACATGGGTATAGAGAAGAAAGTTCTACCATTTAATGTGGAAGTCACAGGAGATTGTCTAAGGCTACATTTACACCCGGGTATGCTGACAAACGAATATTTCTCTCCGTCTGTTTTCCAAAATAAGGCCCTGTTTACACTGAGACATTTCCCTTCATTTGTTCCCATCTTTTACACGCAAACGTTGAATTCGCCTCCGAAAACGAAGAAGAACACTCTGCAAGCCAATCAGAATCGAACTTTTGGTGCGTCAGCTCCTAAAACTCCGTTTATCATTTTACACGCCAACGCGAAACCGTAGTTTTCCAGAATCTCCACTCTAGCGGGAGTTTTTAAAAAGATTCGTTTTCAGAGGCGAATTCGCCGTTTGCGTGTAAAAGATGGGTACAAACGAAGGGGAAAAAAATACCAGCGTTCGTGTAAACGGGGCCTAAAGAACGAGGGTTTTTAACAGAAGCAGTATTGAGTATCGAGTCTGTTCCTTAGTATTGAAATCGTATCGTGAGCGCACCAGTTCGTACAGTTTGAGAAACGTTTAAAACAATTTCCCCTTGTGGATCAATAAAGTTTGTCTAAGTCTAAAAGTACGACATAAACGGCTCATAAAGCAGAGGGAAAGGCCGTGTGGTTTGGGCGGTGGGTACAGTAATCACGGTTAAGTCTGAAGTTGGCACACGCTCAGTACAACTTCCCATTGGCGGATTTTCTTGGAAGTTCTGTTTGAACACAACAATGCTTTTGGAGGAACACTAGGAACTCCAAATGTCCCATTTGGGATTTGTCCAATTCTGAATTTAACCTTCCAGCGCACGCCATGGAATTTCTGTTTTCCTCAGATCACTCCATTCACTTTTACAATAAGGTACGTCCAAACTGCAGGAGAGATCGATCAATCTGATACTGAGATTTTTAGAATCCAGAGAACCCGATGGCTGTTTTTGAGATATTTTGGAGAGATTTTGTTATTTTCCCCAAATTCTGACTAGGGATGCACCGGTGTGAAAAATTTTGCCGATACCGATATTAGCCGATGCCGATATTTGTTTTTAATTCTGAGATTTTATACATTTTAGACAGACTGAAAATCATGCAAAATGACTTTTTGAATGTCTTCTTTTATTTTCAAAACGAGTTTTGACTCCTGATTTTTTTCTTCTTTTTTTTTGAAAAAAAAAAAAAAAAGGGGGGGGGGGGCAGGACCAAACTGGAACTAGACAAGAACCGGACCGGGACTAGACCAGGACTAAACGCAGTGGTTTAATCCTGGTTTAGACCTGGTCTAGAGGAGGCACGGTTTGTGCACGAGTCTCGTGCTCACAGCCCCGGACGCGTGGTCTCGCGCTGTCATGCTACGCTATCACGGATTTGAGCACGACATCCTTCTTGTCAAACTGAGCAAAAAAGCCAATGAGGGCAAAATTCTATTTGCAGCTGTGTTGCTATGGCGTGTGTCCGCGCACACTTCTCCGCCCCCCCCGCCCCCCACTCTTCACTATTAATACATTTAGTTGAAAATCTACGAAAGTTTGAGTGTTTAAACGAGAGAGAAATGTGAGAAAACGTTAATTCGAGGGATTACTGTACTGACAAATATCGGTCGTTAACATCGGGCAGATACCGATATGTTAAAAATTTGGCAATATCGGCCGGTACCGATGTTAATGCCGATATATCGTGCATCCCTAATTCTGACATTTAAATTTACTACAAACTCCCCAAAAGCCACATTTCAGCTGAAACCTTTAAGAGAGCTGTCGTCATGTTTAGTGCAGGCGTATCTTTGCATTCAAGTGTTCAAATAAAGCTTCAGACGTATTCTTTAAAGGGCCTGTATTATGTTGTTTCCTGATCTGTTCTAATGTCGTTTCCTTGTCACAAACAGACCTGGAGTTGTGTTTTGTTTCATTCACAAGTTTAACACACAAACCTGCACATTTATGTGGGTCATTTCAGCCCCAGAATTGCTGATCTCTACCAAACTTAAAGTAAAAAGAGCTGTTCACTTGAAAACTACCACTTCATGACATCACAAGGTGGAACAGAGCGTTTGGAGATTTGGAGAGAAGACGGACTAAAGCTACATTTACAGATATCCGGGTATGTTGAGAAACGAATATTTCTCTGCCTCCGTTTTCCAAAATAACATTGTGCACACAGGATCGTTTTCAATAAAGTTTTCGTTTACCAACCCGCATAAATACGCCATCGAGGGCCATCGTAACTACGCCAAGCCAATGAGCGGCAGTGTAGGAAGAAGGAGAACGCTCTGCAAGACAATCAGAATCGAACTTTTGGTGCGTCAGCTGCCTAAAACTCTGTGTATCATTTTACACGCAAACGCCAAATAGTAGTTTTCCAGAATCTCCACTCTAGCTGGAGTTTTCATAAAGATTCGTTTTCAGAGGCGAATTCGTCGTTTGCGTGTAAAAGATGGGTACAAACGAAGGGAAATGTCTCCGTTTTTAAAAATACCAGTGTACGTGGAAATGGGGCCTAATAATAAAGAGTTACTCAAACATGTGAATGAAACAAAACACAGATCCAGCTCTGAAACAGTTTCCCTTGTGGATCAATAAAGTTTGTCCAAGTCCAAGTCTTTGAGGAGGAAACATTTGAACATGATTTAACGCTCAGAAGAATCAGTTCAGAACCTTTAAGCAGCAGGTCGGCTAAAGCAAAATATCGGCCTGTGCTGGAATTAAAGCCAATATAGAATCGATCTATCGGTCTATCTCTATTTGATTTAAAGCTCCCATGACATGGTACTTCTTGATGCTTTTATATGGCGCCTTAATGGTTCCCCAACACTGTAAATGAATCCTTCTTCAAAATCAACACTCAGTGCATGAGAAAGACCCATGAACACATAAATATGTCTCTGGAACACTTTATTCTGGACGCTGTTGCTTGAATGCAAATGAGGAGGACAGAAACAGGCCAGTGCAGCGGGTGGGGGTGTGGCCAAATACGCAGCTGTTTTCTGGATTAGCGGTGCGCCGTGCGATATGAGACGCTTTCCATTAAAAAAAACACATTTCCACAGAAAATAAAGTTAAACCACTGCTGTTTCAGAGGTTCGGAGGCTCGGATAAAGGACATCCGAGCCTAGAAACACTCTCACGTGCCTCCAGGCAAATAAAAAAACGCATCTCGCATTGCGTAGCTCCTTCGCGGTCCAAATTCTCTGGTTGTGATTTCCAGAAACGGTGGGTAGAAATCCAGACGGGGGGTGGAAACCTTTCCATGAGTGTGACGTCACAAAGTTCCCTTGTTCAGAATCGCCCGTTTGGGCTTTCTTTTTTTCAAATGCGGAAAATGCTCAGTTTACACATTTTGCAACTTTCAGCCATGGGGGGGGGGGGGGGGGGGGTCCTAAACAGGGTAGGGGAGCTCACATTAACGTTCAAAAACCTCAGAAAGTGAAAATTCCATGCCATGGGACCTTTAAAGCCCCAGTGTGTAGGAATCGTGGTGCACAGGTGGATAGTCACTATTGCACTTCCTGTTTTAGCTACGGCAGACCTCGAGGGTCACCCGGGCACGACGTAGCGCGGACAGCTCGCATACCGGCGCAAGAACCGTGCGCCACTACTGTATATATAAAACGTGGTCCCGTTCACTTTTTTTTTTTCTTTTCGCATGAAAACACACATTCCCGATCATGTACCATGACAATCTACACATCAAATGAAACCGTACAGTCTCCTCTTTTTGACTATGCAATTCATTTCCCGGCACAACAATCACTCCCCGAGCACATGGGGCTTTTATACGGAAAAGCACAAAACGGAAAAGCACAAAGCTTACCTTTGAAGGCTCTGCCCAGCTCAAACTCAGCATTTCAATCTGTCCGTAAGGATCCAGCGAATAAAATCCAGTAAAACAATTTAGTCCAAAACACGTGTTAGATCCATTACGACGTGTGATCCGGCAACATGCTTGTCGTTGTTTACCCAAAACCACGAGCCTTGCCGAAGGCGGAGCCCAAATGTCCTTCTGCGGCTCTCGTATTCAAAATGGCTGCCTCTGCATGGGGAAGATCCCCCTTTTATGTGACTATATCTAAGTCCAAAAGAATACTTTGATTTCATGATGGAAGTGAAAAGGCTTGGAAAACAATGTATTTTTGAATGGGTATCTTCAATTTTAGTAATTAACGGGTAAAAATCTTACACACTGTCCCTTTGAAGAAACACAAATTGACAATAATATTCACTGACTATTTGGCCAGGGTGTCAATAAATGTGAACAATTATGGGGTTCCTTCTCGCGGTAACAACCTTGCAGGTCGCGATATAGATCTCTGTACCTGGATGTTGATGTGACTGGATATACGTACGATACAGATGGAATGCAGTTTTTGTTTTTCTTTTGTTGTAACACAGCGAGTTCTTGGGTCTATAACAGAAATGACCAGCGTTTACCTTTTGGAGATTTCAAAGCAAATACACTGTCCTCATAAGGGGACAACTGTCTCTAACCCATCATCACATCCTAGAATCTGAAAACCACCAGCAACTTTACACAAAAAAAGAAAAAACAGTCACAAAACATTCCCAGACCAACCCCCCGTCATCCTGAAGAGTAACAGGCGGCACGTTTCAGCCAAACTCTCCACCTCCCCGAGCCACGAGCCAGAAACAGCACCACAGTTTAGTCCTGGTTTAGCCCTGGTTTATCCCTGGTTTAGCCCTGGTTTATCCCTGGTTTAGCCCTGGTTTATCCCTGGTTTAGCCCTGGTTTATCCCTGGTTTAGCCCTGGTTTAGCCCTGGTTTAGACATGGTTTAGACCTGGTTTAGCCCTAGTTTAGACCTGGTTTAGACCTGGTTTAGCCCTGGTTTAGTCCTAGTTTAGTCCTGGTTTAGTCCTGATTTAGTCCTGGTTTAGTCCTGGTTTAGTCCTGGTTTAGACCTGGTTTAGACCTGGTTTAGCCCTGGTTTAGACCTGGTTTAGACCTGGTTTAGACCTGGTTTAGACCTGGTTTAGTCCTGGTTTAGCCCTGGTTTAGTCCTGGTTTAGTCCTGGTTTAGACCTAGTTTAGTCCTGGTTTAGTCCTGTTATCCTGAAGCGTCACAGGCTGCATGTTTCAGCCAAACTCTCCTCCTGTTTTACACAAACTCCTCTCTGGCCTGAGCCAGAAACAGCAGCACAGATCACCCTGTTCTTTTCAAATCTACAAATGTGGACAGACTCGTCCAGAAGGTCTCCATCATCTGCACATCTGCTCCTGATCCAGAGTCGACGGTTCCATCATCTGCACATCTGCTCCTCATCCAGACTCAACAGTTTAATCCAGACACGGGGCTCCTTCAGCAGCTCTCCACATGAGGCTGAAACTGAACATCTGAAGCACTTCATACGAGGAAGAAATTATGATGAAATGAAAATGAGCGACAATTTTGTTATGTTTTTTATGATTTCCAACCAGATAAGTTACACAGTCTTTATTTATAAAGCACTTTTAAAAACAAGTGCTGAACAAGCCGCAAAGAACAATAAAAATTGCATCTAGGAAACAGAAAAACAGACAATGAAGCAATCAATTCAATTAATTATAATAAATAAGTTAATAAAATACTATAAAGATTGGGATAAAATCAAGCTAAAACCAGCTAAAGGAAGGCCAACGGATAAAAAAAAACACTGAAAAGGCTCCGTCACTTTCGTCCGGAGCCTGGACTTTGGAACCTGAGGATCTAAGGCTCGAACGGGGTTAAAAGTTCTGAAATGTAACTTAGTGCAAGACCTAAACGAGCTTTAAAAGTGATGAGTAAAATCTTAAAATCAATTCTAAAACACAGGCGTCAGTGAAGGAGACGTAGAACAGAGTAATGTGCTGACGGCTGTGAAAACCAGCGAATATCCCGAGAGGAGGAATAACATTTGGGAGAAAAACAGAAATAAATGGATAAACTGATCAAACTGGCTTCATCGTCCCGAAGAACAGGTTTAAGGAGATCATCTGAGCTCCAGGTTTTATTCACCTGCTCCACACTGTTCTGGAACAGCCTCTGGTGAAAGGTGCACTGTGGAACTTTTTAGTTGGGCGTCCGTCACCTTTACATTTATTCAATCACAGGTGGTTTTAGAGCTCAAAAACACAGAGAAAAACAGACAATCTGACGCCTCTTCACAGATGTCCACAGAGAACGTTCATGTTTTTAAGAGTGGGCTCATGACTCACCTGTTTAGTTTGGCCTTTGATTGACTTCGGTCGTCTGTTTGCTTGTGTTCAGTTTGTTCTTTTGTTTGTTTGTCCATCTGTTTTGTTCGTCTGTTTGTTTATCCGTCTGTCTGTTTGTTCGTCTTTTTTTATTTATTTATTTATTTTTTCCTCCTCTGGCGGCGCGGTGGCTGGGCTAGGGCTGGGCGATATGGAGAAAAAAACTTATCTCGATATGTTTTTGCTATATCTCGATATACGATATATATCTCGATATCTATGCAGGGGGGAAAAAAACAAACAAACGCGCCAAATTCAGCAAGGTTTTTTTTTTTTTATTGAAGTGCAAACAGGCAGCCAAGTGCCTAAAGGTAGACAGGTACTAGTAACAAAGTGCTTGTGCACCATTTTTAACATTACCAAACCAAGGAAGTAGTATATTGCCTTATTTTAATTGTAAACATAAAACCTGAGGGTCGACAGTTCTTATGAAGTGCTTCTTTAACATTTAAGATAAAAGACAAAAAAGTCCCTCATTTCGTAGCCAAGTGAAAAAGCACATATTAAATTGTTTTTAAATATAGATTAATAGAGCCTCAATCCATGAATTCTCGTGTGTTTTGTGACTGTAGTACATTTTATATTTGTGTGTGTATTTGCTTTAACTTAGCACATTATTCTGCATCATTTTTTTTTTTCTAGAAATACTATATTTATTTATTGCAACCATTAAAACGCAAGTGTGCTTTAGAATCAACGCCACATACCCGACCCACCCAAATATTTCACTCACTGGCAACACCCACCCACACACACAGAGAGAGAGATTAAAACTCACCGATCGCCAAATGCAGCCTTGCTCTGTACCGCACTGACAAGAAAGTGGCGACTAGAGACTAGGGTCAAGCGTTTTTAGCATTGGTATGAAGCCCGGTCGCTCAACAACCGCTATGGGCGTCATGTCTTTTGCGATATGAAAGGCAATGGACTCCGTAATGCTCACCGACCTTGCACTTGTTTTTCCATATGGTAGACACCGGGGTAAAGATGTTTGGAGCGTTGTTTGTTGTGTCTTAGAAGAAGTGGTGGTGGGTTTGCCCTCGATGATTTTGATGGCACCAGTTTCTTGCATTCTCTGCAAAATGCCTCTTTCTGCTCCTCATCGGACGTTTTAAATCCGAAATACCGCCATATAATGGAGCCGTTTGTTCTTTTCTTTGGTATGAATTCTCTCGTGCTTCTGTGGGCGCCGCCATGTTGGATAAGTTATCAACAAACACACGCGGTGTGCGCACGGGGAGGGGAGGGGAGGGGAGGGGGAACACGAGACGCAGTGAAACACAAACGCAAGAAGGAGGCGGGGCGGACAGCTCCACAACACAGTTAAGGAAAATAAGCGGCGAAATCTTATTCATTTCGAGTTTTTCGATATGCCAAAATCTTTCTCGATTTCATAAAACATCTCGAGATATCGCAAATCTCGATTAATCGCCCAGCCCTAGGCTGGGCCTTTCTGTGAGGGGTTTGCGTGTTCTCCCCGTGTCAAATATTGTTTGATTGATTGATTGATTGAGATTTGACCTGGAACTTGGTCTGGTTTGGTCTCCATGGAGATAGAAAAGTTTAATACAGAAGTGTCCCACCTACTTTGATCCCAAAGGGGCCGGATCAGAAAACTCAGGGCAAATATACCCCAAAAATAGAAATAAGTCCAAATTTGTGCAGAGACACACAAATCTATTACAGAAGTCTTTTTTATTTGATGAACTCTTTCTTTTACAAAATATAATATTATGAACCTGAAACTTCAAGAAAAATGCAATTTCAACACAAAGTTTAACATTAAATTATATTAAAGGGATAGTGCGGGTTTTTTTTTTAATGTTAATCTGTATGGGTTTCCTTCTAAAAGTTCAGGGATGAAAGTGGCCAATCATGAAAAAAGTGGAAAGTCACGGTGCACCCCCCTGGAAAATTTTAAATTTCTGAAATTTGGATTTCTATATGCTATATGTTAGCAATAAAATAAAACTGTACATAAAAGTACAAAAAAACCACATTTTATTAACAGGTAGGCCTACTAGTAGTATATACTGGATTTGTTTTTGCTTTGCACTTCGTCTAATCAGAGGCATTGAGGAGGAGCTGATGCTAAAAGGCGCAGGTGAAAAAGCGTTAAGTGAGGCACGGGCAGGTAGGATGAGGTATATAGGATGTTATAAAGTTTAACCTGTGTACACGCAATGGTACACACTGTTACGAAAGAGCTGTGCTCACTCGCTCGGTCCGCGGCTCCAGACACGGGCTCGCGCGGCCCGCAGTTTAATACGAGATACACGTACTTTGTTCTAAATACGGGATGATTCTGTTTTTCAAGGGACAGTTGGCGACTCTAAACACAACTATACATATATATATACAGTGCCGTGAAAAAGTATTTGCCCCCTTCCTGATTTCTGTGTTTTTTGCATATTTATCACTCAAAACATTGTCAGATCATCAAACCAATTTTAATATCACACAGAAACAACCCAAGGAAAGACAAAATTCAGTTTTTGAATGATGATTCCATTTATTAGTGCACAAAAAAAATCTAAACCTATCTGGCCCTATGTGAAAAAGTAATTGCCCCCTTAATCTAATAGCCAGTTGAGCCTCCTTTGACAGCAATAACTGTAACCAAACGTTTGCGATAATTGGTGATGAGTCTTTCACACCGCTGGGGAGGGATTTTGGCCCACTTCTTCTATGCAGAATTGTTTCAATTCTGCCATATTGGAGGGTTTTCTTGTATGAACTGCCCGTTTAAGGTCACACCACAGCATCTCAATCGGATTTAAATCCGGACTTTGACTTGGCCACTCCAAAACCTTAATTTTGTTTTCTTTGAGCCATTCAGAGGTGGACTTGCTGGTGTGTTTTGGATCATTGTCCTGTTGCATGATCCAAGAGCGCTTGAGTTTGAGGGCACGAACTGATGGCCGGACATTCTCCTTCAGGATCTTCTGGTAAACAGCAGAATTCATTTTTCCGTCAATCACAGCAAGTTGTCCTGGTCCTGAGGCAGCAAAGCAGGCCCAGACCATCACACTGCCACCACCATGCTTTACTGTGGGCACCATGTTCTTTTTATCAAATGCTGTGCCATTTTTACGCCAGATGAAACGGGCTGCAGACCTTCCAAAAAGTTCAATTTTAGACTCATCGGTCCACAAAATGTTTCTCCAAAAGTCTTGAGGGTCATCAAGGTGCTTTTTGGCAAAGGTGAGACGAGCCTTTGTGTTCTTTTGTGAAAGCAGTGGTTTTCTCCTGGGAACTCTTCCATGGATGCCATTTTTGGCCAGTGTTTTTCTAATGGTGGAGTCATGAACACTGACCTTAACTGAGGCCAACGAGGCCTGTAGTTCTTTCGATGTGCGTCTAGGTTCTTTTGTGACTTCCTGAATGAGCCGTCGTCGCACTCTTGGAGTAATCTTAGTTGGTCGACCACTCCTGGGAAGGGTTGCAACTGTTCCCAGTTTCCTCCATTTTTGAATAATGGCTCTGACAGTGGTTCGCTGGAGCCCCAGAGCTTTGGGAATGGCTTTGTAACCTTTTCCTGAATTATAGACTTCTATCACTTTTTTTTCTCATTTGTTCTTGAATTTCTTTGGATCGTGGCATGATGTGTTTGTTCTTGAGATGTTGTAGCCAACTTCACTTTGTTTGACAGGAACTATTTAAGTGATTTCTTGATTCAACACAGGTGGTGACAATCAGGTGTGGGTGTGGCATGTAGAACTGAACTAAGTTTTCTCAAAACTGTGGTTAGTCACAGTTAGTTTGTGATTTAACAAGGGGGGGCAATTACTTTTTCACATAGGGCCAGATAGGTTTAGATTTTTTTTGTGCACTAATAAATGGAATCATCATTCAAAAACTGAATTTTGTCTTTCCTTGGGTTGTTTCTGTGTGATATTAAAATTGGTTTGATGATCTGACAATGTTTTGAGTGATAAATATGCAAAAAACACAGAAATCAGGAAGGGGGCAAATACTTTTTCACGGCACTGTATATATACACCCAAAATCTTTCTCAACGAATTTGCACAGAAAAAAATAAAAAAATAAAAAAAGCGGAGATCCGCTAAAAGACGGAACTCTTTCATCCTTGAAAGTTCCGTGTGTTGACACCGGTTTACCTCTGACACTCTCAGCTGATCCCGGTTCGACTCACTTTCTGGAGCCCACATAAGTAGGTCCGGTAACTTCCCTGGAACATTAAATAAAGCTTGTTTTTCTTCTCAAAACATTTGTCCGAAAGGTGATATATTTGCGTCCCAAACAGTTGTCCACGAAACATCCAGCAGCGTAGATTGCGTTCGCGTATTGCGTCTCTCGATTTGTATCACTGCGCGCATATTAGCTGTATTAGCCTGTTAGCCTTTAGCGGAAGTGTACGGCAGATGCGGTCCACCGTAAGGGGACGTTTACAAGTGAACAGGCTAATACAGCTAATATGCTCGCAGTGATACGAGTCGACAGAGACAATACGCGACCGCAATCTACGTTGCTGGATGTTCCGTTGACAACTGTTTGGGACGCAAATATATCACCTTTCAGACAAATGTTTTGTTTTGAGAAGAAAAACAAGCTTTATTTCATATTCCAGGGAACTTACCGGACCTACTTACTTAGGAGTGGGTATTGGCAAAAAGGTCACGATTCAATTCAAATCACGATTCATATGCCACGATGCGATACTATCACGATGCGTCACGATACTTGAATTATTGCGATGCATTGGAATATATTCAACATACTTCAGTGAAAATGTACCAAAAAAAGAGGATAACTTAAATATCAGTGTCTGTGTATCTGGGTCGTGTCTTCAATTGATACAGAACTCTGAGCAACTCAATTCAGAACTGAATTTATTGAATAACAAAAACAAATAAACCAAACCAATAACAAAAAAAGTGCAGAGGATTTTTTCCTAAAACAAAAAATTATGTTCAAACATTTGCCATTTTGGAGGTAGCGACCATCATAATAAACAATACCCTTTCACAAAGAAAAAAGTGCAGAGGATTTATAAAAAAAACAAACTAATAATTTATGTATTTATTAATAATTAATAAATTAATTATTAATTAATAATAATCGATTTTTGGCATCAAGAATCGATGCAGTATATGGTGAAAGTTAGTATCGCAATGCATTGTCGTGACGATTATTTTGCACACCTCTACTACTTGTGTGGGCTCCAGAAAGCGAGCCGAACCGGGATCAGCTGAGACTGTCAGAGGTAAACCGGTGTCAACACACGGAACTTTTAGAAGGAAACACATACAGATTAACATTAAACAAAAAACGCACTATCCCTTTGATTTCACAGAATGTAGTCATGCTTTCTTTTTGCTCCTGAAACTTGGCGTCTTTTATCTGCACAAGTGCATCAGTATCAGGCCCATGTCCTGAGGAGCTCCAGAACGTCATTCAGGTGCTCGTGTGTTCGCTTTGAGCACACATTTGATTTATTAATGTTCATTACTGAAAACCTGCTCACAAAGGCAGGTCGTGCTGAACAGGCAAAGTGTTTGGAAAGAGGCGAGTCTTTATTTGTGCTGCTCTGGTGGGAGGGGCCACGCACAGAGGCGCTGGTGGGAGGGGCCACGCACAGAGGCGCTGGTGGGAGGGGCCACGCACAGAGGCGCTGGTGGGAGGGGCCACGCACAGAGGCTCTGGTGACGCTGCTATGCTAAACTGCACAGAAAAGAGGTGCAGAAAATTACCAATATTTTTATAGAAAATTAAAATATAATTCAAATATTTTAATAGTAAATCAGCCGAGGGCCAGGTTAAAGGTCTTCCGCATGTTTGACACCCCTGGTTTAATACCATACTGCGGAACATTCCAGACAAAGCAATAACATTTCCATAGAGACAAGTGTTTGACCCTCCACCAGAAAAGTTCCACAGTGCAGCTTTAAAGTCACAGCTCCTCATCATTAGTTAGACTTTTAATGTGAGACCAGTCGCTCTGACAGCCCGAGGCGGACGACAACACCTCTGTCCTTTCTCCTCCTCCTCTGACCCCTTCTCTCTCTCTGTCCTTCTCACTGTCCTTCTCTCCCTCTGTCCTCTCTCTCTCTGTCCTTCTCTCTGTCCTTCTCTCCCTCTGTCCTCTCTCTCTCTGTCCTTCTCTCTGTCCTTCTCTCTCTCTGTCGTGTCTCTCTGTCCTTCTCTCTCTCTGTCCTGTCTCTCTGTCCTTCTCTCTCTCTCTGTCCTTTCGCTCTCTGTCCTTCTCTCTCTCTCTCTGTGTCCTCTCTCTCTCTCTGTCCTTCTTTCTCTGTCCTTCTCTCTCTCTGTCCTGTCTCTCTGTCCTTCTCTCTGTCCTTCT
The DNA here is from genome assembly GCA_036785185.1 of Paratrypauchen microcephalus. Classification (NCBI taxonomy): domain Eukaryota; kingdom Metazoa; phylum Chordata; class Actinopteri; order Gobiiformes; family Gobiidae; genus Paratrypauchen; species Paratrypauchen microcephalus. Next base: position 1,852,488 of record JAVJIX010000115.1, on the reverse strand, counting down.
CTCTCTCTCTGTCCTTTCGCTCTCTGTCCTTCTCTCTCTCTCTCTCTGTGTCCTCTCTCTCTCTCTGTCCTTCTTTCTCTGTCCTTCTCTCTCTCTCTGTCCTGTCTCTCTGTCCTTCTCTCTGTCCTTCTCTCTCTCTCTGTCCTTTCGCTCTCTGTCCTTCTCTCTCTCTCTCTCTGTCTCCTCTCTCTCTCTCTGTCCTTCTCTATCTGTCCTTCTTTCTCTGTCCTTCTCTCTCTCTGTCCTCTCTCGGTCCTCTCTCGGTCCTTCTCTGCCCTCTCCGTCCTTCTCTCTCTCTCTCCCCCTCTTGTTCTTTCCTTGTCTTCCTTGTTTCCTTGTCTCTTTCCTTACTCTCTCTCCTCCCTCTCTCCCCTCCTCTCTCCTCCCTCTCTCCCCTCCTCTCTCCTCCCTCTCTCCCCTCCTCCCTCTCTCTTCTCCTCTCTCCCCCCTCTCGCTTCTCCTCTCCCCTCCACTCTCCTCCCTCTCTCTTCTCCTCCCCCCCTCCTCTCTCCCCTCCTCTCTCCTCCCTCTCTCTCCTCCTCCCTCCTCCCTCTCTTCTATCTCTCTGCAGCTCCAGTTAAACCAGTTCCAGTTCCCGTCCACAGAGTCCAAAGCTTTTCAAAAAAAGGAGTGACGTTTGAGAAAGTCAGAAAGTACAGGTTCAGTCCACGCCCTCAGTGTGTCTCCTACAGACTCTACACAAAAACTCCAACACTGAATGTTACCGATAACATCCAGTCCCAATCTGCTGTGACTTTTTAACCTTTTATTTTAAAACCAGTTGTTTAATCAAATCTTTACATCAAAATAATTACAGAATATCAGAAGAACCACACACTCGCCCAACTCTGAATCACAGATAATTACACATAACTCAAGCTCCTGTTTGCTCAACAGTTTTCATATTGCCACAGTTGCCCTGGCGCAGACTGAGGGAAGAGAGGCTGCCACCCGAGTCCGGACCCGACCCCGGGATTCTCCGCGGTCTCCCACCTGAGTCCGGACCCGAGTCCGGACCCGAGTCCGGACCCGAGTCCGGACCCGACCCCGGGATTCTCCACGGTCTCCCACCCGAGTCCGGACCCAACCCTGGGATTCTCCGCGGTCTCCCACCCGAGTCCGCGGTCTCCCACCCGAGTCCGCGGTCTCCCACCCGAGTCCGCACCCGACCCCGGGATTCTCCGCGGTCTCCCACCCGAGTCCGGACCCGACCCTGGGATTCTCCGCGGTCTCCCACCCGAGTCCGCGGTCTCCCACCCAAGTCCGGACCCGACCCTGAGATTCTCCGCGGTCTCCCACCCGAGTCCGGACCCGACCCTGGGATTCTCCGCGGTCTCCCACTCGAGTCCGCGGTCTCCCACCCAAGTCCGGACCCGACCCTGGGATTCTCCGCGGTCTCCCACTCGAGTCCGCGGTCTCCCACCCGAGTCTGGACCCGACCCCGGGATTCTTCGCGGTCTCCCACCTGAGTCCGGACCCGAGTCCGGACCCGAGTCCGGACCCGAGTCCGGACCCGAGTCCGGACCCGAGTCCGGACCCGACCCTGGGATTCTCCGCGGTCTCCCACCCGAGTCCGCGGTCTCCCACCCGAGTCCGCACCCGACCCCGGGATTCTCCGCGGTCTCCCACCCGAGTCCGGACCCGACCCTGGGATTCTCCGCGGTCTCCCACCCGAGTCCGCGGTCTCCCACCCAAGTCCGGACCCGACCCTGAGATTCTCCGCGGTCTCCCACCCGAGTCCGGACCCGACCCTGGGATTCTCCGCGGTCTCCCACCCGAGTCTGGACCCGACCCCGGGATTCTCCGCGGTCTCCCACCTGAGTCCGGACCCGAGTCCGGACCCGAGTCCGGACCCGAGTCCGGACCCGACCCTGGGATTCTCCGCGGTCTCCCACCCGAGTCCGGACCCGACCCCTGGATCCTCCATGGTCTCCCACCCGAGTCCGGACCCGACCCTGGGATTCTCCGCGGTCTCCCACCCGAGTCCGCGGTCTCCCACCCGAGTCTGGACCCGACCCCGGGATTCTCCGCGGTCTCCCACCTGAGTCCGGACCCGAGTCCGGACCCGAGTCCGGACCCGACCCTGGGATTCTCCGCGGTCTCCCACTCGAGTCCGCGGTCTCCCACCCGAGTCTGGACCCGACCCTGGGATTCTCCGCGGTCTCCCACCCGAGTCCGGACCCGACCCCTGGATCCTCCGTGGTCTCCCACCCGAGTCCGGACCCGACCCTGGGATTCTCCGCGGCCTCCCACCCGAGTCTGGACCCGACCCTGGGATTCTCCGCGGTCTCCCACCCGAGTCCGGACCCGACCCCTGGATCCTCCGTGGTCTCCCACCCGAGTCCGGACCCGACCCTGGGATTCTCCGCGGTCTCCCACCCGAGTCCGCGGTCTCCCACCCGAGTCCGGACCCGACCCTGGGATTCTCCGCGGTCTCCCACTCGAGTCCGCGGTCTCCCACCCAAGTCCGGACCCGACCCTGGGATTCTCCGCGGTCTCCCACCCGAGTCCGCGGTCTCCCACCCGAGTCCGGACCCGACCCTGGGGTTCTCCGCGGTCTCCCACCCGAGTCCGGACCCGACCCTGGGATTCTCCGCGGTCTCCCACCCGAGTCCGGACCTGACCCCCGGCGCCACAGGACATTGTTTGAGAGGGGGACTGTTTTGAACGTGGCGCCGCAGGACATTGTTTGAGAGGGGGACTGTTTTGGCGTGAGAGTGGTGGAAGCTCAGTGTGTCGAGCGGTGAACAACATGGACAGAGAAAATGTTACAGACACAGAGGAACTTATACCGAAAAGAGGAGCCATGTCAGTCATGTGGAAGAACTTCGGCTTTAAAAAATCTGACGCCGTTCAAACGACCGTATTCTGTAAATGTCGTCGGGCTAAAGTCGTAGCCGCGGGAGGCGACATGAGCGATCTGCTTCACCACCTCCGTCACAAACACGTCCTGGAATATGAAGAATGCACGAAACTAAGATCTGCGTCCTCTTCCGCGTCTGCAGGGAACGTTCAAGTCGGCGCCGTGACACAAAACGTCACTCAGAGACGCGTTTGCTAAGGGGACCGCCTACGACAAGAAAAGCAAACCGTGGAACAATATTACCAACGCTGTTACTGTCCACTTTGCCAAAGACATGGAACCACTTGGGACATGAAAAAAAAATACTGTCCAATACCGTGACACCGATATAATTTTGAAAAATACTGTCATATTGATTTTTGGTCATACACCCAGCTCTAGAATGTAATACAGTGGTACCTCACCTTACGAAAGACCCAACAAACGAAAATTCCAAGTTACGAAACGCACATTAAATTTTGGTCTCTAAAAAATTCAAACGCGAAATCTCATAAATTCAAATAATGCGCGCTCAGCCACACACATTATAGCTTTTCTCAGACTGGATTTAAACTTTTCTCACATTTGTCTCTCGTTTAAACACTCAAACTTTCATAGATTTTCAACAAAATGTATTAATAGTGAAGTGTGGGGGGGAAGGGGGAGGGGGGAGAAGTGTGCGCGCGGACACGTGTGTGATAGCGCAGCATGACCCGGCGCGGGGGCTGCGAGCACGAGACCCGTGCTCAAACCGTGCCTCCTCTAGACCAGGTCTAAACCAGGTCTAAACCAGGATTAAACCACCGCGGCTCTTGCCTGCGTTCGTTCATGCGCTCGGACTGCGTGCGGTCCGGAGGGGAGGCACATCTCCTCCCTCCTCACTGCTCGTCTCAGTCGTGATTCGTGAGGTATACCGGTGCTGCTGCTAATAGCAGAGCTAGCACGAAACCAGGAAATAGACCCACACGCGGCGCTTTAATCCATCTGGTCTAGTCCTGGTTTAATCCAGGTTTAGTCCTGGTCCAGTCCAGGTTTAGACCTAGGTCTAGACCTGGTATAGTCCACGTTTAGTCCTGGGTCTACAGTCTCTTAGCCAATCAGGACACAGAACACAATGTTACACTATAAAAAAAATGTTACACTATAAAAAAAAAACTTGGGGCCTTGGAACGAATCAGGCTTTTTCCATTGAAATAGCTACTCAACTTATGAAAAATTCACGTTACGAAACCACTTCTGGAACAAATTAATTTCGTAAGGTGAGGTACCACTGTATTATGTAATGAGAGTCCAGTTTCATGTCGATCAAACACAGACGGATTCACCTCACTCACTCTCACTGTCTGGGGGAGGAAACAGAATCCAGCTCTGAGTGTTTGTGTGAATCCAGAGCAGTCTGGGCCAGAGATTAAGCCCCTCGCTGTAATCCCCATAATCCCCCCCATAATCTGTGTCAGTGGGTCAGAGGAGCAGAGGCCAGACGCACACTCGCATTTACACGTGTTTAGATTAGTACAGACGGGCACATTAGACACAAATATGAAAATATGACAACATTAAATGGTAGAACTTTCTTTTCTACTCCCATGTGTCCTTATATCTGTGTAGTCCTGGTTTAGTCCTGGTTTAGTCCTGGTTTAGTCCTGGTTTAGTCCTGGTTTAGTCCTGGTTTAGACCTGTGTTGCATAAACACGTTTCCTTACACAAAATAAGCGTCAACCTTATCGCTCTGCCACAGAAAAAATACTAAAACTAAATATAATAAAAGATACGTGAAGAGTCCCTCAGTCGTCCAGGTAGAATCCACGATAAAAGGAGAAATTCAACTTGTCAACTGGACAAAGTTTGTTTGGTCGAAAACGTTTCGCCGCTTACAAAATTATAAAGTACTCAAAGTAATTCAGGCTTCGTCAGAGCTGACGAAGCCTCTCGGATGAGCGGCGAAACGTTTTCGACCAAACAAACTTTGTCCAGTAGACAAATTGAATTTCTCCTTTTATCAATACTAAAAGATACTAAAAAAAATACTCAAGATAATAAGGATGCAACAATATCAAAATCCCTTGATATGATATTTTAATGATATGCATCTAACGGTTCAATATTTATTGAGATATTTCATGGAGGTTTACAAATTTTTTCCTTTAAAAACCTTGGAAAAGCCTTTGGTACTGTTAAAATATAAAGATTTAAGATTTAAAAGTGTTTAATAAGTTATTTCTTCATGTAGTTTGCACTGACAACAGCAAAGGATCATGGTCTACGTAGTTCTCCGTTTTTACCGCTGCACCACGGTGAGGCAAAGTACTCAAAATGTCCTCGAAAGGTCCTCACAGAGTCCTCACACAGTCCACGCAAAGTCCTCACAAAGTCCTTGGAAAGTCCTCAAAAAGTCCTTGGAAAGTCCTCATAAAGTCTTCAAAAAAGTCCTTGCAAAGTCCTCACACCATCCTCAAAAAGTCCTCACAAAGTCCTCCCAAAATCCTCACAAAGTCCTTACAAAATTAGAAAGTACTCAAAGTAATTCAAAGAGCTTTACAGAATAAAAAAGGCATTAAAACCACAAATAAAGACAATAGAATCACCAAAACTGTTCATTTAAGCAAACACACGTGTAATTCGATATATTGTGAGGGCCTCCGGTATTACTGTGAGACTTACACGATATTTCGGTTGCCGTTACATCCCTACAAGATAACGACCCTGTATCACCAAATTTAGTATTGCGCTATATGGATATTTTTATATTTTTACTCATAGAACTGACTATGCTGATGTGAACTGCATGTGTTTATTCCACACACTGAAACCCTCGAACCCACTGTGTTGTGTGTTGTGTGTCGTTTGTCGTGTGTCGTGCGCTCTCTCTTCACACTTCGCTTCTGCACATGCTCAGTACAGTCTCCACCACACAGACTGATGAGGAAAGCAGCTGGTACCTGGCTCCAGTTTTATGATCTTCACCGCGGCCAGCTCCCCCGTTTGGATGTTCCTCGCCTGAAAAACAAGACACAAGACCGTTCTGTGAGGAAAGAGCACGTTCGACGACACAGCACGGCAGAGATAATCAATCAGAAAACGTCACGTATGTCGTCACATTCGAGGCTGTACGGGCTAAAAAAAATCTACAGAAGAAAACCAGTACGATGTGTAGACAACAGATCTGGAGAACAGAGCGGACGTCCAAAATAACGTTATGATAAAACCAGGCTACACACCAAATTAAACTTTTGTGTTTTTGCATCTTATTTGCATTAAAGTTTAGGTCACACTTTGCCTAAATCCCTGAAATGACCAGGAAAGCAGGAAATTAATCAATATTCTCCACTACTATATGTATTTAAAATTCTATAGAGTTGGAGCCAGGTTCTATAGAAAGACTCATTTCCTTTTTGCCTGGTCATTTCATATATCAATATTATTATATTTGTATAGAATTTTATATATACACGCCTATAGAATTTCATATATATACAGTGGTACCTCACCTTACGAAATTAATTCGTTCCAGAAGTGGTTTCGTAACGTGAAAAATTCGTAAGTTGAGTAGCTATTTCAATGGAAAAAGCCTGATTCGTTCCAAGGCCCGATCCAAGTTTTTTTTTTTTTTATAGTGTAACTTTTTTTATAGTGTAACATTGTGTTCTGCGTCCTGATTGGTTTCTCAGACTGGATTTAAACTTTTCTCACGTTTGTCTCTCGTTTAAACACTCAAACTTTCATAGATTTTCAACAAAATGTATCAATATTGAAGTGTGGGGGGAAGCGGGAGGGGGGAGAAAACTGCGCGGACACGTGTGCGCAGCATGACCCGGCGCGGAGACCAAGATCTAAACCTGGACTGGACCAGGACTAAACCAGGACTAAACCTGGACTAGACCTGGACTAAACCTGGACTAGACCAGGTGGATTAAAGCGCCGCCTGCGGGTCTATTTCCTGGTTTCTCACGAGTCACAGCTGAGGCGAGCAGCGAGGAGGGGACCGCAGGCAGTCTGAGCGCATGTGAGCGCGGCTCCTCCTGGTTTAGTCCTGATTTAGTCCAGACCACCGCGGCTCCTCTAGACCTCCTCTAGACCTGCGCTCAGACTGCTTGCGGTCTCCTCCTCGCTGCTCGCCTCAGCTGTGACTCGTGAGAAACCAGGAAATAGACCCGCACGCGGCGCTTTAGTCCACCTGGTCTAGTCCTGGTTTAGTCCTGGTTTAGTCCTGGTTTAGTCCAGGTTTAGTCCAGGTTTAGATCCTGGTCCAGTCCAGGTTTAGATCTTGGTCTAGACCTGCTGTCAGCTCTGCGCCGGGTCATGCTGCGCACACGTGTCCGCGCAGTTTTCTCCCCCCTCCCGCTTCCCCCCACACTTCAATATTGATACGTTTTGTTGAAAATCTATGAAAGTTTGAGTGTTTAAACGAGAGACAAACGTGAGAAAAGTTTAAATCCAGTCTGAGAAAAGCGTATAATGTGTGTGGCTGAGCGCGCATTATTTGAATTTTTGAGATTTCGCGTTTCGTAACTTGAAATTTCATTCGTATCTAGAGACCAAAATTTACCGTGAAGGCGTTTCGCAACTTGAAATTTTCGTTTGTTGGGTCATTTGTAAGGTGAGGTACCACTGTATAGGCCTAAAGAATTTCATATATACCAGTCCAATTTCATATAATTTCTATAGAATTTCTAATATATATGCCTATAGAATTTCATATACACACCTATAGAATTTCATTGTATTTATACTACCCAGATCTAATTAAAAGGATTTGTCAGAATCAGGAAGAGCGCTGTTAGCATCTTGTTTGTTTTACCTCAACCCCCCAAAAAAACAAAATCAAAGAATCACTGTAAGTCATGTAAAATGAAATTGTGTTTTTCATGTTCTTAAGACTTTAAAAACCTGCAGCTGTATTTAAAGGGATATGCCACCCCCAGGTCAAATTTGGGCATCTCCCCACAGTCCAGAGACTAAAATAAGTGGTGGAAAGCGTTTTCCTGCTCACCCAGCCATTGTCCGAGCCTGTCGCCACTGACCGCCGCGGTATCTGGTGCTCCTCCGCCTTAGACTGGAGTCTAACGTCGCCAGAGAAAGATTTCGGCCAAAAGGAATTAATTTGCTCGATGCTTTTCCCAATTACTTTGTGTGTAGTGCGCATTCATATCGAGTGCAAATAAATGTGCAAATCAACACGGAGAACTTGCCTTGGTCATTTTGGGTGGGAACTATTTTCCAGTGCGGAAGAATACAGCCGTATCACGCAGCACGCTGCCAGGGGAATCCCAGTTACGCACCAGGAAGGGAGTTCCCCTGTTGCACAACGTGGTGCGTGATTCGGCTGTATTCTTCCGCACTGGAAAATAGTTCCCACCCAAAATGACCAAGTCAAGCTCTCCGTGTTGATTTGCACATTTATTTGCACTCGATATGAATGTGCACTACACACAAAGTAATTGGGAAACGCATCGAGCAAATTAATTCCTTTTGGCCGAAATCTTTCTCTGGCGACGTTAGACTCCAGTCTAAGGCGGAGGAGCTGCAGATACCGCGGCGGTCAGTGGCGACAGACTCGGACAATGGCTGGGTCACCAGAAAAACGCTTTCCACCACTTATTTTAGTCTCTGGACTGTGGGGAGATGCCCAAATTTGACCTGGGGGTGGCATATCCCTTTAAAGGTGTACTATGGGACTTTTCTAGAAGCTCGTCTCCATGATTTCTAGAATGTTCTAACTCTTGTACTCTTGTGTTTTAGTGCAAAAACCCTGTGTCTTCTTCCAGTGGGCGGGCACACCTCTGCACAGATCTGACCCGTAACTTGGGCTGAGGCATCACCTGCTTTTTTCATGGAGATATTTCTGCAAAACTGAGGAAGACCCAAGGAAAAAGTTCGGTCTTAAAAACAATCAGGTTTTTATCAGTAAATTGTGAGGAAAGACGACACAGTGAAATCAGAAATCCTGAAGGGATCATTCGGACTATTTTAGAAACAAAAACAAGAGATTGGAATTGTAACTGATAAAAACTAAATGAGCTGATTGATAAAAGTGATGGAACACAGAAGAGCTAAGGTCTGTTAGTGTAGAATTTTGTTTTTAAATTGCAGTACGTCCATGACAGTAAATCATCCTAAAACTGCAGAGTTTGTCACTTCAGTGAGACGGGAGCTCATGGAGAGAAAAATAAATCCAAAATAAATCCATCTTCATCCAAAGGAGGGGGAGGGAGAAAGGAGGAGAGAGAATTCAAATAATTGAGATTTTGAAAAATCGAGAAATCATAAAATTGAATGAAGTTCACCCTTTTCTTAAATCCAAAGTGAAGATTATTGTGCACTTCTATAAACAAAAATATTATCATTTCCAATTTAATTTATCCATCAAACGCTTTTCTCCATGGAGATGTTACTGCTCTGTCTGGAATGTTCCACATTGGCATTAAACCTTTCTATCTCCATGGAGACCAAATCAGAGTGACTTCCAGGTCAGATCTGTGGAGAGGCGTCACACAGTACTCGCAAAGTCCTCACACAGTCCTCACACAGTCCTCACAAGGTACTTGCAAAGTCCTCAAAAAGTCCTCAAAAGTCCTTGCAAAGTCCTCAAAAAGTCCTTGCAAAGTCCTCGCAAAGTCCTCACACAGTCCTTGCAAAGTCCTCACACAGTCCTTGCAAAGTCCTCACACCATCCTCAAAAAGTCCTCACACAGTCCTCCCAAAATCCTCACAAAGTCCTCACACAGTCCTCCCAAAATCCTCACAAAGTCCTCACACAGTCCTCCCAAAATCCTCACAAAATTCTTAAAAAGTCTTCACAAAGTCCTCACAAAGTCCCCACAAAATGAATGTCTGTTTTTCTCAGTATTTTTGAGCTCTAAAACCACCTGTGACTGAATAAACGTAAAGTAGAGCTGTTTAAAGTCACACTGGTGATGGACCCTCAACAGAAAAGTTCCACACTGCAGCTTTAACAGTGTGAAAAACAAAAGCTGGTGGATCTGAAACAGTTTGCGGAGCTCCAAACTTCTTCTTCTTCTGACTCTCCTGACGCGTCGCGTCTGTGTGCGCGGCGTCATTATTCAGCGTCAGCAGATTCGGCACCTTTTTATTTTCACGCTTTCAAAACCGCAGACACATATGACTCCGATTAAAGCTGAACTCTGGAACTTTTCTGGTGGAGTGTCTGTTAGCGGATTGCTCTGCCTGGAATGTTCCACAGTGTGACTTTAAACAGCTCTACTTTACATTTATCCAATCGCAGGTGGTTTTAGAGCTCAAAAAACAGACATAGTGACTGTGAGCGGGGTCGCCTCTCCACAGATCTGACCTGGAACTTGGTCTGGTTTGGTCTCCATGACGATAGAAAGTTTTAATGCCATAATGTTTTTTTTTGTTTTTTTTTTCAATTCTTAAAACTCATTTTTATCTGTTTTAGTTAGATTTTATTCTTTATTTATTCCCCATTTTAGACCTGGTTTAGTTCTGGTTAGTCCTGGTTTAGTCCCTACATTAGACCTGGTTTAGTCCTTACATTAGACCTGGTTTAGACCTGGTTTAGACCTGGTTTAGACCTGGTTTAGTCCTGGTTTAGTCCTGGTTTAGTCCTGGTTTAGTCCTGGCTTAGACCTGGAATTAGACCTGGTTTAGACCTGGTTTAGTCCAGGTTTAGTCCAGGTTTAGTCCTTACATTAGTCCTGGTTTAGTCCTGGTTTAGACCTGGTTTAGACCTGGTTTAGACCTGGTTTAGACCTGGTTTAGACCTGGTTTAGTCCAGGTTTAGTCCTGGTTTAGTCCAGGTTTAGTCCAGGTTTAGTCCAGGTTTAGTCCAGGTTTAGTCCAGGTTAAGTCCTGGTTTAGTCCTGGTTTAGTCCTTACATTAGACCTGGTTTAGTCCTAGTTTAGTACTGGTTTAGACCTGGTTTAGACCAGGTTTAGTCCAGGTTAAGTCCAGGTTAAGTCCTGGTTTAGTCCTTACATTAGACCTGGTTTAGATCTGGTTTAGTCCTGGTTTAGTCCCTACATTAGATCTGGTTTAGTCCTTACATTAGACCTGGTTTAGTCCTGGTTTAGTCCTGGTTTAGACCTGGTTTAGACCTGGTTTAGACCTGGTTTAGACCTGGTTTAGACCTGGTTTAGACCAGGTTTAGACCAGGTTTAGACCTGGTTTAGACCTGGTTTAGACCTGGTTTAGACCTGGTTTAGACCTGGTTTAGATCAGGTTAAGTCCAGGTTAAGTCCTGGTTTAGTCCTGGTTTAGTCCTTACATTAGACCTGGTTTAGTCCTGGTTTAGTCCTGTGCTTGTGTCCTCGAGCACACGAGGACACAAGCACACGAGGACACAAGGACACGAGGACACAAGCACATGAGGACACGAGGACACAAGGACACAAGCACATGAGGACACAAGCACATGAGGACACAAGGACACAAGGACACAAGCACATGAGGACACGAGGACACGAGCACATGAGGACACAAGGACACAAGGACACGAGGACACAAGCACATGAGGACACAAGGACACAAGCACATGAGGACACAAGCACACGAGGACACGAGCACATGAGGACACAAGCACATGAGGACACGAGGACACAAGGACACAAGCATATGAGGACACAAGCACATGAGGACACAAGCACATGAGGACACGAGGACACAAGGACACAAGCATATGAGGACACAAGCATATGAGGACACAAGCACATGAGGACACAAGCACATGAGGACACGAGGACACAAGGACACGAGCACATGAGGACACAAGGACAAAAGGACACGAGGACACAAGCACATGAGGACACAAGCACACGAGGACACGAGGACACAAGCACATGAGGACACGAGGACACGAGCACACAAGGACACGAGCACACAAGGACACGAGCACACAAGGACACAAGCACACGAGGACAAGGACACAAGCACACGAGGACACAAGCACACGAGGACACGAGCACATGAGGACACAAGCACACGAGGACAAGGACACAAGCACACGAGGACAAGGACACAAGCACACGAGGACATGAGGACACAAGCACATGAGGACACGAGGACACAAGCACATGAGGACACAAGCACATGAGACAAGCACACGAGGACAAGGACACAAGGACACGAGGACGCAAGGACACAAGCACATGAGGACACAAGCACATGAGGACACAAGGACACAAGGACACGAGGACACAAGCACACGAGGACACAAGCACATGAGGACACAAGGACACAAGGACACGAGCACATGAGGACACAAGAACACGAGGACACGAGCACATGAGGACACGAGCACACAAGGACAAGGACACAAGGACACAAGGACACAAGCACATGAGGACACAAGCACACGAGGACACGAGCACATGAGGACACGAGCACACGAGGACAAGGACACAAGGACACAAGCACATGAGGACACAAGCACATGAGGACACAAGCACATGAGGACACGAGGACACGAGCACATGAGGACACAAGGACACGAGGACACAAGCACATGAAGACACAAGGACACCAGCACATGAGGACACGAGGACACAAGCACATGAGGACACAAGGACACGAGGACACAAGCACACGAGGACACGAGCACATGAGGACACGAGCACACGAGGACAAGGACACAAGGACACAAGCACATGAGGACACAAGCACATGAGGACACAAGCACATGAGGACACGAGGACACGAGCACATGAGGACACAAGGACACGAGGACACAAGCACATGAGGACACAAGGACACCAGCACATGAGGACACGAGGACACAAGCACATGAGGACACAAGGACACCAGCACATGAGGACACAAGCACACGAGGACACGAGCACATGAGGACACAAGCACATGAGGACACGAGGACACAAGCACACGAGGACACAAGCACACGAGGACACGAGGACACGAGCACACGAGGACACGAGCACACGAGGACACGAGCACACAAGGACACGAGCACACGAGGACACAAGCACACGAGGACACAAGCACATGAGGACGAGGACACAAGCACACGTGGACACAAGCACATGAGGACATGAGGACATGAGGACACAAGGACACAAGCACATGAGAACACAAGCACATGAGGACACAAGGACGCGAGGACACAAGCACATGAGGACACAAGGACACAAGGACACGAGCACATGAGGACACAAGGACACGAGGACACAAGCACATGAGGACACGAGCACATGAGGACACGAGGACACGAGGACACAAGCACATGAGGACACAAGGACACGAGGACACAAGCACACGAGGACACAAGCACATGAGGACACAAGCACATGAGGACACAAGGACACGAGGACACGAGCACACGAGGACACAAGCACACGAGGACACAAGGACACAAGCACATGAGGACACAAGCACATGAGGACACAAGGACAAAAGGACACGAGGACACAAGCACACGAGGACACAAGCACATGAGGACACAAGCACATGAGGACACAAGCACACGAGGACACAAGCACATGAGGACACGAGGACACGAGCACACGAGCACACAAGGACACGAGCACACGAGGACACGAGCACACGAGGACACGAGCACATGAGGACACAAGCACATGAGGACACAAGGACGCGAGGACACAAGCACATGAGGACACAAGCACATGAGGACATGAGGACACAAGGACACGAGCACATGAGGACACAAGGACACAAGGACACGAGGACACAAGCACATGAGGACACAAGCACACGAGGACACAAGCACATGAGGACACGATTACACGAGCACACAAGGACACGAGCACACAAGGACACAAGCACACGAGGACACAAGCACACGAGGACACGAGCACATGAGGACACGAGCACACAAGGACAAGGACACAAGCACACGAGGACAAGGACACAAGCACATGAGGACACAAGCACATGAGGACACGAGGACACAAGGACACGAGCACATGAGGACACAAGCACATGAGGATACGAGGACACAAGCACATGAGGACACGAGGACATGAGACAAGCACACGAGGACAAGGACACAAGGACACAAGGACACAAGCACACGAGGACACAAGCACATGAGGACACAAGGACACGAGGACACAAGCACATGAGGACACAAGGACACGAGCACATGAGGACACAAGGACACGAGGACACAAGCACACAAGGACAAGGACACGAGGACACGAGGACACAAGGACACGAGGACACAAGCACATGAGGACACAAGCACATGAGGACACAAGCACATGAGGACGAGGACACAAGGACACGAGGACAGAAGCACATGAGGACACGAGGACGTCTGTGGCCCTGAGAGCTGCTTTTACAATACCACAACACTTTAGTACATGTAAAAACTGAGCACATTCAGTAAAAAAAAATAAACCACTCACAGGAAGTGCTCCACTGTGTTTTTAAACTCCCCACACCTTCACTAGAATCATCTGGGTCATCTCAGCCTCTGGACAAACTGATACTAAAGCGTTACTCAAACATGTGAATGAACCCAACAGAACTGTGAGGAGGAACATGACTTAAATCTCACAGGAGTCACTTCTGTGGGATTCTGGAGATTTTTTTATTGCTGTTTGTTTTTTATTAGTGTGTGAAGGAAACCAGGACTTTAACACTTTCAGAGTCCTCTGCAGTAATCACAGAGTTTAGAGTTTAGAGAGACGAACGAGCCGTTATCAAGAGCAAAGAAACACACTAAACACACAGAAACACAAAAGAAACACACAGAAACACAAAAGAAACACACAGAAACACAAAAGAAACACACAGAAACACAAAAGAAACACACAGAAACACACAGAAACACAAAAGAAACACAGAAACACAAAAGAAACACAAAAGAAACACACAGAAACACAAAAGAAACACACAGAAACACAAAAGAAACACACAGAAACACAGAAGAAACACACAGAAACACAAAAGAAACACACAGAAACACAAAAGAAACACACAGAAACACAAAAGAAACACAAAAGAAACACAAAAGAAACACAAAACAAACACAAAACAAACACAAAACAAACACAAAAACACACAGAAACAGAAGAAACACAAAAACACAAAAGAAACACACAGAAACACAAAAGAAACACACAGAAACACAAAAGAAACACACAGAAACACAAAAGAAACACACAGAAACACACAGAAACACAAAAGAAACACAAAGAAACACAAAAGAAACACAAAGAAACACAAAAGAAACACAAAAGAAACACACAGAAACACACAAGAAACACAAAAGAAACACACAGAAACACAAAAGAAACACAAAAGAAACACAAAAGAAACACAAAAGAAACACACAGAAACACAAAAGAAACACACAGAAACACAAAAGAAACACAAAAGAAACACAAAAGAAACACACAGAAACACAAAAGAAACACAAAAGAAACACAAAAGAAACACAAAAGAAACACAAAACACACAGAAACACAAAAGAAACAGACTAAACACACAGAAACACACAGAAACACAAAAGAAACACACAGAAACACAAAACACACTAAACACACAGAAACACAAAAGAAACACACAGAAACACAAAAGAAACACAAAAGAAACACAAAAGAAACACAAAAGAAACACACAGAAACACACAAGAAACACAAAAGAAACAGACTAAACACAAAAGAAACACACAGAAACACAAAAGAAACACACAGAAACACAAAAGAAACAGACTAGAAACACACAGAAACACAAAAGAAACACAAAAGAAACACACAGAAACACAAAAGAAACACACTAAACACAAAAGAAACACAAAAGAAACACACAGAAACACAAAAGAAACACAAAGAAACACAAAAGAAACACAAAAGAAACACACAAGAAACACAAAAGAAACACAAAAGAAACACACAGAAACACAAAAGAAACACAAAAGAAACACACAAGAAACACAAAAGAAACACAAAAGAAACACACAGAAACACAAAAGAAACACACAAGAAACACAAAAGAAACACAAAAGAAACACAAAAGAAACACAAAAGAAACACAAAAGAAACACAAAAGAAACACAAAAGAAACACAAAAGAAACACAAAAGAAACACAAAAGAAACACAAAACACACAGAAACACAAAACACACTAAACACACAGAAACACAAAAGAAACACACTAAACACACAGAAACACAAAAGAAACACAAAAGAAACACAAAAGAAACACAAAACAAACACAAAACAAACACAAAACAAACACAAAAACACACAGAAACAGAAGAAACACAAAAACACAAAAGAAACACACAGAAACACAAAAGAAACACACAGAAACACAAAAGAAACACAAAAGAAACACACAGAAACACAAAAGAAACACAAAAGAAACACACAGAAACACAAAAGAAACACACAGAAACACACAGAAACACAAAAGAAACACACAGAAACACAAAAGAAACAAAAGAAACACACAGAAACACAAAAGAAACACAAAAGAAACACACAGAAACACAAAAGAAACACAAAAGCAACACAAAACACACAGAAACACAAAAGAAACAGACTAAACACACAGAAACACACAGAAACACAAAAGAAACACACAGAAACACACTAAACACACAGAAACACAAAAGAAACACACAGAAACACAAAAGAAACACACTAAACACACAGAAACACACAGAAACACAAAAGAAACACACAAAACACACAGAAACACAAAAGAAACACAAAAGAAACACAAAAGAAACACAAAAGAAACACACAGAAACACAAAAGAAACACAAAAGAAACACAAAAGAAACACACAGAAACACAAAAGAAACACACAGAAACACAAAAGAAACACAAAAGAAACACACAAGAAACACACAGAAACACAAAAGAAACACAAAAGAAACACAAAAGAAACACAAAAGAAACACACAGAAACACACAGAAACACAAAAGAAACGCACAGAAACACACAGAAACACAAAAGAAACACAAAAGAAACACAAAAGAAACACAGAAACAAAAGAAACACAGAAACACAAAAGAAACACAAAAGAAACACACAGAAACACAAAAGAAACACAAAAGAAACACAAAAGAAACACAAAAACACAAAAGAAACAAACACTGGCACTTTAAACACGAACAGGCCGTAAATCACTGAAGAATGTGGAGGGAGGGAGGGAGGAGGAGAGGAAAGAGAGACGAGAGAGAGGGAGGAGGAGAGGGAGCAGGAGAGGAAAGAGAGGAGAGGAAAGAGAGGAGAGAGGAGAGGAAAGAGAAGAGAGGAAAATAGGGAGGAGAGGAAAGAAGAGAGGAAAGGAAAGAGGAGAGAGGAAAGAGGAGAGTAAAGAGGAAAGGAGAGGAGAGGAAAGAGAGGAGAGAGGAGAAAGAGGAGAGGAAAGAAGAGAGAGGAAAGAGGAGAGGAAAGAGGAAAGAGGAAAGGAAAGAGAGGAGAGGAAAATAGGGAGGAGAGGAAAGAGGAGAGAGAAGAGGAAAGAGGAGAGAGGAAAGAGAGGAGAGTGGAGAGGAAAGAGGAGAGGAAAGAGAGGAGAGGAAAGAGAGGGAGAGTGGAGAGGAAAGAGAGGGAGAGTGGAAAGGAAAGAGGAGAGGAAAGAGAGGAGAGAGGAGAAAGACGAGAGGAGAGGAAAGAGAGGAGAGGAAAGAGGAGGAAAGGACAGAGAGCAATGAGAGGGGAAAGAGAGAAAGAGAGAAGGAGAGGTAGAGGGGAGTGGAAGGCAAGAGGGGAGAGGGAAAAGGAGGGAGAGCAGAAGGAGAGAGAGAGGAGGGGGAGGAGTGGAGAGAGAAAGAGTGAAAGAGACATGGGGTGGAGAGGAGGGTAGAGACAGAAGAGAAAGAGAGCGAGAGAAATACAGAGAGAAAGAGAGAGGGGAAGGAGGAAGAGAGGAGTGTCATAGAAAGAGGAAGAGGAAGAGGAAGAGAGAGAGAGAGAGAGAGAGAGAGAGAGAGAGAGAGAGAGAGAGAGAGAGAGAGAGAGAGAGAGAGAGAGAGAGAGAGAGAGAGAGAGAGAGAGAGAGAGAGAGAGAGAGAGAGAGAGAGAGAGAGAGAGAGAGAGAGAGAGAGAGAGAGAGAGATGTGGGTGGGAGAGAAGAGACAGACTCACAGAAATACAAAAAGAGAGAGAGGGGGAGGGGACAGAGAGAGAATAAAGATGGACAGAGCGAGGGAAAGAGGGATACAATGGGTGAAGTGTGTTTAACGGAGTGAAAAACTCTCCTCTTGTTCTGGTGGTGGACTTCAGGAGTTTGAGCTGCAGTTTGGACAAATACGACTGTTGTGTCGTTGGGCAGATTATCACACAATACAAGGTCATAAACACACCGAGACCGAGTTACAGGTCAGATCTGTGGAGTTTTGATCAGGATGCACCGATGTCAACATTTTAGCCCATACCCATGTCCCATATTAATGATACCGATATTTATTTATTTTTAATTCTGAGAAAACATTTTATACACACTGAAAATAAGATCATCCTTTATTTGTCCCACAGTGCAGTGAACAAAATCAGGATAAAATCAGAATAAAAATCAGGACAAAATCAGGATAAAAATCTGGACTATACTAGGTCTAAATAAGGACTAAACCAGCTGTAAACCAGGTCTAAACCAGGTCTAAACAAGGACTAAACCAGGTCTAAACAAGGACTAAACCAGCTGTAAACCAGCTGTAAACCAGGTCTAAACCAGGTCTAAACCAGGTCTAAACCAGGTCTAAACAAGGACTAAACCAGGTCTAAACAAGGACTAAACCAGCTGTAAACCAGCTGTAAACCAGGTCTAAACCAGGTCTAAACAAGGACTAAACCAGGTCTAAACAAGGACTAAACCAGCTGTAAACCAGCTGTAAACCAGGTCTAAACCAGGTCTAAACCAGGTCTAAACCAGGTCTAAACAAGGACTAAACTAGGTCTTGCGATATTTTACTTTTTTCACTTCATAATCCAAATAATTCAAATTTAAAAATGAAAACACATTTTTCATCCTGTAGATCGGACTCAAATGGAGCAAAGCATCATGGTCTATGTAGTTCCCTCTGTTCTTTAGCCGTTCCTGCACCAAAACAAACGCACCGTATGAATTCAAACAAAGAAACGTGTAAATCGATATACTCCGATGGCCGGTGATATTACTGAGAGACTTTTTGGTTATTGTTACATCCCGAAAGAGAATAATGACCACTTTTTATTATTATTATTATTATTATTATTATTATTATTATTATTATTATTATTATTATTATTATTATTATTATTATTATTATTATTATTATTATTATTATTATCATGTCTGAGAGGTAATTACTGAAGGATGCTTTTGTTTTCCTCCTGCTTCCTGGTGAACAGAAGAACAGGTTTGTTTGGATGGCGTTACACAGAGTCACCTGTTCTACCGGGAAACACACAGTGACTGAACAAGAACCAAAAAGAGTCAGGTGACATATTTTAGACGCCACCTCATGATGTCACTATGCACCGCAAACAAGAGGAGAGCGCGCCGGACAAACGTGTAACCCGACCTCTCACCAGGAGGTTGTGGGTTTGACTCCTGATCTCAGTAAATAACCAGGCTGGGTTTATATTGGACATTTTTGGAATAAAGTCGAGAATAACTTAAAGGTGATGATTCTAGTGAAGGTGTGTGGAGTTTAAAAACACAGTGGAGGGCTTCCTGTAGTACCACATGGCATCACAAGAGTGTTTTTAGAGAAGAATTCAGTCTAAATCTGCAGTTGCGAGAAGAGTGAAGTACGAACGTGAAAACCCCGTGGAGACATCGGAACAGGGTTAGTGTGTTTTTAAGGGAAAATCTGTTGTTTTGCAAAGGAAACCATGAGATAAAAATGTCAGGAGAGAAAAATGATCTTGTGATTTTTTTTTTTCTGTTCACATTTGGGTCGTGTACTGGTGAGTTACAGCTCGCACAGTTATGAAAAGCACGACTAGAATGGAAACAAATGACTTAAATTAAATCAAACATTGTGAGGTCAAAAGGTGAAACCTGAATCACACTATTGATACATTACCCAACCTCACATCTCGTCTCAGCTCGCTTTGTCCCCATTAGCTGAATAATTACAAGGATTATGATTTGGTAATTGTGAATATTCAAGTCTCTCAGCTTGTGTCAGAGTGAACAGAGCGTCAGAGTGAACAGAGTGAACAGAGTGTCAGAGTGAACAGAGCGTCAGAGTAAACAGAGCGTCAGAGTGAACAGAGTGAACAGAGCGTCAGAGTGAACAGAGTGAACAGAGCGTCAGAGTGAACAGAGCGTCAGAGTGAACAGAGTGAACAGAGCGTCAGAGTGAACAGAGCGTCAGAGCGAACAGACCGTCAGAGCGAACAGAGCGTCAGAGTGAACAGAGCGTCAGAGTGAACAGAGCGTCAGAGCGAACAGAGTGAACAGAGCGTCAGAGTGAACAGAGCGTCAGAGTGAACAGAGCGTCAGAGTGAACAGAGCGTCAGAGCGAACAGAGTGAACAGAGCGAACAGAGTGTCAAAGTGAACAGAGCATCAGAGTGAACAGAGCGTCAGAGTGAACAGAGCGTCAGAGTGCACAGAGTGAACAGAGCGAACAGAGCGTCAGAGCGAACAGAGCGAACAGAGTGAACAGAGTGAACAGAGCGTCAGAGTGAACAGAGCGTCAGAGTGAACAGAGCGAACAGAGCGTCAGAGCGAACAGAGCGTCAGAGCGAACAGAGCATCAGAGTGAACAGAGTGAACAGAGCGTCAGAGTGAACAGAGTGAACAGAGTGAACAGAGTGAACAGAGCGTCAGAGTGAACAGAGTGAACAGAGTAAACAGAGTGTCAGAGTGAACAGAGCGTCAGAGCGAACAGAGTGAACAGAGTAAACAGAGTGTCAGAGTGAACAGAGTGAACAGAGCGTCAGAGCGAACAGAGCGTCAGAGTGAACAGAGCGTCAGAGTGAACAGAGCATCAGAGTGAACAGAGTGAACAGAGCGTCAGAGTGAACAGAGTGAACAGAGCATCAGAGTGAACAGAGTGAACAGAGTGAACAGAGCGTCAGAGTGAACAGAGCGTCAGAGTGAACAGAGCGTCAGAGTGAACAGAGTGAACAGAGCATCAGAGTGAACAGAGTGAACAGAGCGTCAGAGTGAACAGAGCGTCAGAGTGCACAGAGTGCACAGAGTGAACAGAGCGAACAGAGCGTCAGAGCGAACAGAGCGTCAGAGCGAACAGAGTGAACAGAGCGAACAGAGTGTCAAAGTGAACAGAGCATCAGAGTGAACAGAGTGAACAGAGCGTCAGAGTGCACAGAGTGCACAGAGTGAACAGAGCGAACAGAGCGTCAGAGCGAACAGAGCGTCAGAGTGAACAGAGCGTCAGAGCGAACAGAGCATCAGAGTGAACAGAGTGAACAGAGTGAACAGAGTGAACAGAGTGAACAGAGTGAACAGAGCGTCAGAGTGAACAGAGTGAACAGAGTGAACAGAGTGAACAGAGCGTCAGAGTGAACAGAGCGTCAGAGTGAACAGAGCGTCAGAGTGAACAGAGCGTCAGAGTGAACAGAGCGAACAGAGCGTCAGAGCGAACAGAGCGTCAGAGCGAACAGAGCATCAGAGTGAACAGAGTGAACAGAGTGAACAGAGCGTCAGAGTGAACAGAGTGAACAGAGCGTCAGAGTGAACAGAGTGAACAGAGTGAACAGAGCATCAGAGTGAACAGAGTGAACAGAGCGAACAGAGCGTCAGAGCGAACAGAGCGTCAGAGCGAACAGAGCATCAGAGTGAACAGAGTGAACAGAGTGAACAGAGTGAACAGAGTGAACAGAGCGTCAGAGTGAACAGAGTGAACAGAGTGAACAGAGTGAACAGAGTGAACAGAGCATCAGAGTGAACAGAGTGAACAGAGTGAACAGAGCGTCAGAGTGAACAGAGTGAACAGAGTGAACAGAGTGAACAGAGTGAACAGAGCGTCAGAGTGAACAGAGCGAACAGAGCGTCAGAGCGAACAGAGCGTCAGAGCGAACAGAGCGTCAGAGTGAACAGAGTGAACAGAGCGTCAGAGTGAACAGAGTGAACAGAGCGTCAGAGTGAACAGAGAGTCAGAGTGAACAGAGCGTCAGAGTGAACAGAGAGTCAGAGTGAACAGAGAGTCAGAGTGAACAGAGAGTCAGAGTGAACAGAGCGTCAGAGTGAACAGAGTGAACAGAGCGTCAGAGCGAACAGAGCGTCAGAAAGAACAGAGAGTCAGAGTGAACAGAGAGTCAGAGTGAACAGAGTGAACAGAGTGAACAGAGCATCAGAGTGAACAGAGTGAACAGAGCGTCAGAGTGAACAGAGCGTCAGAGTGAACAGAGCGTCAGAGTGCACAGAGTGAACAGAGCGAACAGAGCGTCAGAGCGAACAGAGCGTCAGAGTGAACAGAGCGTCAGAGTGAACAGAGCGTCAGAGTGAACAGAGCGTCAGAGTGAACAGAGTGAACAGAGCATCAGAGTGAACAGAGCGTCAGAGTGAACAGAGTGAACAGAGCGTCAGAGTGAACAGAGCGTCAGAGTGAACAGAGCATCAGAGTGAACAGAGTGAACAGAGCGTCAGAGTGAACAGAGTGAACAGAGCGTCAGAGTGAACAGAGTGAACAGAGCGTCAGAGTGAACAGAGCGTCAGAGTGAACAGAGCGTCAGAGTGAACAGAGTGAACAGAGTGAACAGAGTGTCAGAGTGAACAGAGCGTCAGAGTGAACAGAGTGAACAGAGTGAACAGAGTGAACAGAGTGAACAGAGCGTCAGAGTGAACAGAGCGTCAGAGTGAACAGAGTGAACAGAGCGTCAGAGTGAACAGAGTGAACAGAGCATCAGAGTGAACAGAGTGAACAGAGCGTCAGAGTGAACAGAGCGTCAGAGTGAACAGAGTGAACAGAGTGAACAGAGCGTCAGAGTGAACAGAGCGTCAGAGTGAACAGAGCGTCAGAGTGAACAGAGTGAACAGAGCGTCAGAGCGAACAGAGCGTCAGAGCGAACAGAGCGTCAGAGCGAACAGAGCGTCAGAGCGAACAGAGCGTCAGAGCGAACAGAGCGTCAGAGCGAACAGAGCGTCAGAGCGAACAGAGCGTCAGAGCGAACAGAGCGTCAGAGCGAACAGAGCGTCAGAGCGAACAGAGTGTCAAAGTGAACAGAGCATCAGAGTGAACAGAGTGAACAGAGCGTCAGAGCGAACAGAGCGTCAGAGCGAACAGAGCGTCAGAGTGAACAGAGTGCACAGAGCGAACAGAGTGCACAGAGCGTCAGAGTGAACAGAGCGTCAGAGTGAACAGAGCGTCAGAGTGAACAGAGCGTCAGAGTGAACAGAGCGTCAGAGCGAACAGAGAGTCAGAGCGAACAGAGCGTCAGAGCGAACAGGGCGTCAGAGCGAACAGGGCGTCAGAGCGAACAGAGCGTCAGAGTGAACAGAGTGCACAGAGCGTCAGAGTGAACAGAGCGTCAGAGTGAACAGACCGTCAGGGTGAACAGAGTGAACAGAGCGTCAGAGTGAACAGAGCGTCAGAGTGAACAGAGCGTCAGAGTGAACAGAGCGTCAGAGTGAACAGAGCGTCAGAGCGTCAGAGCGAACAGAGTGAACAGAGCGTCAGAGTGAACAGAGCGTCAGAGTGAACAGAGCGTCAGAGTGAACAGAGCGTCAGAGTGAACAGAGCGTCAGAGTGAACAGAGAGTCAGAGTGAACAGAGAGTCAGAGTGAACAGAGAGTCAGAGCGAACAGAGCGTCAGAGCGAACAGAGCGTCAGAGCGAACAGAGCGTCAGAGCGAACAGAGAGTCAGAGCGAACAGAGAGTCAGAGTGAACAGAGAGTCAGAGTGAACAGAGCGTCAGAGCGAACAGAGCGAACAGAGTGAACAAAGCGTCAGAGCGAACAGAGCGTCAGAGCGAACAGAGCGTCAGAGCGAACAGAGCGTCAGAGCGAACAGAGCGTCAGAGCGAACAGAGCGTCAGAGCGAACAGAGCGTCAGAGCGAACAGAGTGCACAGAGCGAACAGAGTGCACAGAGCGTCAGAGTTAGGGATGTCAACAATTAATCGAATAACGATTAATTGTCGATTAAGACGTTGGTCGAACAAAATGCATTAATTGTAATTAATCGCTAATCGCGGACACGCGCACCCGCGTGGTCACGAAACAAGGCAACCGCGCACCGCGCCAAGCTCGACTCACAGCCGGCCGCAGGCGCCAACGGCACTGCTCAGCAGCCCCGGGTGTACGCGCGAGGCGAGATCGAACCACGGCGCCCGGACGTGCCGCTGCTGGTTTCGTGCGGCCTGCCCGCGGCCCGAGCCCCGAGCCACAAACCAGCAGCGGCACGTGGTGGTTTAATCCTGGTTTAATCCTGGTCTAGACCTGGTCGAGTCCTGGTTTAGTCCAGGTCCAGTCCAGGTTTAGACCTGGTCTAGTCTCTTAGCCAATCAGGACGCAGAACACAATGTTACACTATAAAAAAATGTTACACTATAAAAACAGAGCGTCAGATTTGAACAGAGAGTCAGAGTGAACAATCTGCGAACCGCGATAGAGCGAGGGATTACTGTATTTTGTTATTCAGCATCAATACATTTGTCTACTTTTTACTAAGAAATAATTAATTGAGGAATATACAATATAATAATACTATGATATATTTCTGACTCAGGGTTATGTTACTATAGCTTATATTCTTAAAGACCCTATGGAAACACTAAAATTCAGGTGAAAAATGACGCTTATCAGTTAATCGTTAATCGATCGATAAGGTCAATCAACTATCAATTAATGAATTAATCGATAATTTGCATCCCTAGTCAGAGTGCACAGAGTGAACAGAGCGTCAGGGTGAACAGAGCGTCAGAGCGAACAGAGTGAACAGAGCATCAGAGTGAACAGAGCGTCAGAGTGAACAGAGCGTCAGAGTGAACAGAGCGTCAGAGTGAACAGAGTGAACAGAGCGAACAGAGCGTCAGAGTGAACAGAGCGTCAGAGTGAACAGAGCGTCAGAGTGAACAGAGCGTCAGAGTGAACAGAGCGTCAGAGTGAACAGAGCGTCAGAGTGAACAGAGAGTCAGAGTGAACAGAGCGTCAGAGCGAACAGAGCGTCAGAGCGAACAGAGCGTCAGAGCGAACAGAGCGTCAGAGCGAACAGAGAGTCAGAGCGAACAGAGAGTCAGAGTGAACAGAGCGTCAGAGCGAACAGAGCGAACAGAGTGAACAAAGCGTCAGAGCGAACAGAGCGTCAGAGCGAACAGAGCGTCAGAGCGAACAGAGCGTCAGAGCGAACAGAGCGTCAGAGCGAACAGAGTGCACAGAGCGTCAGAGTTAGGGATGTCAACAATTAATCGATTAACGATTAATTGTCGATTAAGACGTTGGTCGAACAAAATGCATTAATTGTAATTAATCGCTAATCGCGGACACGCGCACCCGCGTGGTCACGAAACAAGGCAACCGCGCACCGCGCCAAGCTCGACTCACAGCCGGCCGCAGGCGCCAACGGCACTGCTCAGCAGCCCCGGGTGTACGCGCGAGGCGAGATCGAACCACGGCGCCCGGACGTGCCGCTGCTGGTTTCGTGCGGCCTGCCCGCGGCCCGAGCCCCGAGCCACAAACCAGCAGCGGCACGTGGTGGTTTAATCCTGGTTTAATCCTGGTCTAGACCTGGTCGAGTCCTGGTTTAGTCCAGGTCCAGTCCAGGTTTAGACCTGGTCTAGTCTCTTAGCCAATCAGGACGCAGAACACAATGTTACACTATAAAAAAATGTTACACTATAAAAAAAATTTGAAAAAATAAAATCTGCGAACCGCGATAGAGCGAGGGATTACTGTATTTTGTTATTCAGCATCAATACATTTGTCTACTTTTTACTAAGAAATAATTAATTGAGGAATATACAATATAATAATACTATGATATATTTATGACTCAGGGTTATGTTACTATAGCTTATATTCTTAAAGACCCTATGGAAACACTAAAATTCAGGTGAAAAATGCCGCTTATCAGTTAATCGTTAATCGATCGATAAGGTCAATCAACTATCAATTAATGAATTAATCGATAATTTGCATCCCTAGTCAGAGTGCACAGAGTGAACAGAGCGTCAGGGTGAACAGAGCGTCAGAGCGAACAGAGTGAACAGAGTGAACAGAGTGAACAGAGTGAACAGAGCGTCAGGGTGAACAGAGTGAACAGAGCGTCAGAGTGAACAGAGCGTCAGAGTGAACAGAGCGTCAGAGTGAACAGAGCGTCAGAGTGAACAGAGTGAACAGAGTGAACAGAGCGTCAGGGTGAACAGAGTGAACAGAGCGTCAGAGTGAACAGAGCGTCAGAGTGAACAGAGCGTCAGAGTGAACAGAGCGTCAGAGTGAACAGAGCGTCAGAGTGAACAGAGCGTCAGAGTGAACAGAGCGTCAGAGTGAACAGAGTGAACAGAGCGTCAGAGTGAACAGAGCGTCAGAGTGAACAGAGTGAACAGAGCGTCAGAGTGAACAGAGTGAACAGAGCGTCAGAGTGAACAGAGCGTCAGAGTGAACAGAGCGTCAGAGCGAACAGAGCGTCAGAGTGAACAGAGTGAACAGAGCATCAGAGTGAACAGAGCGTCAGAGCGAACAGAGCATCAGAGTGAACAGAGTGAACAGAGCATCAGAGTGAACAGAGCGTCAGAGCGAACAGAGTGAACAGAGCGTCAGAGCGAACAGAGTGAACAGAGCGTCAGAGTGAACAGAGTGAACAGAGCATCAGAGCGAACAGAGCGTCAGAGTGAACAGAGTGAACAGAGCATCAGAGTGAACAGAGCGAACAGAGCATCAGAGTGAACAGAGCGTCAGAGTGAACAGAGCGTCAGAGTGAACAGAGTGAACAGAGCGTCAGAGTGAACAGAGCGTCAGGGTGAACAGAGTGAACAGAGCGTCAGAGTGAACAGAGTGTCAGAGTGAACAGAGCGTCAGAGTGAACAGAGCGTCAGAGCGAACAGAGCGTCAGAGTGAACAGAGTGAACAGAGCATCAGAGTGAACAGAGCGTCAGAGCGAACAGAGCATCAGAGTGAACAGAGTGAACAGAGCATCAGAGTGAACAGAGCGTCAGAGCGAACAGAGTGAACAGAGCGTCAGAGCGAACAGAGTGAACAGAGCGTCAGAGCGAACAGAGTGAACAGAGCGTCAGAGTGAACAGAGCGTCAGAGTGAACAGAGTGAAGTCTGTTCTCAGAAACACTAAAGGGACACACATTAGTCTGACACCTCTGGGTCTTGTGATCTCCAGTAAATCTGAGCAGTATATTGAAAAACAACAACACAGGATTTACGATTTTACAGAACTGCAGTGTTTTTGAAAAGAAAATAGATTTCAATTCACAGTTTATCATGATCCACGATTATCCTAATTATTCCTACATTATTATCCTACATTAGCCTTGGGTTGTGTTTGTTGTTTGCTGTTGTACTTCCTCGCTGTAGGCGGCTCGCATCTCCACAAACCTGATCCTCACTTGGCCCGGAGGAGAGCTTCCTACTGCTTATTTCCATAAAAATGTAAATGTGTTCCTTGGGCTGTAACATTCTGTAGTATGGAATAAAACTGATCTATGCCCACGGAGAATGTTCCAAAGTGTGGTTTTAACTTTGCAGAATCATGCAGGTGACATGCCACCTCCAGAAAGTTACGCAGTATGACTTTAACTGATTTTGCTTTGCCAAAATACATGTTAAACTATCAATAATACCATTACTTGAATACAGAAACAGAGTTGGGGCATACTAGAGGTGTACTCGTGTACCTTGTATACGTCTCCATAGGTGCCACTTCCCACTCTTTGAATCAGCTCGAAGTCGTGCTGCGGATTCCTCCTCTGGATCTCGCTGCTCGGACGAGGAAAAATATCCATCGTTTCCCCCCCAAAAAAATCCTTTACATCGAGTTAAATATCCCACGAAGTCACTCGGTTACAACCACAGATACAAGTCACTCAGACCGTCCTTCCTCGAGCTTCATATCCTGGAAAAACAAGGGAGAAATTAAGCATCAGAACATCTAGAGCGCTTTAATACATCACAAACTGTAAATAAATATGATACTAGAACTAATATGTATGGGCTTCCTCCACTTTTGTGCGTCACAGCTGAACATAAATACAAGGTAAGGGGCCCCACATCAAAACTATTTACATTTTTGCAGCATACCACGACATCTGTCAAAGAAGAATGTGGCAGTCACTGTGTACAAACCATTTAAGCTCAAATCAATAAGCACACATTGATAAAAGCAGAAAACTATCTAAATTATATCCAAAATCTGCATGTTTTCATAGGTTTAGTCGTTACAAAAGCATAAATTGTGTGTTAAAATGATCCATCCACTATTATACTAGTGGTAATTATGCTTAAGAAGCTTTTAATATGGACAAAATGAAGTTTAAAGGCCAAATTAATATTGAAGGTGAATAATCAATGTAAACACGTTATGTTAATGAGAAATCCAATCAAATAAAAGTCATTAGAAGCACTTTAGGGTAAGTTTTACGTGATTTAAGCGATTAGTCACTAACGTAATGAGTTAAAACACTTAATTTACACGAGTTAAATGTTGCCTGAGTTTAAATAAACACAGATTAAATGATTTTTTTGTGGTTTTGTGTCATTAAACCCTCCAGTCGTTGTTGGGAGTTTTGGCTTAACGTCAGGCGGCTAATGCTAAGTAGCTTGCCACAACTTTAGCTTAGATTTTAAGTTATTTTTCACTTACCTTTTGCGACTTTAAGGTTGGAAATCAGTATGGGTTGCATGTCTGATATGTTTATGCCATAAAAGTGGAAGAAAACGTCGAATTAAACGCTGCAAATAGCGAAAATCCTGCGTTGTAGTCGAGGAAATACGAAGAGTTGTGGCTGCAGCAGCGAACTTATTCCTCCAGTGCAAAAAGCCCATAGACTTCTCCGTCCAGTTTGGGCCAGTTTTTACTTTGAAAACACATCGCAGGGAGCAGACAGTTTAAACAAAGCTTAAAAACGTTTTAAAAAGTGGAAAAAGTGAGAAAAGTGCGCTGGATCGGGCACAAGTGATCGTATATGACCCGAAAGCCTCTGCGCTGCGCTAATCTCCGCTCCAGGACACATCCAGGGACTTTAGATTTGAGTTTATTTCACTTAAAACTACTTAAAAACCGTGTTTTAGTTGATTTTTTAATTCAATGTATATATTTCTTTATTTAATATAGTTGTGTATGCGTTTTAAAGGTAATACGCGCACTATGAATTGTATAAAAAAAACATTATTATATTTAAATTTTAAACCTATAAAATATGTATAAATCTATTATTACATACACGATCATATTATTATTTGTATATATATTGTTTTTAAATAATATAGTATTTTTTATTAATTGTTTTGACACGTTCACGCGAAGCTTCACTTCCGTTCTATTTGCGGGTTAATGCCTCCATCTGGTGGCCGAACGTGGTATTGCAAACAGGTGAGTTAAAGGTGCACAACGGAACTTTTCGTGCATAAACTTTGGTTTATTAACGGGACTTTTCGTGCATTTTTGGGAATAAACTAAGGTGTCCAAACGTCCTTATTTACCCGGGAAAACTTTAGGTTTTTTTTTTTTTTTTTTTACAATTTGAGCCTTATTTCGGTAATAAAACAAGTTGTTTTACTCACCCATAGCACTTTGGTGTCATATGGAGCACTTCCAGAGATGTTTTAGATTAGCGTTAGCCTAGCGCGACTTCTAGCCATAGCTCGGGGCATATAATATATTCCCCGAGCATGTAATATGCCCCGTGCGGGCTCCAAATTGCACAAACTTTAGCACTTTTCAAATCATAGAAGCTCGATGTCTTAGTCTACGATTTCGTTTGAAGCAAAAGTGGCCTGTAATCCGAGATTTATCCATAGTTTACAGCTTTGCGTTTCATGTTTGGGTCCCGGGAGCTGAGAGCACAGTCCGCACATGCGCACTGGCCTCCTCATCTACTCGAAACTATGGATAAATCTCGGATTACAGGCCACTTTTGCTTCAAACGAAATCGTAGACTAAGATATCGGGCTTCTATGATTTGAAAAGTGCTAAAGTTTGTGTTATTTGGAGACCGCAAAGTAATGCCCCGAGCACTCAAGTTAACGGATACGCTACAACTTCTACGAAACTGCTCAAAATGACACCAAACTGCTATGGGTGAGTAAAACTACTTGTTTTATTGCCGAAAGAAGGCTCAGATTGTAAAAAAAAATCGTTACTTTTCCTTTAAATATGCCACAAATTCTGGTATTTCCAAACAAATTCAAAAACAATAATGTCAATTTAAAGTAAAACATTTCTGAAGGTGCAAAATCTTGAACTGTCCAACCAAAAACATGCAAATAAAATAAAAATCCACCAGCCTAAACCTACGTGCGCGCTCTGGCTCCCTCTCTCGACCAAAACTAACATTACAGTTTGGGCCTAAATGTGCCGCAAATTCTGGTATTTCCCAAAAAATTACAATATTTAAAGACAGAAAGCTGAAAACAAAGAGGTGGGATAGTTTCAGAATAATTTCAGTGTAGTGAGCTCCTCCCTGCAGCGAGATATAAACAGTGTCCTTCAGCACTCTAACCAGAACTGACGAAGCAACTCGGATGAGCGGCGAAACGTTTTCAACCAAATAAAGTTTGGTTTATTAAAGGTCCCATGGCATGAAATGTTCACTTTCTGAGGTTTTTGAACGTTAATGTGAGCTCCCCTACCCTGTTTAGCCCCCCCCCCCCACCCCCCCATGGTTAAAAGTTGCGTAATGTCTAAACTGAGCATTTGCGATCCTTTTCTGCGTTTGAAAAAAACACAGCTCAAATGGGCGATTCTGGACAAGGCACCTTATTGACGTCAGATCGAAAAAAGAAATGCAAATTCAGTTCCACCACCGTCTGGATCTCCACCCCCTGTCTCTGTAAATCACGCCCAGAGAGTTTGGACTGCGGAGGAGCTACGCAATGCGAAATGCGTTTTTTTATTTGCCTGGAGGCACGTGCGAGTGTTTCTAGGCTCGGAAGTCCTTTACCCGACCCTCTGGACCTCTGAAACAGCAGTGGTTTAATTTTATTTTCTGTGAAAATGTGTTTTTTTTCATTGAAAAGCCTCTCCTTTCCTCCTTCGCGCTTACACACGCGGAAGTGGGGCCAGGCACAGCGCACCGCTAACACAAGGAACCAGCGGCGTATTTGCCCCCCCCACCCCCCCCACCCACCCGCTCCTCTAACAAATCTGTGTCCTTCTCATTTGCATTCAAGCAACAAGGCCCAGAATGAGTCGTTCAGACAGAGAGATTATGACTCTGACTCTGTACATGTGTCTTTCTCATGCACTGAGTGTTGATTTTGAAGAAGGATTCATTTACAGTATTAGGGAACCATTAAGACACCATATAAAAGCATCAAGAAGTACCATGTCATGGGATCTTTAATGGAACTTTTCGTGCATTTTTGGGAATAAACTAAGGTGTCCAAACGTCCTTATTTACCCGGGACAGTCCCAGTTTGGAGCCATGTGTCCCCAGTCGTAACAGATTTATTCAAAACCACTGATGTGTTTTTACTCACGTATCTCACGCTCACTGGACGTTTCTTTTTTCAGAACACTTAAAACAGCAAATCCATAAGAAGACTGGCACTCAGAATCAGGGATGCACCAATACGATATTGGTGTCGGATATCAGCGTCGATACTGAACATTTTGATGGATCAGTTACAGATTCCAACGATATCCCATTTGAGTCTAAACTGATGTAATGAGGCGTTTTATTATCCACTGTTGTCCAAAAACACCTCATATTTTTATGCAACTTTTTGGTTGGGGGTCCATCACCTTCTTGTTTCTATGGATACATCATTGCTCTGCCTGGAATGTTCCGCAGTGTGACATTAAAGAGCTCTACTTTACATTTATTCAATCACAGGTGGTTTTAGAGCTCAAAAATACCTTGAAAAACAAACATTCTGACTGTGAGCGGGGTCGCCTCTCCGCTGATCTGACCTGGAACTTGGCCTGGTTTGGTCTCCGTGAAGATGGAAAGGGGTTTAATGCCATACTGTGGAGCATTCCAGACAAAGCAATGACATCTCTGTGGCGAAAAATATTTGACGAATCCTCACCAGAAAAAGTACACGGCGCACCTTTTAAGTCACAAATATCGACATCGCAGAAGTGCATCACGGCCTGTTGTGACGTGAGCCGTCCTCCTGTGGACCCACCACCCACGGGAGGATTCATGGGGGCTGGTGCATTGTGTTCTGGGCAGCAGATCTGCTTGGACTGCTGCCCCCGCGACTCAGAAAATGGAAAAGTGGAAGAAGATGAATGAATGAATGATTTGTCCTAGATTTATACAAGAAATTGAAATAATTTCCCTTGTGGACCAATAAACTTTGTGTAAGAAATGTCCCAGGTGTCCCTTTTTTCACCAATTTGATATGAGTAAATGAGTAAATAGTAAAAGGGGAGATATATTGTAGTTTGTTAAGCTAAAATACAGAAAACTGTGCTTGAAAATGAGCACAAGGTAAAACAACAACAACAAAAATGCTCCAACAGAAGTCGATCAGATTATAAACTGAGCCACAAGTGAGTCGAGAATGGACAAAGTTACACGCTCTTTTCACAGTTTTATTTTAACAACCATCCCAAATGTCCCAGTTTTGAGTTTTGAATGTTTGGTCACTTTAAAATAACCCTTCTCTGGGACGGCAGTCGATTCATGGAATAACCGAGCAGATAAACTATTAACTATGGCACAAATTCTGGTATTTTCAAAGAAATCAATCATAAAAAATATTAAGTATATCTAAAATTAAGTTAATTATATCTGATGGCACAAAATACTGAGCTGTAAAATAAAATAAAATAAAATAAAATAAAATAAAATAAAATAAAATAAAATAAAATAAAAACATAAAATAAAATAAAATAAAATAAAATAAATAAAATAAAATAAAATAAAATAAAATAAAATAAAATAAAATAAAATAAAATAAAATAAAATAAAATAAAATAAAATAAAATAAAATAAAATAAAATAAAATAAAATAATAAAATAAAATAAAATAAAATAAAATAAAAACACCAGGCTACGTATGTGCATACTTGGGCTCCCAATATCGACCAAAACAAATGTTACAGTTTGGGCCTAAATATGCCACAAATTCTGGTATTTCCCAAAAAATTACTATATTTAAAGTAAAACATTTCTGAAGGCGCAAAATGTTGAACTGTCCAATCAAAAGGAAAAAAAATACATTAAATATAAATAAATAATATTAAAAAAAATAAAATAAATCTATGTGCAATAAATAAATACATAAATAAATCATGTTTAAAAATCAATAAATTTTAAAATAAAATTTAAATAAACTTATAATAAATGAAAAATCAATAAATTTTATATATATATACATATATATATACAGTGGTACCTCACCTTACGAAATTAATTCGTTCCAGAAGTGGTTTCGTAACGTGAAAAATTCGTAAGTTGAGTAGCTATTTCAATGGAAAAAGCCTGATTCGTTCCAAGGCCCCGATCCAAGTTTTTTTTTTTATAGTGTAACTTTTTTTATAGTGTAACATTGTGTTCTGCGTCCTGATTGGTTTCTCAGACTGGATTTAAACTTTTCTCACGTTTGTCTCTCGTTTAAACACTCAAACTTTCATAGATTTTCAACAAAATGTATCAATATTGAAGTGTGGGGGGAAGCGGGAGGGGGGAGAAAACTGCGCGGACACGTGTGCGCAGCATGACCCGGCGCGGAGACCAAGATCTAAACCTGGACTGGACCAGGACTAAACCTGGACTGGACCAGGACTAAACCTGGACTAGACCAGGACTAAACCTGGACTAAACCAGGACTAAACCAGGACTAGACCAGGTGGATTAAAGCGCCGCCTGCGGGTCTATTTCCTGGTTTCTCACGAGTCACAGCTGAGGCGAGCAGCGAGGAGGGGACCGCAGGCAGTGTGAGCGCATGTGAGCGCGGCTCCTCCTGGTTTAGTCCAGGTTTAGTCCTGGTTTAGTCCAGACCACCGCGGCTCCTCCTGGTTTAGTCCAGGTTTAGTCCTGGTTTAGTCCAGACCACCGCGGCTCTTGCATGGCTCTCGCTCACATGCGCTCACACTGCCTGCGGTCCCCTCCTCGCTGCTCGCCTCAGCTGTGACTCGTGAGAAACCAGGAAATAGACCCGCACGCGGCGCTTTAATCCACCTGGTCTAGTCCTGGTTTAGTCCAGGTTTAGTCCTGGTTTAGTCCTGGTTTAGTCCAGGTTTAGTCCTGGTCCAGTCCAGGTTTAGACCTTGGTCTAGACCTGCTGTCAGCTCTGCGCCGGGTCATGCTGCGCACACGTGTCCGTGCTCAGTCTTCTCCGCCCTCCCCCTTCCCCCCACACTTCACTATTAATAATTTTGTTGAAAATCTATGAAAGTTTGAGTGTTTAAACAGAGACAAATGTGAGAAAAGTTTAAATCCAGTCTGAGAAAAGCGTATAATGTGTGTGGCTGAGCGCGCATTATTTGAATTTTTGAGATTTCACGTTTCGTAACTTGAATTTTCTTTCGTATCTAGAGACCAAAATATGCCGTGAAGGCGTTTCGCAACTTGAAATTTTCGTTTGTTGGGTCATTCGTAAGGTGAGGTACCACTGTATATACTAAAACTATGTGCAATAAATAAATACATAAAAATTAAATAAATAAATAAATAAAACTATGTGCAATAAATAAATACAACAAATTAAAAAACTATGCGTGCTCTGGCTCCCTCTAGCGACAAAAACGAACACTACAGCTTGGGCCTACATATGTCATCATTTCTGGTATTTTCAAAGAATTACAAAAACAATAACATCATTATAAAGTAAAACATTTCTGACGGTGCAAAATGTTCAACTGTCCAACCAAAAAAAATAAAAATGAAATAAAAATCCACCAGCCTAAACCTCTGTGCGCATGCTCTGGCTCCCTCTGTCGACCCAAACGCGCACTGCAGCCGTGTTGGAAGACGAAAAAGGCTCCATCACTTCCCCCTCAGCATCCTCCGTCACATCAGGGCATCCTCCCGGAGCTACACCCATGTATGCAGCGGCCTGAACCCGACATCCAAACCCCGAACGGACCTCCCGGACCTCCCGGACCTCCCGGACCTCCCGGACACGCCATGGTGAAGCAGAGCAAGGACCGCGACAGCTGGGGCGAATGTACGTGACACTTTCCCCACGGGATTCTGGATTTCCGCGGAGCCAATTCCACATTAAACTCGTTATTTATTCACAGCGCAGATTTTAACCGATTTAAAAACACCGCACGTCCTTAGACAAAGCCTTTCGTTTTCACGTCGCCTCAGTCTCACCCAGATTTGGCATTTTTGTGGATAAAATTCAAAACACAGGCCTCGTTCATATTTTCCTTCAGTAAACATGTATTTTTCGACACCCAAAATTCCCCTTAACGTTGATAAATTGCAGAAAAATACATGTTTACTTTATGAAAATCTGAATAAGGCCTGTATTTTGAATTAAATCTACAAAAACACACGTATTTATTAAGGTTAAGGGGAATTTTGGGTGTGGAAAAATACATGTAAACATATTTTTCGACACCCAAAATTCTCTTTAATGTTAATAAATTGTTAAAAAAAAACATTTCAGTGTGAAATTTAAATAAAAGTAAAGTGTTAAAATGTAAAAAGGCCCAAATATCTCTCTGTTAACTGGAGCGTATGGTCACCTGTTATATAATAATGCATCAGGAAACATCTTCAGCCTCTTTTTGTTCATCTGCTCGTTCTGAGATGTTTGTTCGAGATCATAAGTATTGATTATGGATCGGACGGGTCTGGAGATGATTGGGACAGTCCTCGGAGCAGTTCTTGGGTGAGGCTGTCGGGAGGAACCTCACATGAACTCGTTTTATGACTTCACATCGTGGCTGGGGGCAGCTCCGGCTCATAAATATGTCCTGTGATCTGCCATTGTGTTAAAGGGACTAAACCAGGTCTAAACCAGGACTAAACCAGGTCTAAACCAGGTCTAAACCAGGTCTAAACCAGGACTAAACCAGGTCTAAACCAGGTCTAAACCAGGTCTAAACCAGGTCTAAACCAGGTCTAAACCAGGACTAAACCAGGTCTAAACCAGGTCTAAACCAGGTCTAAACCAGGTCTAAACCAGATCTAAACCAGGTCTAAACCAGGACTAAACCAGGTCTAAACCAGGACTAAACCAGGACTAAACCAGGTCTAAATCAGGACTAAACCAGGTCTAAACCAGGTCTAAACCAGGTCTAAACCAGGTCTAAACCAGGACTAAACCAGGTCTAAACCAGGTCTAAACCAGGTCTAAACCAGGACTAAACCAGGTCTAAACCAGGACTAAACCAGGTCTAAACCAGGTCTAAACCAGGACTAAACCAGGTCTAAATCAGGACTAAACCAGGTCTAAACCAGGTCTAAACCAGGACTAAACCAGGACTAAACCAGGACTAAACCAGGACTAAACCAGGTCTAAACCAGGTCTAAACCAGGTCTAAACCAGGTCTAAACCAGGACTAAACCAGGTCTAAACCAGGACTAAACCAGGTCTAAACCAGGACTAAACCAGGACTAAACCAGGTCTAAACCAGGTCTAAACCAGGTCTAAACCAGGACTAAACCAGGACTAAACCAGGTCTAAACCAGGTCTAAACCAGGTCTAAACCAGGTCTAAACCAGGTCTAAACCAGGTCTAAACCAGGACTAAACCAGGTCTAAACCAGGTCTAAACCAGGACTAAACCAGGTCTAAACCAGGTCTAAACCAGGACTAAACCAGGACTAAACCAGGTCTAAACCAGGTCTAAACCAGGACTAAACCAGGACTAAACCAGGACTAAACCAGGTCTAAACCAGGTCTAAACCAGGACTAAACCAGGTCTAAACCAGGTCTAAACCAGGTCTAAACCAGGTCTAAACCAGGTCTAAACCAGGTCTAAACCAGGACTAAACCAGGTCTAAACCAGGTCTAAACCAGGACTAAACCAGGTCTAAACCAGGTCTAAACCAGGACTAAACCAGGACTAAACCAGGTCTAAACCAGGTCTAAACCAGGTCTAAACCAGGACTAAACCAGGTCTAAACCAGGACTAAACCAGGTCTAAACCAGGTCTAAACCAGGACTAAACCAGGTCTAAACCAGGTCTAAACCAGGACTAAACCAGGTCTAAACCAGGTCTAAACCAGGACTAAACCAGGACTAAACCAGGTCTAAACCAGGTCTAAACCAGGACTAAACCAGGTCTAAACCAGGTCTAAACCAGGACTAAACCAGGTCTAAACCAGGTCTAAACCAGGACTAAACCAGGTCTAAACCAGGTCTAAACCAGGACTAAATCAGGACTAAACCAGGTCTAAACCAGGACTAAACCAGGTCTAAACCAGGTCTAAACCAGGACTAAACCAGGTCTAAACCAGGTCTAAACCAGGTCTAAACCAGGTCTAAACCAGGACTAAACCAGGACTAAACCAGGACTAAACCAGGACTAAACCAGGTCTAAACCAGGTCTAAACCAGGTCTAAACCAGGACTAAACCAGGACTAAATCAGGACTAAACCAGGTCTAAACCAGGTCTAAACCAGGACTAAATCAGGACTAAACCAGGTCTAAACCAGGTCTAAACCAGGACTAAACCAGGTCTAAACCAGGTCTAAACCAGGACTAAACCAGGTCTAAACCAGGTCTAAACCAGGACTAAACCAGGACTAAACCAGGTCTAAACCAGGACTAAACCAGAGCTAAACCAGGTCTAAACCAGGTCTAAACCAGGACTAAACCAGGGCTAAACCAGGACTAAACCAGGTCTAAACCAGGTCTAAACCAGGACTAAACCAAGTCTAAACCAGGTCTAAACCAGGTCTAAACCAGGACTAAACCAGGTCTAAACCAGGTCTAAACCAGGACTAAACCAGGTCTAAACCAGGACTAAACCAAGTCTAAACCAGGTCTAAACCAGGTCTAAACCAGGACTAAACCAGGTCTAAACCAGGTCTAAACCAGGTCTAAATCAGGACTAAACCAGGACTAAACCAAGTCTGAACCAGGATTAAACCAAGTCTAAACCAGGTCTAAACCAGGACTAAACCAGGACTAAACCAGGTCTAAACCAGGTCTAAACCAGGTCTAAACCAGGTCTAAACCAGGACTAAACCAGGTCTAAACCAGGTCTAAACCAGGTCTAAACCAGGACTAAACCAGGTCTAAACCAGGACTAAACCAGGTCTAAACCAGGTCTAAACCAGGTCTAAACCAGGACTAAACCAGGTCTAAACCAGGACTAAACCAGGTCTAAACCAGGACTAAACCAGGTCTAAACCAGGTCTAAACCAGGACTAAACCAGGTCTAAACCAGGTCTAAACCAGGTCTAAACCAGGTCTAAACCAGGACTAAACCAGGTCTAAACCAGGACTAAACCAGGACTAAACCAGGTCTAAACCAGGTCTAAACCAGGACTAAACCAGGACTAAACCAGGTCTAAACCAGGACTAAACCAGGTCTAAACCAGGTCTAAACCAGGACTAAACCAGGACTAAACCAGGTCTAAACCAGGACTAAACCAGGACTAAACCAGGTCTAAACCAGGACTAAACCAGGTCTAAACCAGGTCTAAACCAGGACTAAACCAGGTCTAAACCAGGACTAAACCAGGTCTAAACCAGGTCTAAACCAGGTCTAAACCAGGTCTAAACCAGGTCTAAACCAGGACTAAACCAGGTCTAAACCAGGTCTAAACCAGGACTAAACCAGGTCTAAACCAGGTCTAAACCAGGACTAAACCAGGACTAAACCAGGTCTAAACCAGGACTAAACCAGGTCTAAACCAGGTCTAAATCAGGACTAAACCAGGACTAAACCAGGTCTAAACCAGGTCTAAACCAGGACTAAACCAAGTCTAAACCAGGACTAAACCAGGTCTAAACCAGGACTAAACCAGGACTAAACCAGGTCTAAACCAGGTCTAAACCAGGACTAAACCAGGACTAAACCAGGTCTAAACCAGGACTAAACCAAGACTAAACCAGGACTAAACCAGGTCTAAACCAGGACTAAACCAGGTCTAAACCAGGTCTAAACCAGGACTAAACCAGGTCTAAACCAGGTCTAAACCAGGACTAAACCAGGTCTAAACCAGGTCTAAACCAGGACTAAACCAGGTCTAAACCAGGACTAAACCAGGACTAAACCAGGACTAAACCAGGTCTAAACCAGGTCTAAACCAGGACTAAACCAGGACTAAACCAGGTCTAAACCAGGACTAAACCAGGTCTAAACCAGGTCTAAACCAGGACTAAACCAGGACTAAACCAGGACTAAACCAGGACTAAACCAGGTCTAAACCAGGACTAAACCAGGTCTAAACCAGGTCTAAACCAGGACTAAACCAGGTCTAAACCAGGACTAAACCAGGACTAAACCAGGTCTAAACCAGGTCTAAACCAGGACTAAACCAGGTCTAAACCAGGACTAAACCAGGTCTAAACCAGGTCTAAACCAGGACTAAACCAGGTCTAAACCAGGACTAAACCAAGTCTAAACCAGGTCTAAACCAGGACTAAACCAGGTCTAAACCAAGTCTAAACCAGGTCTAAACCAGGACTAAACCAGGTCTAAACCAGGACTAAACCAGGACTAAACCAGGTCTAAACCAGGACTAAACCAGGTCTAAACCAGGTCTAAACCAGGTCTAAACCAGGACTAAACCAGGTCTAAACCAGGACTAAACCAGGACTAAACCAGGTCTAAACCAGGTCTAAACCAGGACTAAACCAGGTCTAAATCAGGTCTAAACCAGAACTAAACCAGGACTAAACCAGGACTTAACCAGGACTAAACCAGGACTAAACCAGGTCTAAACCAGGTCTAAACCAGGACTAAACCAAGTCTAAACCAGGACTAAACCAGGTCTAAACCAGGACTAAACCAGGTCTAAACCAGGACTAAACCAGGACTAAACCAGGTCTAAACCAGGTCCAAACTAGGATTATACCAGGACTAAACCAGGACTAAACCAGGACTAAACCAGGTCTAAATCAGGTCTAAACCAGGACTAAACCAGGTCTAAACCAGGACTAAACCAGGACTAAACCAGGTCTAAACCAGGACTAAACCAAGTCTAAACCAGGACTAAACCAGGACTAAACCAGGTCCAAACCAGGATTAAACCAGGACTAAACCAGGTCTAAACCAGGACTAAACCAGGACTAAACCAGGTCTAAACCAGATCTAAACCAGGTCTAAACCAGGTCTAAACCAGGACTAAACCAAGTCTAAACCAAGTCTAAACCAGGACTAAACCAGGACTAAACCAGGTCCAAACCAGGATTAAACCAGGACTAAACCAGGTCTAAACTAGGACTAAACCAGGTCCAAACCAGGACTAAACCAGGTCTAAACCAGGACTAAACTAGGACTAAACAGGACTAAACCAGGTCTAAACCAGGACTAAACCAGGTCCAACCCAGGTCTAAACCGGGTCTAAACCAGGTCTAAACCAGGACTAAAGCGGCTCTAAACCAGGACTAAACCGGGTCTAAAGTAGGACTAAACCAGGTCTAAACCAGGACTAAACCAGGTCTAAACCAGGACTAAACCAGGACTAAACCAGGTCTAAACCAGATCTAAACCAGGTCTAAACCAGGTCTAAACCAGGTCTAAACCAGGACTAAAGCAGCTCTAAACCAGGACTAAACCGGGTCTAAAGTAGGACTAAACCAGGTCTAAACCAGGACTAAACCAGGACTAAACCAGGTCTAAACCAGGTCTAAACCAGGACTAAACTAGGTTTAAACCAGGTCTAAACCAGGTCTAAACCAGGTCTAAACCAGGACTAAACCAGAACTAAACTAGGTTTAAACCAGGTCTAAACCAGGTCTAAACCAGGACTAAACCAGAACTAAACTAGGTTTAAACCAGGTCTAAACCAGGTCTAAACCAGAACTAAACCAGGACTAAACCAGGTCTAAACCAGGACTAAACCAAGACTAAACCAGGACTAAACCAGGTCTAAACCAGGACTAAACCAGGTCCAAACCAGGATTAAACCAGGACCAAACCAGGTCTAAACCAGGACTAAACCAGGTCTAAACCAGGTCTAAACCAGGTCTAAACCAGGACTAAACCAAATCTAAACCAGGACTAAACCAGGACTAAACCTGGTCCAAACCAGGACTAAACCAGATCTAAACCAGGACTAAACCAGGACTAAACCAGGTCTAAACCAGGACTAAACCAGGTCTAAACCAGGTCTAAACCAGGTCTAAACCAGGACTAAACCAGATCTAAACCAGGACTAAACCAGGACTAAACCAGGTCTAAACCAGGACTAAACCAGGTCTAAACCAGGTCTAAACCAGGTCTAAACCAGGACTAAACCAGATCTAAACCAGGACTAAACCAGGTCTAAACCAGATCTAAACCAGGACTAAACCAGGTCTAAAGTAGGACTAAACCAGGTCTAAACCAGGTCTAAAGTAGGACTAAACCAGGTCTAAACCAGGACTAAACCAAGTCTAAACCAGGTCTAAACCAGGACTAAACCAGGAGTAAACCAAGTCTAAACCAGGACTAAACCAGGACTAAACCAGGACTAAACCAGGACTAAACCAGGTCTAAACCAGGACTAAACCAAGTCTAAACCAGGTCTAAACCAGGACTAAACCAGGACTAAACCAGGTCTAAACCAGGACTAAACCAGGACTAAACCAGGTCCAAACCAGGACTAAACCAGGTCTAAACCAGGACTAAACCAGGACTAAACCAGGTCTAAACCAGGTCTAAACCAGGACTAAACCAGGTCTAAACCAGGTCCAAACCAGGATTAAACCAGGACTAAACCAGGTCTAAACCAGGACTAAACCAGGACTAAACCAGGTCTAAACCAGGACTAAACCAGGACTAAACCAGGACTAAACCAGGACTAAACCAGGTCTAAACCAGGACTAAACCAGATCTAAACCAGGTCTAAACCAGGTCTAAAGTAGGACTAAACCAAGTCTAAACCAGGTCTAAAGTAGGACTAAACCAGGTCTAAACCAGGACTAAACCAAGTCTAAACCAGGTCTAAACCAGGACTAAACCAGGAGTAAACCAAGTCTAAACCAGGACTAAACCAGGTCTAAACCAGGTCTAAACCAGGACTAAACCAGATCTAAACCAGGACTAAACCAGGACTAAACCAGGTCTAAACCAGGACTAAACCAGGTCTAAACCAGGTCTAAACCAGGTCTAAACCAGGACTAAACCAGATCTAAACCAGGACTAAACCAGGACTAAACCAGGTCTAAACCAGGACTAAACCAGGTCTAAACCAGGTCTAAACCAGGTCTAAACCAGGACTAAACCAGGACTAAACCAGGTCTAAACCAGGACTAAACCAGGACTAAACCAGGTCTAAACCAGGACTAAACCAGGTCTAAACCAGGTCTAAACCAGGTCTAAACCAGGTCTAAACCAGGTCTAAACCAGGACTAAACCAGGTCTAAACCAGGTCTAAACCAGAACTAAACCAGGACTAAACCAGGTCTAAACCAGAACTAAACCAGGACTAAACCAGGACTAAACCAGGTCTAAACCAGGTCCAAACTAGGATTATACCAGGACTAAACCAGGACTAAACCAGGACTAAACCAGGTCTAAATCAGGTCTAAACCAGGACTAAACCAGGTCTAAACCAGGACTAAACCAGGACTAAACCAGGTCTAAACCAGGACTAAACCAAGTCTAAACCAGGACTAAACCAGGACTAAACCAGGTCTAAACCAGGACTAAACCAGGACTAAACCAGGTCTAAACCAGGACTAAACCAGGACTAAACCAGGTCTAAACCAGATCTAAACCAGGTCTAAATCAGGTCTAAACCAGGACTAAACCAAGTCTAAACCAAGTCTAAACCAGGACTAAACCAGGACTAAACCAGGTCCAAACCAGGATTAAACCAGGACTAAACCAGGTCTAAACTAGGACTAAACCAGGTCCAAACCAGGACTAAACCAGGTCTAAACCAGGACTAAACTAGGACTAAACAGGACTAAACCAGGTCTAAACCAGGACTAAACCAGGTCCAACCCAGGTCTAAACCGGGTCTAAACCAGGTCTAAACCAGGACTAAAGCGGCTCTAAACCAGGACTAAACCGGGTCTAAAGTAGGACTAAACCAGGTCTAAACCAGGACTAAACCAGGTCTAAACCAGGACTAAACCAGGACTAAACCAGGTCTAAACCAGATCTAAACCAGGTCTAAACCAGGTCTAAACCAGGTCTAAACCAGGACTAAAGCAGCTCTAAACCAGGACTAAACCGGGTCTAAAGTAGGACTAAACCAGGTCTAAACCAGGACTAAACCAGGTCTAAACCAGATCTAAGCCAGGTCTAAACCAGTACTAAACTAGGTTTAAACCGGGTCTAAACCAGGACTAAACAAGGACTACACCAGGACTAAACCAGGTCTAAACCAGATCTAAACCAGTACTAAACTAGGTTTAAACCGGGTCTAAACCAGGTCTAAACCAGGACTAAACCAGGACTAAGCCAGGTTTAAAGCAGGGCTAAACCAGGTCTAAACCAGGTCTAAACCTGGTCTAAACCAGAACTAAACCAGGACTAAACCAGGTCTAAACCAGGTCTAAACCAGGTCTAAACCTGGTCTAAAAATACATAAAAAACAGTCACTGGCGATGGGAGAATTTGGTCCATTTTCCTCAAAAAACCCAAAGGGAACCCACAGGAAAACCTTCTACCTACATCCTCCTGACCATGGCCCTGATTCAGAAGATGGGTCCTGGGTCCTGGAGATTGACCTGAGGGGTCAATCAGATCAATACTGATTCAAACTGCACAGGGCTCTGGTCCCATCTGAGGTTCCTCTGAGATCTGAAAAATCCTCTGAGGTCTGAGGATCTTCTGAGGTCTGGGGATCTTCTGAGGTCTGAGGTTCCTCTGAGGTCTGAGGATCTTCTGAGGTCTGAAGATCCACTGAGGTCTGAAGATCCACTGAGGTCTGAGGATCTGAGGTCTGAAGATCCTCTGAGGTCTGAGGTTCCTCTGAGGTCTGGGGATCTTCTGAGGTCTGAGGATCCTCTGAGGTCTGAGGATCTTCTGAGGTCTGAGGATCTTCTGAGGTCTGAGGATCCTCTGAGGTCTGAAGATCCTCTGAGGTCTGAGGTCCTCCAGAGAGCAGTGAGTCAGAGCTGCTGTGTGGGTCTCACGTGTTTGCCCAATCACCAACAAGAACTTTAGAC
Source organism: Paratrypauchen microcephalus (assembly GCA_036785185.1). Classification (NCBI taxonomy): domain Eukaryota; kingdom Metazoa; phylum Chordata; class Actinopteri; order Gobiiformes; family Gobiidae; genus Paratrypauchen; species Paratrypauchen microcephalus. Next base: position 1,808,427 of record JAVJIX010000115.1, on the reverse strand, counting down.
AAACCAAAAAAGGACCAATCACTCGATCTCTGGTAAATCGAGCTGGTTTTGGTCAGAACCTGAGCTGGATCATTTGACCCGTTGTGCACGTTTTGGGTTATTTGAGAAACCCACACAGGCACATGGAGATCATGCAGAACCAGAACCTTCTCGCTGTGGTTCTGACCAAAACCAGCCCAAGATCTGCTCCTCTGCTCCTGAAGGTTTAACCAGACTCTGGACGGGTCAAATGAACTTAACCTTAAAATGTGTGGAAACGATCTCTTTATTCAAATAATCATGGTGAAGTGTTCATTACTGTTTATATGGTAGAAAAGTTCCACAGTGCACCTTTACGCTGTGTCCACCAGGGGCCCTGAACGAGAAGCAGACGTACGACTGGAGCTCGGAGGAGGAGGAGGCGGAGGCGCGGCCCGTCCAGGTTCTGTTGGTGAAAGACGACCACACGTTCGAGCTGGACGAGGGCGCGCTCACCCGGATCCTCCTCAACGCCAAAGTCCGAGACCTGGAGGTGGTCGCCGTGTCCGTGGCCGGAGCCTTCAGGAAGGGCAAGTCCTTCCTCATGGACTTCATGCTGCGCTACATGTACCACCACGTGAGTTATCAATATTATTGATTATTATTATTAATGATTATTAAATATTATTATAGTCACTACATGTACCACCACGTGAGTTATCAATATTATTGATTATTATTATTATCCATCCATCCATCCATTTTCTTCCGCTTATCCGGGGCCGGGTCGCGGGGGCAACAGTCTAAGCAGGGACCTCCAGACTTCCTTCACCCCGGACACTTCCTCCAGCTCCTCCGGGGGGACCCCAAGGCGTTCCCAGGCCAGCCGGGACACATAGTCCCTCCAGCGTGTCCTGGGTCTTCCCCGGGGCCTCCTCCCGGTGGGACATGCCCGGAACACCTCCCGAGGGAGGCGTCCAGGAGGCATCCGGAACAGATGCCCGAGCCACCTCAGCTGGCTCCTCTCCACGTGGAGAAGCAGCGGCTCTACTCCGAGCTCCTCCCGTGTGACCAAGCTCCTCACCCTATCTCTAAGGGTGCGCCCAGCCACTCTGCGGAGGAAACTCATTTCGGCCGCTTGTATCCGCGATCTCGTCCTTTCGGTCATTACCCAAAGCTCATGGCCATAGGTGAGGGTAGGAACGTAGATTGACCGGTAAATTGAGAGCTTCGCCTTTTGGCTCAGCTCCCTCTTCACCACAACGGTCCGGTACAACGACCGCATCACTGCCGACGCTGCACCAATCCGCCTGTCAATCTCACGCTCCATCCTCCCCTCACTCGTGAACAAGACCCCGAGATACTTGAACTCCTCCACTTGAGGCAAGGACTCTCCACCCACCCAGAGAGGGCAAACCACCTTTTTCCGGTCGAGAACCATGGCCTCGGATTTGGAGGAGCTGATCTTCATCCCAGCCGCTTCACACTCGGCTGCGAACCGCCCCAGTGCACATTGGAGGTCCCGGTTTGATGAAGCCATCAGGACAACATCATCCGCAAACAGCAGAGATGAGATCCTGTGGTTCCCAAACCGGATCCCCTCCGGCCCCTGACTGCGCCTAGAAATTCTGTCCATAAATATAATGAACAGAACCGGTGACAAAGGGCAGCCCTGGCGGAGTCCAACATGCACCGGAAACAGGTCCGACTTACTACCGGCAATGCGAACACAGCTCCTGCTCCGGTCATACAGGGATCGAACAGCCCTTAACAAAGGGCCCCGAACCCCGTACTCCCAGAGCACCCTCCACAGGACCCCACGAGGGACACGGTCGAATGCCTTCTCCAGATCCACAAAGCACATGTGGACTGGTTGGGCAAACTCCCATGCACCCTCGAGCACCCGATGGAGAGTATAGAGCTGGTCCAGTGTTCCCCGGCCGGGACGAAAACCACACTGCTCCTCCTGAATCCGAGGTTCGACTATCGGCCGAATTCTCCTCTCCAGCACCCTGGAATAGACCTTACCGGGAAGGCTGAGGAGTGTGATTCCCCGATAGTTGGAACACACCCTCCGGTCCCCTTCTTCTTAAACAGAGGGACCACCACCCCGGTCTGCCATTCCAGAGGTACTGTCCCCGACCGCCACGCGATGTTGCAGAGACGTGTCAGCCAAGACAGCCCTACAACATCCAGCGACTTGAGATACTCAGGGCGGATCTCATCCACCCCCGGGGCCTTGCCACCGAGGAGCTTTCCAACCACCTCAGTGACTTCAGCCAGGGTGATGAGTGAGTCCGACCCCGAGTCCCCAGCCTCTGCTTCCTCCTCGGAAGACATGACGGCGGGATTGAGGAGATCCTCAAAGTACTCCTTCCACCGTCCGACAACATCCCCAGTCGAGGTCAACAGCTCCCCACCCACACTGTAAACAGTGTTTGTGGAGCACTGCTTCCCCCTCCTGAGGCGCCGGACGGTTTGCCAGAATTTCTTTGAGGCCGTCCGATAGTCCTCCTCCATGGCCTCTCCGAACTCCTCCCAACTCCGAGTTTTTGCCTCTGCCACCGCCCGGGCTGCAGCACGCTTAGCCCGCCGGTACCCGTCGGCTGCCTCCGGAGTCCCACGAGCCAACAAGGCCCGATAGGACTCCTTCTTCAGCCTGACGGCATCCCTTACTTCCGGTGTCCACCACCGGGTTCGGGGATTGCCGCCGCGACAGGCACCACAGGCCTTACGACCACAGCTACGGGCGGCCGCATCGACAATAGAGGCCGAGAACAGAGCCCATTCGGACTCTATGTCCCCAGCCTCCCCCGGAATCTGGGAGAAGCTCTCCCGGAGGTGCGAGTTGAAGGTGCCCCTGACAGAGGGCTCTGCCAGACGTTCCCAACAGACCTTCACTACGCGCTTGGGCCTGCCAGGTCTTTCCGGCTTCCTCCCCTGCCAGCAGACCCAACTCACCACCAGGTGGTGATCGGTTGACAGCTCTGCCCCTCTCTTCACCCGAGTGTCCAAGACACGCGGCCGGAGGTCAGATGACACGACAACAAAGTCGATCATCGACCTCCGTCCTAGGGTGTCCTGGTGCCACGTGCACTGATGGACACCCTTGTGCTCGAACATGGTGTTCGTTATGGACAAACTGTGGCTAGCACAGAAGTCCAATAACAGAACACCACTCGGGTTCAGATCAGGGAGGCCGTTCCTCCCAATCACCCCTCTCCAGGTGTCACTGTCGTTGCCCACGTGGGCGTTGAAGTCCCCCAGGAGAACAACGGAGTCCCCGGTCGGTGCACTGTCCAGTACCCCTCCCAGGCACTCCAAGAAGGCCGGGTACTCCGCACTGCTGTTCGGCCCGTAGGCCGACACAACAGTAAGAGACCTGTCCCTGACCCGAAGGCGCAGGGACGCGACCCTCTCGTTCACCGGGGTGAACTCCAACACACAGCGGCTGAGCCGTGGGGCAATGAGTAGGCCCACACCGGCCCGCCGCCGTTCCCCGCGGGCAACGCCAGAGAAATGGAGAGTCCAGCCCCCTTCAAGGAGTTGGGTTCCAGAGCCCAGGCTGTGCGTGGAGGTGAGGCCGACTATATCTAGTCGATAGCGCTCAACCTCCCGCACGAGCTCAGGCTCCTTCCCCCCCAGCGAGGTGACATTCCATGTCCCCAGAGCTAGTCTCCATGTCCGGAGATCTGGTCGCCGAGGCCCCTGCCTTCGGCTGCCGCCCAGATCTCTCTGCACCCGGCCCTTATGGATCCTCCTGCGGGTGGTGGGTCCACGGGAGGACGGCCCCACGTCGCTCCTTCGGGCTGAGCCCGGCCGGGCCCCATGGGGAAAGGCCCGGCCACCAGGCGCTCGTTCGCGAGCTCCCACCCCAGGCCTGGCTCCAGGGTGGGGCCCCGGTGACGCCGATCCGGGCGACGTAACTGACCTCGATTGAATACTCATCATAAGGGCTTCTGATTATTATTAATGATTATTAAATATTATTATAGTCACTACATGTACCACCACGTGAGTTATCAATATTACTGATTATTATTCATGATTATTAAATATTATTATAGTCACTACATGTACCACCACGTGAGTTATCAATATTATTATTGATTATTATTAATGATTATTAAATATTATTATAGTCACTACATGTACCACCACGTGAGTTATCAATATTATTGATTATTATTAATGATTATTAAATATTATTATAGTCACTACATGTACCACCACGTGAGTTATTATTATTATTATTAATAATAATATTAATAATAATAATAATAATAATAGTTATTATTATTATTATTATTATTATTATTATTGTGACTTCACTGTGTTTAACATTCATTAAATTGTGTAACTTTTCTGATGGAGCGTCTTTGTCTGGAATATTCCACAGTATGGCATTAAACCTTTCTATCTCCATGGAAACAGAACAGGTCAGATCTGTGGAGAGGCGTGTTTGTTTTTCTAGGTATTTTTGAGCTCTAAAACCACCTAAACGTAAAGTAGAGCTGTTTAATGTCACACTGTGGAACATTTCAGGCAGAGCAGTGACGTATCCATAGTAACAAGCAGGTGACAGACCCTCCACCAGAAAAGTTCCACAGTGCAGCTTTACTGTGCCCTGGTCTAACCCTGGCTCTGGTCCAGGCTCGGGAGGACTGGCTGGGCGACTCAGATGAACCTCTGACGGGCTTTTCGTGGAGAGGAGGGTCCGAGCGCGAGACCACCGGGATCCAGATCTGGAGCGAAGTGTTTTTAGTCGACAAACCCGACGGCAAGAAGGTGCAGGATCACGCTACGATCTGAGTTCATGTTTAGATTTACAAATGTGTTTGTTTCACTCTGGTGTCGGTGTTGGACAAATGTGAGCAGAACTGGACTGGGACAAAAAAACGGCCCTGGCATTTTTGGTTTAGATCGGCTCCTCAACGGACTAATTTATGTTTGTGTTCCCCAAAGCAAAGTATTTTACTATTGTGTTACGTCTTGGCCGAGGGGAAACCAGGGCGCAACATTTAAAGGAAAAATCCCCCAAACCACCAGCAAACTCACAGTAAATACACATTCAGTGGTTTATTTAAAATGCATCTGACACACACACACAAAACACTTTTCTCATCGAATCTACATGATTCACGTAGGTCACCTGTTTTGGCTTCAAAATGGCGAATTTTGCCGAAAGTTGAGCGACTTTCATGCCTGTCCATCACCTAAAAGTCCCAGTATTATCCTGACATTACTACCTGCTGACCTGCTGTGCCTGTGCCACACTTCCCTGGTCACTCTGTCCCTCGGGTTCCCTCAGGTTCAGGTTTAGCCCCAGTTTGGTCCAGGTTTAGTCCAGGTTTGGTCCAGGTTTAGACCAGGTTTGGTCCAGGTTTAGTCCGGGTTTAGTCCAAGTTTAGTCCAGGTTTAGACCAGGTTTGGTCCAGATTTAGTCCAGGTTTAGTCCAAGTTTAGTCCAGAATTAGTCTAGATTTAGTCTAGTTTTAGTCCAAATTTAGTCCAGGTATAGTCCAGGTTTAGACCAAGTTTAGACTAGGTTTAGACCAGGTTTAGTCCAGATTTAGACCAGGTTTAGTCCAGGTTTAGTTCAGGGTTAGACCAGGTTTAGTCCAAGTTTAGTCCAGATTTAGTCTAGGTTTAGTCCAAATTTAGTCCAAGTTTAGTCCAGGTATAGTCCAGGTTTAGACCAGGTTTAGACCAGGTTTAGTCCAGGTTTAGTCCAGGTTTAGTTCAGGTTTAGTCCAGGTTTAGTCCTAGCTTAGTACAGGTTTAGTCCAGGTTTAGTCCAAGTTTAGTTCAGGTTTAGTCCAGGTTTAGACCAGGTTTAATTCAGGTTTAGTCCAGGTTTAGACCAGGTTTGGCCCAGGTTTAGTCCAGGTTTAGTCCAGGTTTAGTCCAGGTTTAGACAGGTTTAGTCCAAGTTTCGTCCAGATTTAGTCTAGGTTTAGTCCAAATTTAGTACAGGTTTAGACCAGGTTTAGTCCAAGTTTGGTCCAGGTTTAGTCCAAGTTTAGTCCAGGTTTAGTACAACTTTAGTCCAGGTTTAGTCCTAGCTTAGTACAGGTTTAGTCCAGGTTTAGTCCAAGTTTAGTTCAAGTTTAGTTCAGGTTTAGTCCAGGTTTAGTCCTAGCTTAGTACAGGTTTAGTCCAGGTTTAGTCCAAGTTTAGTTCAAGTTTAGTTCAGGTTTAGTCCAGGTTTAGACCAGGTTTAGTCCAGGTTTAGTCCAGGTTTAGACCAGGTTTAATTCAGGTTTAGTCCAGGTTTAGACCAGGTTTGGCCCAGGTTTAGTCCAGGTTTAGTCCAGGTTTAGACAGGTTTAGTCCAAGTTTCGTCCAGATTTAGTCTAGGTTTAGTCCAAATTTAGTCCAAGTTTAGTACAGGTTTAGACCAGGTTTAGTCCAAGTTTGGTCCAGGTTTAGACCAGGTTTAGTCCAGGTTTAGTCCAGGTTTAGTACAGGTTTAGTCCAGGTTTAGTCCTAGCTTAGTACAGGTTTAGTCCAGGTTTAGTCCAAGTTTAGTTCAGGTTTAGTCCAGGTTTAGACGAGGTTTAGTCCAGGTTTAGACCAGGTTTAATTCAGGTTTAGTCCAGGTTTAGACCAGGTTTGGCCCAGGTTTAGTCCAGGTTTAGTCCAGGTTTAGACAGGTTTAGTCCAAGTTTAGTCCAGATTTAGTCTAGGTTTAGTCCAAATTTAGTCCAAGTTTAGTACAGGTTTAGACCAGGTTTAGTCCAAGTTTGGTCCAGGTTTAGTCCAAGTTTGGTCCAGGTTTAGTCCAAGTTTAGTCCAGGTTTAGTCCAAGTTTAGTCCAGGTTTAGACCAGGTTTAGACCAGATTTAGTCTAGGTTTAGACCAGATTTAGTCTAGGTTTCGTCCAAATTTAGTCCAAGTTTAGTCCAGGTATAGTCCAGGTTTAGTACAGGTTTAGACCCAGGTTTAGTCCAGGCTTAGACCAGGTTTCGTCCAAATTTAGTCCAAGTTTAGACCAGGTATAGTCCAGGTTTAGTCCAAGTTTAGTCCAGATTTAGTCTAGGTTTAGACCAGGTTTAGACCAGGTTTAGTCTAAGTTTAGTCCAGGTTTAGTCCTAGCTTAGTACAGGTTTAGTCCAGGTTTAGTCCAAGTTTAGTTCAAGTTTAGTTCAGGTTTAGTCCAGGTTTAGACCAGGTTTAGTCCAGGTTTAGTCCAGGTTTAGACCAGGTTTAATTCAGGTTTAGTCCAGGTTTAGACCAGGTTTGGCCCAGGTTTAGTCCAGGTTTAGTCCAGGTTTAGACAGGTTTAGTCCAAGTTTCGTCCAGATTTAGTCTAGGTTTAGTCCAAATTTAGTCCAAGTTTAGTACAGGTTTAGACCAGGTTTAGTCCAAGTTTGGTCCAGGTTTAGACCAGGTTTAGTCCAGGTTTAGTCCAGGTTTAGTACAGGTTTAGTCCAGGTTTAGTCCTAGCTTAGTACAGGTTTAGTCCAGGTTTAGTCCAAGTTTAGTTCAGGTTTAGTCCAGGTTTAGACGAGGTTTAGTCCAGGTTTAGACCAGGTTTAATTCAGGTTTAGTCCAGGTTTAGACCAGGTTTGGCCCAGGTTTAGTCCAGGTTTAGTCCAGGTTTAGACAGGTTTAGTCCAAGTTTAGTCCAGATTTAGTCTAGGTTTAGTCCAAATTTAGTCCAAGTTTAGTACAGGTTTAGATCAGGTTTAGTCCAAGTTTGGTCCAGGTTTAGTCCAAGTTTGGTCCAGGTTTAGTCCAAGTTTAGTCCAGGTTTAGTCCAAGTTTAGTCCAGGTTTAGACCAGGTTTAGACCAGATTTAGTCCAGGTTTAGACCAGATTTAGTCTAGGTTTCGTCCAAATTTAGTCCAAGTTTAGTCCAGGTATAGTCCAGGTTTAGTACAGGTTTAGACCCAGGTTTAGTCCAGGCTTAGACCAGGTTTCGTCCAAATTTAGTCCAAGTTTAGACCAGGTATAGTCCAGGTTTAGTCCAAGTTTAGTCCAGATTTAGTCTAGGTTTAGACCAGGTTTAGACCAGGTTTAGACCAGGTTTAGTCTAAGTTTAGTCCAGGTTTAGACCAGGTTTAGACCAGATTTAGTCCAGGTTTAGACCAGGCTTAGACCAGATTTAGTCCAGGTTTAGACCAGATTTAGTCTAGGTTTCGTCCAAATTTAGTCCAAGTTTAGTCCAGGTATAGTCCAGGTTTAGTACAGGTTTAGTCCAGGTTTAGACCGGGTTTAGACCAGGTTTAGACCAGGTTTAGTCCAGATTTAGACCAGGTTTAGTCCAGGTTTAGTCCAGGTTTAGACCGGGTTTAGACCAGGTTTAGACCAGGTTTAGTCCAGGGATAGACCAGATTTAGACCAGGTTTAGTCCATGTTTAGACCAGGTTTAGTCCATGTTTAGACCAGGTTTAGTCCAGGGTTAGACCAGGTTTAGTCCAGGTTTAGCTCAGGTTGAGTCCAGGTTTAGTCCAGGTTTAGTCCAGGTTTAGTCCATGTTTAGTCCAGGTTTAGTCCAGGTCTAGACCAGGTTTAGACCAGGTTAAGTCCAGGTTAAGTCCAGGTATAGTCCAGGTTTAGTCCAGGTTTAGACCAGGTTTAGACCAGGTTTAGTCCAGATTTAGACCAGGTTTAGACCAGGTTTAGACCAGGTTTAGTCCAGATTTAGACCAGGTTTAGTCCAGGTTTAGACCAGGTTTAGACCAGGTTAAGTCCAGGTTTAGTCCAGGTTTAGACCAGGTTTAGACCAGGTTTAGTCCAGATTTAGACCAGGTTTAGTCCAGGTTTAGTCCAGGTTTAGACAGGTTTAGTCCAAGTTTCGTCCAGATTTAGTCCAGGTTTAGTCCAAATTTAGTCCAAGTTTAGTACAGGTTTAGACCAGGTTTAGTCCAAGTTTGGTCCAGGTTTAGTCCAAGTTTAGTCCAGGTTTAGTCCAGGTTTAGTACAGGTTTAGTCCAGGTTTAGTCCAGGTTTAGTCCTAGCTTAGTACAGGTTTAGTCCAGGTTTAGTCCAAGTTTAGTTCAAGTTTAGTTCAGGTTTAGTCCAGGTTTAGTCCTAGCTTAGTACAGGTTTAGTCCAGGTTTAGTCCAAGTTTAGTTCAAGTTTAGTTCAGGTTTAGTCCAGGTTTAGACCAGGTTTAGTCCAGGTTTAGTCCAGGTTTAGACCAGGTTTAATTCAGGTTTAGTCCAGGTTTAGACCAGGTTTGGCCCAGGTTTAGTCCAGGTTTAGTCCAGGTTTAGACAGGTTTAGTCCAAGTTTCGTCCAGATTTAGTCTAGGTTTAGTCCAAATTTAGTCCAAGTTTAGTACAGGTTTAGACCAGGTTTAGTCCAAGTTTGGTCCAGGTGTTAGACCAGGTTTAGTCGCAGGTTTAGTCCAGGTTTAGTACAGGTTTAGTCCAGGTTTAGTCCTAGCTTATGTACAGGTTTAGTCCAGGTTTAGTCCAAGTTTACGTTCAGCTTTAGTCCACGGTTTAGCACGAGGTTTAGCTCCATGCAGGTCTGTGTCACGGGTCTAGTCCAGGTTTAGACCAGGTTTGGCCCAGGTTTAGTCCAGGTTTAGACAGGTTTAGTCCAAGTTTAGTCCAGATTTAGTCTAGGTTTAGTCCAAATTTAGTCCAAGTTTAGTACAGGTTTAGACCAGGTTTAGTCCAAGTTTGGTCCAGGTTTAGTCCAAGTTTGGTCCAGGTTTAGTCCAAGTTTAGTCCAGGTTTAGTCCAAGTTTAGTCCAGGTTTAGACCAGGTTTAGACCAGATTTAGTCCAGGTTTAGACCAGATTTAGTCTAGGTTTCGTCCAAATTTAGTCCAAGTTTAGTCGAGGTATAGTCCAGGTTTAGTACAGGTTTAGTACAGGTTTAGACCCAGGTTTAGTCCAGGCTTAGACCAGGTTTCGTCCAAATTTAGTCCAAGTTTAGACCAGGTATAGTCCAGGTTTAGTCCAAGTTTAGTCCAGATTTAGTCTAGGTTTAGACCAGGTTTAGACCAGGTTTAGACCAGATTTAGTCCAGGTTTAGACCAGGTTTAGACCAGATTTAGTCCAGGTTTAGACCAGGTTTAGACCAGATTTAGTCCAGGTTTAGACCAGGTTTAGACCAGATTTAGTCTAGGTTTCGTCCAAATTTAGTCCAAGTTTAGTCCAGGTATAGTCCAGGTTTAGTACAGGTTTAGTCCAGGTTTAGACCGGGTTTAGACCAGGTTTAGACCAGGTTTAGTCCAGATTTAGACCAGGTTTAGTCCAGGTTTAGTCCAGGTTTAGACCGGGTTTAGACCAGGTTTAGACCAGGTTTAGTCCAGGTTTAGACCAGGTTTAGTCCAGGTTTAGACCAGGTTTAGTCCAGGTTTAGACCAGGTTTAGTCTAGGTTTAGACCAGGTTTAGACCAGGTTTAGTCCAGGTTTAGACCAGGTTTAGTCCAGGTTTAGACCAGGTTTAGTCTAGGTTTAGACCAGGTTTAGACCAGGTCTAGACCAGGTTTAGACCAGGTTAAGTCCAGGTTAAGTCCAGGTATAGTCCAGGTTTAGTCCAGGTTTAGACCAGGTTTAGACCAGGTTTAGTCCAGATTTAGACCAGGTTTAGACCAGGTTTAGACCAGGTTTAGTCCAGATTTAGACCAGGTTTAGTCCAGGTTTAGACCAGGTTTAGACCAGGTTAAGTCCAGGTTTAGTCCAGGTTTAGACCAGGTTTAGACCAGGTTTAGACCAGGTTTAGTCCAGATTTAGACCAGGTTTAGACCAGGTTTAGTCCAGGTTTAGACCAGGTTTAGACCAGGTTAAGTCCAGGTTTAGTCCAGGTTTAGACCAGGTTTAGACCAGGTTTAGACCAGGTTTAGTCCAGATTTAGACCAGGTTTAGTCCAGGTTTAGACCAGGTTTAGACCAGGTTTAGGCCAGGTTTAGACTAGGTTTAGACCAGGTTTAGTCCAGATTTAGACCAGGTTTAGACCAAGTTTAGACCAGGTTTAGACCAGGTTTAGTCCAGGTTTAGTCCAGATTTAGACCAGGTTTAGTCCAGATTTAGACCAGGTTTAGTCCAGGTTTAGACCAGGTTTAGACCAGGTTTAGTCCAGATTTAGACCAGGTTTAGACCAGGTTTAGTCCAGATTTAGACCAGGTTTAGTCCAGGTTTAGACCAGGTTTAGACCAGGTTTAGTCCAGATTTAGACCAGGTTTAGACCAGGTTTAGTCCAGGTTTAGACCAGGTTTAGACCAGGTTTAGACCAGGTTTAGACCAGGTTTAGACCAGGTTTAGTCCAGGTTCCCTGTCCACCTTCAGCCTGCAGAGGACGTGGAGGCTCCAGCCCCTCCAGAGAATATGTCTGTTATTTTAGAACATTTTGCAGCGTCTATAGTGAGATTTTTAAATCTTTTATCCCGTAACTTCTCCACACCCCCTTTCTGCCGCTTCTCCATGTTTCCACCTCAACACTGAAACTGTCAGGATCAGTGCAGAGAAAGGAGCAGGACCGCGCTCATGAGCTTCTATATCCTGATTGGTTTAGTCCACTGTCTGTATTGAAGATGGACCAATGGGACGCCTCCTCTAAATTGTGGGCCGGTCTCTGAGTAAAAAAAAAGAAAAAACAGCATCAGCCTCTAGGACTGTCGGCCCACCGGGAAAATGCCCAGTATGCCCGATTACCAGTCCAGGGCTGCACGTGTGTCTCACTCTGGTGTCGGTGTTGGATAATCGCATGTCTCCCTCTGGTGGCAGGTGGCGGTGTTGCTGATGGACACTCAGGGCACGTTCGATTCTCAGTCGACGCTCAGAGACTCTGCCACGGTTTTCGCTCTCAGCACCATGATCAGCTCCATGCAGGTCTGTGTCACGGGTCTGGATCAGGATTCTTCTGATTATTCCATTATTTTAAACTTTGATTTTGTGTTTCAGGTTTACAACATCTCACAGAACGTTCAGGAGGACGATCTTCAGCATTTACAGGTAAAAACACTGGAACACGAAAACTAAACTGTACAGTATTTAGTATATTTATATGTTTTATATTTAGAGTAAATGGAAATGATCTGTTTTGTAGCTCTTCACTGAATATGGGCGTCTGGCGATGGAGGAGACGTTCCTCAAACCCTTTCAGGTAAAATCGTATTAATATTAAAGTTTGTGCTGTGATAGAATTTGCTCCAGTCCAAATATCGTGAATATTTTCCTGTTTTTCTTCAGTCCATGATCTTCCTGGTGCGAGACTGGAGTTTTCCGTACGAGTTTCCGTATGGACAAGAGGGAGGCATGAAGTTTCTGGAGAAGAGACTCAAGGTGAGGGTCCGGCTGTAACGGAGTGAATATAATAAAGTTAATAATAATATAATTTTAATCTTTTTTCCTCCCTGAGATCTCGGAGAACCAGCACGAGGAGCTTCAGAACGTGCGTAAACACATCCACTCGTGCTTCACAAACATCTCGTGTTTCCTGATGCCTCACCCCGGCCTCAAAGTGGCCACCAACCCACACTTCGACGGACGCATCAAAGGTCTGACTCTGAAACTGACCCTAAACTCTAAATGTTCATTATTATATTATCATTATAGACCTTCTGATCCATCTGAGCAGGTCACAGCAGGAGTAGATGTTGTAGAAACAGAAACATATGGAGATTCATCCATACTTTTAAACACTGAGATCTGGTTCTTCATGAAATCAAACTGAAAATACTCGGCGTTATCTTCTCACGAGAACAGACAAACTATAGAAAACAATAAAGACACTGAGGATGTGGATAGGCGGAGGCTCGGAGGAGATGGCAGGAGGAGGCTGAGGTGTGGTCCTGATGTTAAACCTTTGTGTGTTTGTCCCCCTGTTTTCAGAGATTGACGGGGAGTTCATCAATAACCTGAAGGAGCTGGTTCCGTGGCTGCTGAGTCCGGAGAACATCGACGTGAAGGAGATCAACGGGAGTCAGATCACCTGCAGGGGGCTCCTCGAGTACTTCAAGGTCTCACACAAACTCAGGAGATCTCAGCTCCACCTGTGTCTCCGACAAAGTGTAACTCAGATCTGTGCTTTTTCAGGCCTATATTAAGATCTACCAGGGAGAGGAGCTTCCACACCCCAAGTCCATGCTCCAGGTCCGTCAGAATCGTACTCTGAAGCACAGATTCATTCACTGTAGATGTTTTGAGATCTTTCACGATGTTTTGTTTGATTCCAGGCCACAGCTGAAGCCAATAACCTCGCAGCCGTCGCAGCAGCAAAAGATCTGTACAACAAGAAGATGGAGGAGGTGAGAACGAGACCGTTTGGACTCGTTACTGCCCCCAGAGGTGAACGTTCACAGTGACGTCTTCAGAAACCCGCGAAAACCAAAAGCAACGGAGACGATTACAGATTTTACACCCTCTACATCCCTCTTCCCTCTCTCGTTACTCTCTTTGTCTCACACTCGTCTCTCTTCCCGTCCCTCAGGTGTGCGGCGGCGACCGTCCTTTCCTCGCTCCGTCTGAGCTTCAGTCTCGTCACAGCGGGATCCGAGACGAAGCCCTGCAGCTCTTCAGGTCGGTGAAGAAGATGGGAGGAGAGGAGTTCAGCCGCAGATACCTGCTGCAGCTCGAGACCGAGATCGACGACGTTTTCGTGCAGTACATCAAACACAACGACTCCAAGAACATCTTCCACGCGGCGCGCACGCCCGCCACACTCTTCGTGGTCATCTTCGTCATGTACGTGGCGGCGGGCATCACGGGCTTCGTGGGCGTGGACATCATCGCCAGTCTGTGTAACATGATCCTGGGGCTGGCCCTGATCACGCTCTGCACGTGGGCGTACATCCGGTACTCCGGGGAGTACCGGGAGCTCGGGGCCGTCATCGATCAGGTGGCAGGAGCCCTCTGGGACCAGGTGAAGAACACTTACACTTACAACACTGCAGATCTAATACGCCCACCTAACAAAGGCTACGTTCACACTGCAGCCTGAAGTGACCCAAATCCGATTTTTTCGCCTCTATGCGGCCTGTATCTGATCTTCTAATGACAGTCTGAACGACACAGATCCGATTTTTTCAAATGTGACCCAGGCTACTTGGCTATGTGGTCCTAAAACCGATACATATCCGATCTTTTGACATGCGACTTCAGTCTGAACGGCCAGGTCGCGTTCATCCGACCTGGGCGTGTTTCCTCCAGTGAGAGTGGTACAAGTCGGCGCTCACAAATGTACACAAACGTTCTTCTCGTCATGCGAAAATAGTAAATGAACTCCGTGTCAGTGAAGCGGTGAAGCACGTAGTAATCCCACCGCTCTTGTCTGCGACTCCGCACCAACACGTTCATTTCTACGGACGTTGCTGCCGCTGCCCCACAAAACACCGTGGCCAAAAACCTCGTCCTTCTCCTTCTTCGTCTCCTCCTTAAAACAAATGAGCTGTACATGTTCTGGCTCCGGTACGACAGCAACTTTAGGCGACTTCTGTAAACATTGAGCACGCTCGCTGCACGTGTCCTTGTCGTGTCCTCCAAGGCTCATGCGGGACACTTTTGGGGCGTTTAAAGTTCACACTGGAGAGCACACACAAGTCGCATTTAATTTAATTTAATGTGAACGACCTCGCAAAAAAATTGGATTTCACAAAAAAAAATCAGAATTGAGCATTAAGCCCTGCAGTGTGAACGTAGTCCTGGTTTAATCCTGGTTTAGTCCTGGTTTAGTCCTGGTTTAGTCCTGGTTTAATCCTGGTTTATTCCTGGTTTAATCCTGGTTTAGTCCTGGGTTAGTCCTGTTTTAGTCCTGGTTTAGTCTTGGTTTAGTCCTGGTTTAGTATTGGTTTAGTTCTGGTTTAGTCCTGGTTTAATCTGGTTTATTCCTGGTTTAGTCCTGTTTTAGTCCTGGTTTAATCCTGGTTTATTCCTGGTTTAGTCCTGTTTTAGTCTTGGTTTAGTCCTGGTTTAGTCTTGGTTTAGTTCTGGTTTAGTTCTGGTTTAGTCCTGGTTTAGTCCTGGTTTAGTCCTGGTTTAGTCCTGGTTTATTCCTGGTTTAGTCCTGGTTTAGTCTTGGTTTAGTCTTGGTTTAGTCCTGGTTTAGTATTGGTTTAGTTCTGGTTTAGTCCTGGTTTAATCTGGTTTATTCCTGGTTTAGTCTTGGTTTAGTCCTGTTTTAGTCCTGGTTTATTCCTGGTTTAGTCCTGGTTTAGTCCTGGTTTAGTCCTGGTTTATTCTTGGTTTAGTTCTGGTTTAGTTCTGGTTTAATCCTGGTTTAGTCCTGGTTTAGTCCTGGTTTAATCCTGGTTTAGTCCTAATTTAGTCCTGTTTTAGTCCTGGTTTAGTCTTGGTTTAGTCCTGGTTTATTCTTGGTTTAGTTCTGGTTTAGTTCTGGTTTAGTTCTGGTTTAGTCCTGGTTTAATCCTGGTTTATTCCTGGTTTAGTCCTGGTTTAGTCTTGGTTTAGTTCTGGTTTAGTCCTGGTTTAGTCCTGGTTTAGTCCTGGTTTAGTCCTGGTTTAGTCCTGGTCTAGTCATGGTTTAGTCCCGGTTTAGTCCCGGTTTAGTCCTGGTGTATTCTTGGTTTAGTTCTGGTTTAGTTCTGGTTTATTCCTGGTTTAGTCCTGGTTTAGTCCTGGTTTAGTTCTGGTTTATTCTTAGTTTAGTCCTGGTTTACTCTTGGTTTAGTCCTGGTTTATTCTTGGTTTAGTTCCAGTTTAGTTCCGGTTTATTTCTGGTTTAGTCCTGGTTTAGTCCTGGTTTATTCCTGGTTTAGTCCTGGTTTAGTCTTGGTTTAGTTCTGGTTTAGTCCTGGTTTAGTCCTGGTTTAGTCCTGGTTTAGTCCTGGTTTAATCCTGGTTTATTCCTGGTTTAGTCCTGGTTTAGTCTTGGTTTAGTCCTGGTTTAGTATTGGTTTAGTTCTGGTTTAGTCCTGGTTTAATCTGGTTTATTCCTGGTTTAGTCTTGGTTTAGTCCTGTTTTAGTCCTGGTTTATTCCTGGTTTAGTCCTGGTTTAGTCCTGGTTTAGTCCTGGTTTATTCTTGGTTTAGTTCTGGTTTAGTTCTGGTTTAATCCTGGTTTAGTCCTGGTTTAGTCCTGGTTTAATCCTGGTTTAGTCCTAATTTAGTCCTGTTTTAGTCCTGGTTTAGTCTTGGTTTAGTCCTGGTTTATTCTTGGTTTAGTTCTGGTTTAGTTCTGGTTTAGTTCTGGTTTAGTCCTGGTTTAGTCCTGGTTTAATCCTGGTTTAAGATAAGATAAGATAAGATAAGATAAGATAAGATAAGACTTTATTGATCTCACACAGGAGAAATTTACTTGTCACAGTAGCTCCAGGTAGGGACAGTTTGAACAAGACAAGTGCATGCAGGCAAAAAAAGGCATAAAGATAGGTGATAATAATAATAAAAAAAAAAAAAGTAATAAATCGAATAATAATAATAGTTAGTCCTGGTTTAGTCCTGGTTTAGTCCTGTTTTAGTCTTGGTTTAGTCCTGGTTTAGTCCTGGTTGATTTCATAATTTTGGAAACGTATTATTGGGTTTTTTGTATTTAGTATTTTTATTGTTACACAAACCACCACCAGGGGTCGCTAAGCACATATAATAAAAAAAAAATATAAAAAAATGGACAGACTTTTAGATTTAAATTTAAGATATTTACCACTGATCCGTTCAACATCTGTAAAATAATATTTCTGTGCTCTTTAACTCATTTTCTCACATTTTCTCACATTTTCTCGTCTTTTCGCTTCTGCAGGGAAACACAAACGAGGTAAGACCGCAGCTCCAGATTCGTTCACTCTGAAACTTTTCCGTCTTTTCCATCCAAATGATTCCGTGTGTCTCCTCTGGTCCAGGCGCTCCATAAGCTCTACAACGTCGCCGCCAACCACAGGCACCTGTACCACCACGCCTTCCCCGGACACCACCGCGAGGAGGAGCGAGGCGAGCGGGAGCGAAAGAGAGACTGAAACGAACTCGAGAACCCGCCGGAACCCACCAAAAACACCAGAAACGAACTGAAAAACCCACCAAACTGCAGCCAAACCTGAGGAGGACGAGCTGGATTCTGAACTTTGTCTCGATGATGTTCTGAACTTTGTAGAACCCTGAAGATACAGACTGAAACTGAGGACCAGGACCCGACAGGAGACGTCACTGCAGTCGCTTGAGTTTTAAAGCTGTACCGTGTAGCTTTTCTGTTGTGTGTCGCCATGGAGATGCTATTGTTGTGCCTGGAATGTTCCTCAGTGTGTAATTAAACGTCTGTGTATTGTGTATGTTACTCTGAGCGGCCTCGCCACTCCATCGATCTGACATGTACCTAACATCTCCATGGAGATGGACCGGAAAAGTTACACAGTGCAGCTTTAAGTGTCGCTCTTGTCCCCATGATCGACCAGAGGGTTTCAGTGGTGAAGATGTCCCTGAACCAACGATAGTCCTGGTTTAGTCCTGGTTTAGTCCTGGTTTAGACCTGGTTTAGACCTGGTTTAGTCCTGGTTTAGTCCTGGTTTAGACCTGGTTTAGTCCTGGTTTAGACCTGGTTTAGACCTGGTTTAGTCCTGGTTTAGTCCTGGTTTAGTCCTGGTTTAGTCCTGGTTTAGTCCTGGTTTAGACCTGGTTTAGACCTGGTTTAGTCCTGGTTTAGTCCTGGTTTAGTCCTGGTTTACTCCTGGTTTACTCCTGGTTTACTCCTGGTTTACTCCTGGTTTAGACCTGGTTTAGACCTGGTTTAGTCCTGGTTTAGTCCTGGTTTAGACCCGGTTTAGACCCGGTTTAGACCCGGTTTAGACCCGGTTTAGACCCGGTTTACTCCTGGTTTACACCTGGTTTAGTCCTGGTTTAGACCCGGTTTAGACCCGGTTTAGACCCGGTTTAGACCCGGTTTAGACCTGGTTTAGTCCTGGGTTAGACCTGGGTTAGTCTTGGTTTAGTCCTGGTTTAGACCCGGTTTAGTCCTGGTTTAGACCCGGTTTAGTCTGGGTTTAGACCTGGTTTAGTCCGGGTTTAGACCTGGTTTAGTTCTGGTTTAGTCCTGGTTTAGACCAGGTTTAATCCTGGTTTAGACCTGGTTTAGTCCTGGTTTAGACCCGGTTTAGACCTGGTTTAGTCCTGGTTTAGACCCGGTTTAGTCCTGGTTTAGACCCGGTTTAGTTCTGGTTTAGTCCTGGTTTAGACCTGGTTTAGTTCTGGTTTAGTCCTGGTTTAGTCCTGGTTTAGACCAGGTTTAGTCCTGGTTTAGTCTTGGTTTAGACCTGGTTTAGACCTGGTTTAGTCCTGGTTTAGACCTGGTTTAGACCCGGTTTAGTCCTGGTTTAGTCCTGGTTTAGACCAGGTTTAGTCCTGGTTTAGTCTTGGTTTAGACCTGGTTTAGACCTGGTTTAGTCCTGGTTTAGACCTGGTTTAGACCCGGTTTAGTCCTGGTTTAGACCCGGTTTAGTCCTGGTTTAGACCTGGTTTAGTCCTGGTTTAGACCTGGTTTAGTCCTGGTTTAGACCTGGTTTAGTCCTGGTTTAGACCTGGTTTAGTCCTGGTTTAGACCTGGTTTAGTCCTGGTTTAGTCCTGGTTTAGACCTGGTTTAGTCCTGGTTTAGACCTGGTTTATTCCTGGTTTAGACCTGGTTTAGTTCTGGTTTAGACCAGGTTCAGACCCGGTTTAGTCCTGGTTTAGACCTGTTTAGACCTGGTTTAGACCCGGTTTAGTCCTGGTTTAGACCTGGTTTAGTCCTGGTTTAGACCTGGTTTAGTCCTGGTTTAGACCTGGTTTAGTCCTGGTTCAGACCCGGTTTAGTCCTGGTTCAGACCCGGTTTAGTCCTGGTTTAGACCTGGTTTAGACCCGGTTTAGTCCTGGTTTAGACCTGGTTTAGTCCTGGTTTAGACCTGGTTTAGTCCTGGTTTAGTCCTGGTTTAGACCTGGTTTAGACCCGGTTTAGTCCTGGTTTAGTCCTGGGTTAGACCTGGTTTAGTCCTGGTTTAGTCCTGGTTTAGTCCTGGTTTAGACCTGGTTTAGTCCTGGTTTAGTCCTGGTTTAGTCCTGGTTTAGACCTGGTTTAGTCCTGGTTTAGTCCTGGTTTAGACTTGGTTTAGACCTGGTTTAGACCTGGTTTAGTCCTGGTTTAGTCCTGGTTTAGTCCTGGTTTAGTCCTGGTTTAGACCTGGTTTAGACCTGGTTTAGACCTGGTTTAGTCCTGGTTTAGACCTGGTTTAGTCCTGGTTTAGACCTGGTTTAGACCTGGTTTAGACCTGGTTTAGTCCTGGTTTAGACCTGGTTTAGACCTGGTTTAGTCCTGGTTTAGACCTGGTGTCATGGAGATGGACATTCTGGAACATTTTTCATATTACAGCCATAGGAACAACATGGGAACGAGCCTGAGGATCAGTAAGAGTCAGGTCTGTGGAGATGTGAGCTCCCTCACGTCACAAACACGTTTAAAGTTTATTTTACACGTATTTTATAAGTTTAAAGTTGAAGTATATCAGTAGTAGTAGTATGTAGTAGTCATAGTTTGCTTTATCATAGTACTATGAGTACACAGGTGTATTTTTATACAGTGGTACCTCACCTTGCGAATGACCCAACAAACGAAAATTTCAAGTTACGAAACACCTTCACGGTAAATTTTGGTCTCTAGATACGAAAGAAAATTCAAGTTACGAAACGCGAAATCTCAAAAATTCAAATAATGCGCGATCAGCCACACACATTATACACTTTTCTCAGACTGGATTTAAACTTTTCTCACATTTGTCTCTGTTTAAACACTCAAACTTTCATAGATTTTCAACAAAATTATTAATAGTGAAGTGTGTGTGTGTGTGGGGGGGGGGGGTGCGCTCTGACACGTGTGTGATAGCGGCATGTGTGACAGCTGACCCGGCGCTGCCAGCAGGTCTAGACCTGGACTAAATCAGGATTAAACCTGGACTAGACCTGGACTAGACCAGGACTAGACCAGGACTAGACCTGGACTAGACCAGGTGGATTAAAGCGCCGCATGTGGGTCTATTTCCTGGTATCGTTTCGAGTCACAGCTGAGGCGAGCCGCTGCTCGCATGCAAGAGGTCTAGACCTGCTCTCCAGGGCCACTCCAGACACGGAGCCCCAGACATCCAGGGACCAAGGGGGACACTGCCAGCCCGCCTTAAGAGCTCCCTAAGCGGGCATGGGTCCGGGGATTGTCCCGGTCACCGGCCTGGAGGTCTTGAAGAGGCCGACCTCACGGTTCTGTCCATGCCGCTCTGTGAGCACCTTATGCGGGCAGGTCTAGAGCAGCGGCTCACCTCAGCTGTGACTCGAAACGAAACCAGGAAATAGACCCACGCGCGGCGCTTTAATCCACCTGGTCTAGTCCTGGTCTAGTCCTGGTCTAGTCCTGGTCCAGTCCTGGTCCAGTCCTGGTCCAGTCCTGGTCCAGTCCTGGTCCAGTCCTGGTCCAGTCCTGGTCCAGTCCTGGTCCAGTCCAGGTTTAGACCTTGGTCTAGACCTGCTGTCAGCTCTGCGCCGGGTCATGTGCACTATCACACACGTGTCAGAGCGCACTCTTCTCCCCCCTCCCCCTTCCCCCCACATTTCACTATTAATAATTTTGTTGAAAATCTATGAAAGTTTGAGTGTTTAAATGAGAGACAAATGTGAGAAAAGGACACAGGACGCAGAACACAATGTTACACTATAAAAAAAGTTACACTATAAAAAAAAAAAAAACTTGGATCGGGGCCTTGGAACGAATCAGGCTTTTTCCATTGAAATAGATACTCAACTTACGAATTTTTCACGTTACGAAACCACTTCTGGAACGAATTAATTTCGTAAGGTGAGGTACCACTGTACTTTTATATTTTACTCCGGTCTCTCCTGAACGTGTTCCTGTGGCGCCCCCTGGAGGCCGCTTCTGGCACTGCGTTTAAATCTGAAACAAGAAAATCAAAGTGTAAGTCGTAAACCTGTGAGGGATGTTTTCCTGAAAATGAACAAAAAAAAAACATTAAAATAAACAAATAAAAACAAAACAAAACAAAAACTCCCTGAACCTCCACCTCAACGTGGTGGAGGGTCTGGGGCAACAGGGGCAGGAGGTCCACAGGGGCAACAGGGGCAGGAGGTCCACAGGGGCAACAGGGGCAGGAGGTCCACAGGGGCAACAGGGGCAGGAGGTCCACAGGGGCAGGAGGTCCACAGGGGCAACAGGGGCAGGAGGTCCACAGGGGCAGGAGGTCCACAGGGGCAACAGGGGCAGGAGGTCCACGGGGGCAGGAGGTCCACAGGGGCAGATAAATATATAGATAAATATATTTTTAAGAATAAATATGATGGATATTTCTGGATAAATATGAGCTGCACACCGGCGCGGCTGGTGACGTAGATGAGTCGAACTCTGCTCGCAGCGGAACTTCCACTTTTCCACTTTTCTGCTTCTGACTCCGGAGGAAAAAGAGTTGGAACATGAAACAGCTGCGATTCTAAAAACAAACTTTACTCTGAGGTGATAAATAAACTGATCCGTGAACGGGTCGGAGAGTCGATTCTTCTGACTCTGACTCACGGAGGAGAAAAGGGTTTAAACACTGACTCCTCTCCTCCTCCTCTCTATCCTCTATCCTCTCCTCTCTCCTCTCTCTCCTCCTCCTCTCTCTCCTCTCTCCTCCCCTCCTCTCCTCCTCCGCTCTCTCCTCCTCCTCTCTCCTCCTCCTCTCCATCCTCCTCCTCTCTCCTCCCCTCCTCTCCTCCTCCTCTCTCCTCCTCGGTGCACTTCCTGCTCTCGTCGCTCGGGGGCGCTGTTTCTGCTGGAGCTCTCACTCTGGAGGAGGACTACGGCGGTCCGGTCCCCGGTGCTGCCCGTGTCTCTGCGGCTCTGTGCTCGGTTCGGATGTTGGCCGCTGTGGGTCGGGGCACACACACACGCGCACACGCACATACACACGCACACACACACGCACACACACACACACGCACACACACACGCACACGCACACACACACGCACACACACTCCTCCCACCAATCAATCACGGACTTGCCGGTCACGTGAGATGACCGGCAATCGATACGATCCCAATCCGTTTGCGATCAGATTACACTTGTCCGCAGGGTCAAGTCAGACGAAGACAAAGGTAATACTAAAATATGTGCACTTGTCATGATTATTATAAGACTTTATAAAAATGCAGTGTGTTCCCTTCGCTAATCAAATGCGTGTGTGAGATTTTCTAAGCAAGAAGCTAACGTTAGCCTAGCTAGCGAGGGAGCTAACGTTAGCCTAGCTAGCCTACACAGCAGTGCTGTGTGTTAGCTTAGCTAATCAAATATCTGAGCAAGAAGCTCGCTAAAGGTAATCTGCCAGCTACTTTTCCACTTTGTTCACTTATATGACATTTCATTGGGCCGTAAAAAGTACTTTAAGTAGTTATAGTGTCCAGACTTCAGGACATTGCTTTGCAAATGTACACGTAGTGTTAGCGATGTTAGTTCATGTTACAAGAAGCTAAACTGGATGTAAAGACCGATTCTGCTCTGTGGATGACCGCAAACGATGTTTGCCACTTAAACCTTTAATTTCGTTGGTAACAACCTGTACATTTGCTAATTTCTGATGTTAAAAATTGCTTTACTTGGCGATATATATTGTATATTTGCCTTCTCTGTGCCGTGCGCACTCCCGCATATATATATATATATATATATATAACAGTATATATATATATATATATATATATATATATATAAAACAGTATATATATATATATATATATATATATATATACTGTATATGTTCCTCCCTTAGTCACAATCCAAGGCCCAGGTTCTTATGACTGATGTTTCTTTATTATAACACCGTAGAACTACATAAAACAAACATAAGTACACAATTAAACAAACTCATAAACACACACAGATGTACATGCGGTTAAAATAGTTGAACAAAAGACAACGTACCACTTATGCCGGTTTGCAGACTAAGAGCGGAGGTTATCCTTGATGTTAAAGTAAAAGTAAACTTAGAGCAACTTTTCCTTGACAATAAACTTGATGTAGCTTCCTCAAAAATGCTAACAAACTTTTTCCTCGACAAATAGCTCACGAGAGTTCACGTCAATGCCGGAAGTGACATCACCACATGCACCATGGGAAATGTAGTCCATTCACCGCAATTTAAAGCACTCACCATGGTTGTGAACTTATGCAAACAAAATAATAAAATGAAATAAACTTTATTTGTACAAATATATAAATATTAAAAGTGCAAAAAGGGAAAACTTAAAATCTTTATGGCTGCCGCCACACTCCCACCATCACACAAGTGTGATTCTGGAAACCCAAAGTTCAAAAACACACACATCAAACTACTATTGAGTTTAGTCAAATTCAAGTAGAGAGACTATTTTGTGTATGGGCCTTTCTAAATACACAGGTTTAATGGTGCGCGCGCCTTTGTCATTTAGTGTTGCATCACTGATTAATAGTTTGACCTTCCTGACCCGTCCATCAGAGCCCGGGAAGACTTCAACAACCTTGGCGAGCTTCCAGTGGTTTCTTGGTGCCAGGTCATCTTGCAGTAGGACCACATCATTGACCTTTGCATTCCGACGGTTCTTACACCACTTGTTTCTTTGTTGCAGAGTCAAAAGATACTCTCTCTTCCATCTGCTCCAAAACTCATTAGCCAGAAAGTGGACTCTTTTCCATCTCTTCTTCAGATAAAGGTCTTCCCTAGAAAACTCTCCAGGAGGAGGTGCCATTATCTCAGACTTCATCGTCAAGATGTGATTGGGTGTTAATGGCTCTGGTGCCAATGGATCATTCAAGTATTCACTGGTCAAGGGTCGACTGTTCACTATTGCCATGGCTTCATACATGAATGTTCTCAATGAGGCGCTGTCCAAGGTACTACCAGACTGATCCAAAATGGTTGTCAAAACACTTCGCACTGTTCGGATCTGTCGCTCCCAGACTCCGCCCATGTGACTGGCAGAAGGTGGATTGAAAACGAAGCGACAGCCCAGATCTTTCATGCGTTCTTCAGTGAACCCTTTCATGAGCTCCAGAAACTCTTTGTTGGCACCAGTGAAGTTAGTGCCTTGATCACTGTGGAGCTGACTGACATTGCCACGGATGGAAATAAGGCAACGTAATGCATTCAGGAATGAGTCAGAGCTGAGATCGTTCAGAACTTCAATATGAACTGCTCTCGAACACATGCACGTGAACAGAAGGCCATATCTTTTTAATTCTTTTCTTCCCTCCTTCACATAGAACGGTCCAAAACAGTCAATGCCACTGTATGTAAATGGAGGGGTAGGCTCTAACCTTTCAGGTGGTAAATCAGCCATAACTTGCTCCTGTGTGCCTTTACGATACTTCCTGCATTTCACACATTTGTAGATGATGGAGGATACTTCACTGCTACATCCCAAAATCCAAATGCCCTTAGATCTGATTTCATTCATTGTCATGCCACGGCCTTGATGGCAAATTCGCTCATGGAAATGTTTTATGAGGAGCCGGGACACATGATGGCCCTTTGGAAGAATAGCTGGATGTTTGACATGGGAATGGAGTGCTGCTTTGGTTAATCTTCCTCCCACCCTCAGGATATTGTCCTCATCTAGAAATGGTTGTAACTTGTACAATCTAGAGGGATGATTTAACTTCACCTCTTTCTTATCCTTAAGAGTCTTGATCTCTGAACTAAAAGCTTCTTCTTGGACTAGGCGAATGATGAACAGCTCAGCCTCTTTGCGCTCGTCAAGCGTTGTAAACTCTGAGCTTCCTTTTAGCCCCTTTACACTCCGTGCCCAGCGCTTAAGTCTGGCTATGGCTTGCACCATTCTTCTCCAGTCTGAAAACTTCTGCAAACGACTCAGAATCGGGGTCTGCTCAGTCACCTTTGTAGTAAGGACTTGAGCCCTTCGAAGTTCTGGGTCACTGAGACTGACTCCCCCCTTGACTTCATCTTCAGGGAGCTCCCTTTGCCACAAGAAACTAGGCCCAGTGAACCAATTGGACTCAACAAGTTCTTTTGCAGTGAGCCCACGAGATGCATGGTCAGCTGGGTTATGTTCTGTGGCCACATACCTCCATTGACTAGGTTCTGTGCTGGATCTGATGTGCTGTATCCTGTTGGCTACAAAGACTTGAAACCGTCTCGCATCATTGTTAATGTAGCCCAGAACAACCTTTGAGTCAGTCCAATAGACCTGACTGAGATGATCCAACTCCAGCTCTCTTTTAAGCAGGTCACCTGTCCTGGTGGCAACAACAGCTGCAGAGAGCTCCA
This sequence comes from Paratrypauchen microcephalus, assembly GCA_036785185.1. Classification (NCBI taxonomy): domain Eukaryota; kingdom Metazoa; phylum Chordata; class Actinopteri; order Gobiiformes; family Gobiidae; genus Paratrypauchen; species Paratrypauchen microcephalus. Next base: position 1,783,290 of record JAVJIX010000115.1, on the reverse strand, counting down.
GTCTAGGGATGGTTGTCACCTTTGTTGGGGCCACTCTTGCCTTCCCCATGACAAGTGAGCAATGCACTTCTCCGTTCAGTGTGTTCTACTGTTCCTCCCTTAGTCACAATCCAAGGCCCAGGTTCTTATGACTGATGTTTCTTTATTATAACACCGTAGAACTACATAAAACAAACATAAGTACACAATTAAACAAACTCATAAACACACACAGATGTACATGCGGTTAAAATAGTTGAACAAAAGACAACGTACCACTTATGCCGGTTTGCAGACTAAGAGCGGAGGTTATCCTTGATGTTAAAGTAAAAGTAAACTTAGAGCAACTTTTCCTTGACAATAAACTTGATGTAGCTTCCTCAAAAATGCTAACAAACTTTTTCCTCGACAAATAGCTCACGAGAGTTCACGTCAATGCCGGAAGTGACATCACCACATGCACCATGGGAAATGTAGTCCATTCACCGCAATTTAAAGCACTCACCATGGTTGTGAACTTATGCAAACAAAATAATAAAATGAAATAAACTTTATTTGTACAAATATATAAATATTAAAAGTGCAAAAAGGGAAAACTTAAAATCTTTATGTCTGCCGCCACAGTATATATATACATATATATACTGTATATATAAACACAAATATAAAACGACATGCTGAAAAGTAAGACACATGCTGCTGTATAGCTGTTGTGTAGTATGGTGAGTGCTGCACATACCAATTCTGAATAACTGATTCTAATTCATATTTTAGGGTGGTGGAAACTGGATGGTTGCAGGAGGCAGATGTAACCCAATGATGTCCAGCTTGCAGGTAAAAAATCTGTTACCATACTTGGATTGTGTTTAGATACTTCTCAATAGCCGCTTTCAGACTGTCGGGCCGGGCCACTAGGGGGCCACCTTGGTGCTAATAGCCCCGGCCCACTCGCCCCACGCCTGGAGACCGGTTGTGTTCACACTGTTGGGCTTCAGCCTCTCCGCGTTATGCCCCCATTTGTGGAAACGTCACTGATACAGCACATTTTGAAAAAGGATAGGCGGGCGATTCAGGAGCGCGATGACAGAAGACGATTTGTACATGACCAAGTATCAGACCAACAACTACTGCTGATACCTCTGACTACGAACACTACAACACTCATAATGAACGCTACAGAACCTCTGCATGCTCTCATGATCACGTTCCGACGGAGATGGGATGAGGAGTTCGATAAAGAAAGAAACTGTTACGGAGGCTACGTGTGAGCACGGACATCTTCAGCTGACCAGAACTGGCGATCCATCTTCTTACTTTTTTTTTTGTGACGGTAATGAAGGTACAGGTAATACTCTGCCATCTTCACTTTATTTTGCTTCCAAACGTTGGCCCCGCCCTGACCTCCGCACTGACCTTGACCCCGCCTCTGGCCCCTCTTGGCACATCGTTTTGCTCGGGTCACAAATCGCGGGCCATTAGCCCCAAGATCCTGGCCCCTCGCCCCTCTTGGCACCTGGCCCTGGATGTGTGAAAGCGATTAGCCCCGATGCGCCCCTGTTGACTCGGCTTTGGCCCGACAGTCTGAAAGTGGCTATTGTGTTTGTGATTTGAGGCAATGCAAAAATACACCTCTTACTACATGTAATGCGGTTCAAGACCAGGTTATAGAGCATTCTCAGCTGTGAGGATTAGTGGGGTGGTTTGATCAGATATGTTTTTTGCTTACACAGTCTCAGGTACAACTTTGTGCTATTCCCGTACCAGCCCCCACTCCAAGTTACTGATGGTAAAGCTGACACACTGTCTCAGGTGTAGCCTTGTTTGGACCATGTAAAGGACAGATTACAAAGAGGATGTTTACTGGTGGAGCCAAACTCTGATGGTGATCCAAGAATTGTTCGTAGCAGGTGGGTTGTGTTAACAAGAAGGTTACATTCTGATTGTACACTGACTGCACACTGAAGTGGTGGTGCGTTTCTGATTGCATTAAACATAATTTATTATTAAACATAATTTTGTGGCAACAACTAAAAGCTCTAGTAATTAATTCTGGATGCTTGCGTCTATGACAGAGATTCTGAACTTTTCATTTGATCCCTCCAAATGTATTTTTGTTTTGACTGGAAACATGCGGTATGTATAATCTAAAGTTCTTTTTGCTTTTAATGTTTAGGGTAGGTTGGTGAACTACTCAGACTGCAGTTCATCTGATGAAGATGTTCCCTCATCCACCAAACAGGTATCTTTGTCCTTTGTAGCAACCTGTCACTAGCCGTGTCTCAATTCGCAGGGTGCACAGTTCGGAGTGTGGTTTTAAGGGCACTCAGGACTGTGCGGTCTCGCGACTACCAGATGCAGCCACCGACTCGATTTTCTCCCGTAGAAGTAGCGCGGTGCATGCTGGGATATGAGTGTGCGAAGTATGCACAGTTGGTCCACGCCCTGATTTCCATGGAAACGACTGTGGTTTTCAGAGTGCATTCTTAAACAGAAGTCCTGGGACAGAAACGAAATGGGACAGCGGTTGTCGCGCCAGAAGTGACGTATGCACCCTTAAAACCACACTCCGAACTGTGCACACTGAGAATTGAGACACGGATGTTATCTTGATAGAAGTTTGAAGTGCTCATTCACTGCATCATTGTTTTTTTGTTTTTACTGCAAAAGATTTTGCGTTTTGAAATGCATGAAAGTGGAATGGCTTGTTTAGGCTTGGGCAATGGAGCACATCTGCCAATCCACTTTCAATCAAATCCACTTTTATTTATATAGCGCATTTCCTACTCGAGCAAAGCTGAATCGAGCTATTCACTTCTGTGTAATTATAAATTTAAACTGAGTCGAGGGGAATCATGATATTGTAATTACATATGGGTATTCTGCCTGCTCTTTTGACTTTTTGTTCTTTTGAAATGGCATTGTTTTATTTTGACACTTAAACATTCCTTCTATTCATTTCTTCTGTGATGGCCATGTTAAAAAGTGGCAGCTTCCACCTAGCCTGGCCACCCCATCCTACGTCATCAACGTTTGATTCCGGCAGAGGGTCTGGACCCATGCCCACAGGGTCTCATTTACAGAACTTATTTTCTAAGGCCCCGTTTACACATACCCGGGTATCTGTAAAAACTTTTCCCTTTGTTTGTGCCTTTGGTTTACAGACAGACATTTTTCCTCTGAAAACGAATCTTTCTAGAAACTCCGGCAAAAGTGGAGATTTTGGAAAACTCCGGTTTCACGTTTGCGTGTAAACTGAGGAAAACGGGAGTGATGCACCAAAAGTGCGATTCTGATTGGCTTACAGAGCATTCTCCTTCGTTTTCAGAGGTGAATTCGCCGTTTGTGTGTAAACCAAAGGCACAAAGGGAAATGTTTTTAAAAATACCAGTGTACATGTAAACGGGGCTTATTTTGGAAAACAGAGGGATAGAAATATTTGTTTCTCAAAATACCTGGCTACATGTAAACAGGGCCTAAGTTTTCCTCATGGTCCAATCAGATGACTGGATTAAAAAAAAAAAAAATTAACCTACAACTAGCAAGACACTGACCGACGTGACCGTTAGGATGCTGCTGTAGGTCGATCGGATTTGAAAACATTTGATTGGACATTTCCTTTGACAAATTTGAAACATGTTTTAACACTTGTATTTGTTTTAGCTGTGGTTACTATTTGGTGACTGCTCACCATTTTCATTGTACTGAGAAACAGATATTAGTTTAGTTAAAGATAAGCAAGCAAACTTGCAAGTTAGAGCATGGGAGGATACAGAATATAGACTAAATATCTGCTTTTGCTGTTAGCACTGTAATACTCTGATAACATGTAGGCCATCACCGATTCTGGTCCTAGAGAGCTCCTCACCTTGAGGCTCTCTCCAGTCCTAACGTAGCACATCTGTGTGCGTGTGTTTGTGTGCGTGTGTTTGTGTGCGTGTGTGTGTTTGTGTGACGCTCACGTACCTCCACACCGAAAAAAACAGAATTAAACATGATCAAAAATCACGGGTTGCCCCCCACAGGTCGAGTTCACCGGCCTTAATCGTGTGTGGTGTTCCTTCAGGACGAGAACGACAATGACAACGACCTGTATGAGGCGGCGGGCGAGTGCCTCGTGCATCTCGTCATCTGCTTTAAGCACCACGTGCTTTCTGACATTATTACATTCATCCAGAGCAACATCAAACACGAGAACTGGAGGCACCGCAACGCCTCCGTCAGGGCCTTGGGCTTCATCCTAGTGCAACCCGAGCCAAACCACCTGACAGACATCATTATAGAGGTCAGTTTGACACCGTCTGACCCCTACTGACCCCCAACCACCTCCATCTGACCCCTACTGACCCCAACCACCTCCATCTGACCCCTACTGACCCCAACCACCTCCATCTGACCCCCAACCACCTCCATCTGACCCCAACTGACCCCAACCACCTCCATCTGACCCCAACTGACCCCCAACCACCTCCATCTGACCCCCAACCACCTCCATCTGACCCCTACTGACCCCCAACCACCTCCATCTGACCCCCAACCACCTCCATCTGACCCCTACTGACCCCAACCACCTCCATCTGACCCCCAACCACCTCCATCTGACCCCTACTGACCCCAACCACCCTCAGTCGTCCAGGTAGAATCCATGGCAAAAGGAGAAATTCATTTTGTCAACTGGACAAAGTTTGTTTGGTCAAACGTTTCGCCGCTCATCCGAGAGGCTTCGTCAGTTCTGAACTGCTGCCAACTGCACAGCTAGCGGCGCATTAAGTCATATAATACTAAGATGTAATATAATATTACGATACGACGTAGTAGTATTAATAAAATTTTAATATTACTAGTAGTGGTAGTACTAATACAATAATTATAAGCAGTAGTCGAGTTGTAAAATGAAACCAGGGGGAATGAACCCATATAATCATTCAATAATACACAGGATATGTTATCACACACGTACACACACACGCACACCATAGTCCTGGTTTAGTCTTGGTTTAGTCCTGATTTAGTCCTGGTTTGGACCTGGTTTAGACCTGGTTTAGTCTTGGTTTAGATCTGGTTTAGCGCCGAAATAGATGCAGAAATAATCTGATAATATGACTCACCCATAAGAATGCGGTCAGATCCATTCTAACAGTTTGCCGTGTTGTCTTTAATAATCCGGAGCTCCGGAGAAAAGGACATAATCCCGACCGTATCCCGTGTCCCGAGGCGAGAGTTCCTTCTTACGTAGCATTAACGTAGCAAGTTAAGGATTCTTCTTCTCTTGGAAATGCCGTGTAAACATTCACGCGGCTCGCTCACAGCTGATCGGCGAACAGGCGCAAACACAACAGCGGTAATCGTCATGATTGGCGGGAGCGCGTATCGGTGCGTAATTATGCGGTAACATGATTGGAAGCTGGAGCGCAGTTCGGCCTATGATTGGCTCTTGGGCACTGGTCATTTTGACTTAAAAATGGCGAAATTCGCCAAAAGTTTAGGGATTTTCATGCCTGATTGATAAAATGCCATAAGGGATGGAAGAAGGGATGCCCGTTTTAGAAGAGGGATGATTTTGACTATTTTTTCCCACAGGAGGGATGCCATCCCCCCTCAACTCGAGTACTGATTATAAGTAATATTACAACTAGTAGTACTAGTATTAGTGTTGAACACATGGTAGAATTGACAGTAAAGCTGACTTTTATCTTTGATTAATAAAATTATAATATTACTACTACAACCTCAGAGTCCAGGTACCAGCACCTTTACTCCTGTGTTAGTCCTTTATTCTTCCTGATGTAATTGTGGTTTAGGTACTTGTCCTTATGCTCTTGTCCACTGTGTGTTTACTCGTTTAGAACATGTTAATGTGACATTTAGTCTTTTTAGAATGGAGAATCCAAACCAGCCGTTCCTGCAGCAGCTGTCCTCTGCCATCTTCGAGTGGGACGCCGACGACAGAGCCCGGCTACTTGCAGCAGCTGGTGGCACAGGGGAAGACCGTCCCCCACGACGACGCGGTCTAGAGGCTCGTCGGGCGCAAGGAGATGGCCCTCCGTTGCCGTCGCCACATGCGCGGAGTGGTGGAGACGGAGCGCCGGATTGATGACCTCCTGGCCATTTACACCAGCGAGTGGGGACGGGACACCATGGGAATTCCCCTGTTGGACGACCGCATCCACAGCATCTGGGCGGAGCAGAAACGCCACCTCCGCTGCATCCAGGACCCGCCAGCTGAGGTGAGCGTCTGTTCTCTGTGCGCACGTGCAGCTCATCTTCTCACTAAGTTCCTCTACTGTATTCCTGTGTCGCTCGTGTGTGTGTGCAGGAGTGTAGAGGACCAGATGACCAGCCTGGGTACCTGGCTGTGGCTGAGCTGGCCAGAGCCTTAGTGGAGCTGCGGGAGCAAGCGGCCTTGTCCGAGAGGGGGGTAGATCGTTTGATCACCCTTTATGAGGCCTTGTCACCTCAAGACAAGGCCCGGGTGAATTACCCCCCTCGCTTCAGGGACGATTCAAGTCAGGCAAGCCTTCCCACCCCTGCATACCTGGGGTGGAAAGCCTAAAACGGTAAGCCCACAGAGTAACTCCACCTGTTACGTTAAAGCAGTTTCATGTTGAAATGTGATGGTGTGTCCTCACTGTGACTACTGCCGTCTCTATTCCGTCTTTATAGCTGCCTGACTGGAGAAAGTTCAGGACCTGCCACCTGGCCCAGTGCCAACCGGATTATGGAAGCGGTGTGCACAGAATTGTGTCTCACCTACACAGCCTCCACTTAAACTCATCGGGGGGTAAGGAGGGGCAGGTGGGATTACATTCTGATGTACGACCACCATATCCACAACCTTGTGCTGGGCAGTCAGAGGTTGATGGCTCGGGCGCCCATCCAGCTGCCTGAAATCAACCAGAGGACGCTCTGGCAGTGGTAGGTTTGTTGTTGGTACATACAGCTAGAGTTAGTTTCAACTACATCACCACTGTTGGATACAGAACTCGCTAAACTCTGTCTTTGAATTATGTTTTGTGTTTTTTAGGTACACAGCAGCCATGCTTCTGTTGGCACCGGGAACAGGCGCTGCAGCAGGTGGACAACAAGTCGTCCTGGTGCGGTGTTTGTGTTTAGTCCTGGTTTAGTCCCTATTTTAGACCTGGTTTTGTTCTGGTTTAGTCCTTATTTTAGACCTGGTTTAGTTCTGGTTTAGTCCATATTTTAGACCTGGTTTAGTTCTGGTTTAGTCCTTATATTAGACCTGGTTTAGTTCTGGTTTAGTCCATATTTTAGACCTGGTTTAGTTCTGGTTTAGTCCTTATATTAGACCTGGTTTAGTTCTGGTTTAGTCCTTATATTAGACCTGGTTTAGTTCTGGTTTAGTCCCTATATTAGACCTGGTTTAGTTCTGGTTTAGTCCTTATATTAGACCTGGTTTAGTTCTGGTTTAGTCCATATTTTAGACCTGGTTTAGTCCTGGTTTAGTCAGAGAGTTGGCGGCTGCTGCTTTTAGCACACAAGTTTATCACCGTGTAACAAAATCAGTTTCCGATGCTAAACCAACAGTACTAAGTGACACGAGGGACATGAGTCTTACCCGACTGAGAAATTTGTCTCGTCTGCGGTAAATTTTGCCGTAAAATGTTTAAATCTGCGACAGATATTTATTTTATTTATTTATTTATTTGAATGGGACAGCATGTATTAATGAACGACTAGTGCCGTAAATACACCGGATTTAGCTAGGAGCTAATTTCCATCCGTAGTCCCATTGGAAGGGGTAAAACAGGATACAATATGCGGTGTATGGTTTCAAATCGTAACACTTTAAACTAGGGCTGTCAGTTTAACGCGTTAATTAGATTAATTAATTACACTGCTAATTAACACGTTATAAAAATTAACGCAATTAATTATGAGCGGCAATTCAATGCGCGCGCATTTTAAATTTGGCGTGCGGGGCCTTTGAACGGCGAGTTTATTGATAAAAACGTGACGGAGCAGGTCCCTCTTGTCCCTGGACAGCGATGACGCGATGAGAAATGCCGCGCTCCCATTGGTCGGCACAGAGACGAATGCACTTCTAATAGGGGAGAGCACGTGAGCCCGTTTCCTTATCCCTAACCATTTTCAATTCCCATAACCTCTCCAGCGTGTTCTGCCGCGACTAAGGGTGCACACTTAGAAGTTTTGACTGTCAGTTTTGCCCATCACGCTAAATCACGCTAAACCCGATCATTTACTCACCCCGCGCTGCTGCCTCCTCCCTCCTCCCGTCCGGACACATCCACAGCGGGAGTTTAAATCCTCCTCACGGGTTCCGGGGCTCATGTGAGCCATGAGTAATTTTCACGGGCAATTATTTGTATTCTCTGTATCTTTGAAGCCTTGTATATTGTAATGACTCCAGGGTTCTCTTAGTCTCCAATGAACTTTATTAAACAGAAGTTCGGACTCACTCAACATTAACACCCACACCTGTCCCACGCATGCGCCCAACAGCCAACCCCTTAAAGGCACACACACCATAACCCAGGTCATTACAATATTATTTATTGACGTTGCATGAAAGCTGCTGTACGTGCTCACCTTTTGGCACCAGAAATATTTGCCATGTATTAGTGGAATGGTGTAAATGAGCTTTCCAATGAATGTTACATAATGTGGGGGGAGGGGGGGGGTCTTGTCATGTTTACAGTGGAGACAAAGAGAGTGAGTGAAAAACTTAGACTTAAAGGGGAAGTCTGCAGTCTTTTCACTGTACCACTACAAATCACACATTTTACACCTTTTTTGCACTGTGGGAGAGCACAATAAACCACCTAAATTTTTTTTTTTTTAAATGCGATTAATTAGATTAATTAATTACAAATCCTGTAATTAATTACATTAATTTTTTTAATCGCCTGACAGCACTACTTTAAACTCATTGGCTCTTCAGGTGGACATGCGCAGTACATCGCGCAGTGTAGCGTAGACATGCGCAGTGTCTTGCAATGAGACGCGATTTCATTGGACAAGACAGCGATGACGCAATGAGAAATGCCGTGCTACCATTGGTCGGCATACAGAGACGAACGCTCTGCAGAGAGCGCGCATCACATCCAACAGAACAAGGCTCTGGCGGCGAAGGCGGGGCTCCTGGGGCCGCAGTGACGCCATGTGACCTCTGTACAGTTTAACGTTTGTTTTTTCTGATTTTCGTGTGAATAAAAGTCAAATCGTCTTGTCCGTCGTCACGTGTGTTTAAACCTGAGCCCCTGAAACTAAAACTCCTCAGATTCTGTTGGATTTTTAGATTTTATTTAGAACAAAACAAAATAATTCAAAAACAATTTAGAACATTTAGGAAAAACAAATAATAGAACAATAATATAGAATAATAATAGGAACAAACATGAACAGGAGGAGGTCAGTTGTCTTGTGCACCTGGGGCCTGTGCACCACCACCCTGTGCACCACCACCCTGCACCAAAAACAAAACAAGACAAAACTAAAATTATCATGGGGACTAAACCAGGACCAAACAAACACCTCCACCTGCATCACCTCCGGCTGCGCTATCAGCGCATCCGCCTGCCTCATCATCTCCTCCACACGTTGATGCGCCTCCTCCAGCTCCTCGCTGTGCTGCCTCACCGCCTGGTGCAGCGCAGTGTAGCCCTCGCGCATCCCCTCTAAATCCGCCCTATAAGCCTCCATGCTCCTCCTGTCTTCATCCATCCTCTCCAGGTATTCCTCCCATGACCTCGTCGCCACCAGCAACCAAGATATCACTCCTCCTGCTGCACGTCCAGCATTCCTTCTCCTAAGAGCACCTCTCCTAGGAGCACCTCCTCCAGCACCTCCTCCTCCATGAAACTGTGAAAGAATGAATGACATTAAATCCGTGTAGGTCGGTTCATCCTAAACTCTCTAGACGTCATGCCAACAGTCACTAACGTCACATCTTAGTGAAAATGTTGGCCGAAAAACTCGAGTGAAGTTCGGACCAAAACAAACGCAGCAGCGCCTCGTCAAACATTATTGGGATAAATCGGTTCTGTCGGGGCAGATGTACGGATGTACGCGTCCTCGGGCTCATCCTGGACATGGACTATTTGAGCCACTTCCCTCTGGCAGGAGGCTACGGTCCATCGGGACCAGAACCTCCCGTCACAACAACAGTTTCTATGATTTTTTTCTAAGATTTGTAAATAAATTCAGGGGTCCAGGGGTTAAAACTCCTGGTTGTTTCCCAGCGGGGCGTGTGTGTGAGCTTACCCGACGGAGGAGACGCTGTGTCGGGCCCCGGGGCCGCACGGGGTTCGGTGTTCTGGCCCCGGCCCGGGTTTGAGGACATTCTCCTCTTCTTTGACCAGGAGGTGGACGAAGAGGAGGAGGAGGAAGAGGTGGATGAGCTCCTCTTCTTCCACCACCTCCTCCCACCTCCTTCACCAGGATGTCTTGAATTTGTCGAATTTTGTTAATGGGGTGGAAGGGGACGTGGTGGAGGAGCTGGGGTGGTGCTCGGGGTGGAAGGGGACGTGGTGGAGGGGCTGGGGTGGTGCTCGGGGTGGAGGGGCTGGGGTGCACCACCCTGCACCAAAAACAAAACAAGACAAAACTAAAATTATCATAGGGACTAAACCAGGACCAAACACAAACACCTCCACCTTCATCACCTCCGGCCGCGACATCAGCACCTCCGCCTGCCACATCAGCACCTCCGCCTGCCTCACCAGCTCCTCCAGCTCGTCGTGCTGCAGCCTCACCCCCCGGCGCAGCGCCTCCACCCACTCGACCAGCCTCTCCATCCACATCCAATGCTCCTCCCGGGCCAGTTTCATCGCCTCCTGCCACCCCAGCACCTCTCCCTGGACACCTCCTGGTGCTAGAGGAGGTATTCTAGCACCTCCAGCACCTCCTCCAGCAACGGAACTGCGAAAGAATGACATTAAATCCTTGTAGGTCCGTTCACCCTAAACTCTCTACGTCACCAACGTCACATCTTAGTGAAAATGTTGGCGGAAAAACTCAAGCGAAGTTCTGACGGCGTCGTAGGTGGTGCTCGGGGTGGAAGAGCTGGGGTGGTGGAGGAGCTGGGGTGGTGCTCGGGGTGGAAGGGGACGTGGTGGAGGAGCTGGGGTGGTGCTCGGGGTGGAGGGGCTGGGGTGCACCACCCTGCACCCAAAACAAGACAAAACTAAAATTATCATAGGGATTAAACCAGGACCAAACACAAACACCTCCACCTTCATCACCTCCGGCTGCGCTATCAGCGCATCCGCCTGCCTCATCATCTCCTCCACACGTTGATGTGCCTCCTCCAGCTCCTCGCCGTGCTGCCTCACTGCCTGGTGCAGCGCATTGCACTCCTCGCGCGTCCTCTCTAGGTTTGCCCTATAAGCCTCCATGCTCCTCCTGTACTCCTCCAGCCTCTCCAGGTATTCCTCCCATGACCTCGTCGCCACCAGCAACCAAGATATCACTCCTCCTGCTGCACGTCCAGCATTCCTTCTCCTAAGAGCACCTCTCCTAGGAGCACCTCCTCCAGCACCTCCTCCTCCATGAAACTGTGAAAGAATGAATGACATTAAATCCGTATAGGTCCGTTCATCCTAAACTCTCTAGACGTCATGCCAACAGTCACTAACGTCACATCTTAGTGAAAATGTTGGCGGAAAAACTCGAGTAAAGTTCGGACCAAAACAAACGCAGCAGCGCCTCGTCAAACATTATTGGGATAAATCGGTTCTGTCGGGGCAGATGTACGGATGTACGCGTCCTCGGGCTCATCCTGGACATGGACTATTTGAGCCACTTCCCTCTGGCAGGAGGCTACGGTCCATCGGGACCAGAACCTCCCGTCACAACAACAGTTTCTTTCCCTCTGCTGTTGGACTCATGAACAATTCAGAACATCTGCACGAAGACACTTTATATCACCAGGCACTTTAATTACGTCATGTTTGCACAACTGTTCTGATGCTGCTCATCTGAACCTTTTTGTTATTTGGATTGTTTATTATTTTTTACTATATTATAGCTATATTTTAGTTATTATTATTTAGTGTCTATACTCTAGTTATTACTATTATTATTTAGTGTTTTATGTTCGCACCTTATCACCGAGACAAGTTCCTAGTTTTGTGAATTCTGTTCACTTGATTCTTCCCGGAGACCTACAGCTAAACGCGGGTTCCTTTCAAGTCGTTCCGATGTCTCTGAACTACACAAACTGTAGCTTTAAAAAAAGAACGAATCGCGCTGAGCTTACAGCAAAAAGTTCTCGCCTTGAAATCCTGTCAATAAACTCACCATTTTCGCAGAGTATTTACTGAGTAATGAGTTATAAGGGGTACTTTGAGACTTTGAGCTCCGCCAGCGCGCCTGCTGCCTTCTTTGGATGTGGTAGCCGTTTCTCAGGCTCCCTCTCCGGAATCGAACCCTGATTCCCCGTTACCCGTGGTCACCATGGTAGGCACAGAAAGTACCATCGAAAGTTGATAGGGCAGACATTCGAGAGACACGTCGCCGCCACCGGGGCCAGCGATCGGCTCGAGGTTATCTAGAGTCACCAAAGAGGCCGGGTTTTGGGTCTGATAAATGCACGCATCCCCGGAGGGTCAGCGCCCGTTTGCATGTATTAGCTCTAGAATTACCACAGTTATCCAAGTAGCGGATGAGCGACCAAAGGGACCAGAACTGATTTAATGAGCCATTTTCACTGTACCGGCCGCGTGTACTTAGACTTGCATGGCTTAATCTTTGAGACAAGCATATACTACTGGCAGGATCACCCAGGGAGCCCCTTGGGTGGAGGGCGGAGGCGGGGGCGAGCGGTGACCGCGGACCGGCCCCTTCCCCCGGCTCCAGCGGGTGGTGAGCACCGGTAGTAGCGGACCACCGGCCCCTTACCCGGCTCCAGCGGGTGGTGAGCACCGGTAGTAGCGTGCCGCCGTGCCCGGGGGCGGGTGCCCTGGCTCCGGTAAAGGGAGTACTCAGCTTGGTTCGAGACCCCCAGGGCGGGGGAAGTCTCTTACGGGTAGGCTTCGAGAAATGGTGTCTGACGAGAGCCGGCCCCCGCTCGGTCCGGGGGGCTCAGTGATAAGGCCGCTGGGGAGGATACGGTTCGTCTCGGTCTCATCTCCGAGGGGTCGAGCGCGTGCGGCCCGCGCCGCATCGAGCTACGAGCACTCGGACCCGCAGTGCCCAGGAGCCGTCTGACGTGGGTAGAACCAGACAGGGGCCCTGAGATGGTGGGTCACGTATGCCCATCGATGGGGCGGCAGTAGCTCAATTGGTAGAGCATATGTCTCGTGATCCAGGGGTTGGCGGTTCAAATCCTGCTCTTGACGGGTTGACCGCGTGTGATCCCAGCTCCCACAGATGAGCGCTGCCGTTGTGTCCTTAGGCAAGACACTTAACCCCACCTCGCTGGTAGCCCCCATGGGAGAAGACACATCAAGGCCTGTTGTGACGCGAGCCGTCCTCCTGTGGACCCACCACCTGCGGGAGGATTCATGGGGGCTGGTGCATTGCTGCTCCTGCGACACAGAAAATGGAAAAGCGGAAGTGAATGAATGAGCTCCGCCAGCACATGAGCTCCAAGCGCTACTGCGCATGTGCGCGCTACTTCTTCTACGGGAGAAAATGGAAATTGTTGAAAAACTATTTAGAACAAATATTGAATATTAAAACAGGAGTTCAGAGGAGGAGATCACTCGTCTCCACCCTGTGGAGCACCACCCTGTGCACCTGCACCAAAAACAAGACAAAACTAAAATTATCAACTGGACAAACAAAAGTTCGTTCGGATGCAGGAAAAGCTTTGAGTTTGTCGCCGATGACGGTTGGAAAAAGAATCAGGTTTAAAGATTTTGTCACTTTTCTGGTGGAGCTTTTCTCCGTGGAGATTTTTGCTTTGTCTGGAATGTTCCACAGTATGGCATTAGGACTAAGCAAGGTCTAATATAAGGACTAAAACAGAACTAAAATAAGGACTAAACCAGAACTAATATAAGGACTAAACCAGAACTAAACCAGGACTAATATAAGGACTAAACCAGGTCTAAAATAGGGACTAAACCAGGTCTAATATAAGGACTAAACCAGAACTAAACCAGGACTAATATAAGGACTAAACCAGGTCTAAAATAAGGACTAAACCAGAACTAAACCAGGACTAATATAAGGACTAAACCAGGTCTAAAATAGGGACTAAACCAGGACTAAACACAAACACCTCCACCTTCATCACCTCCAGCCGCCTCCCCAGCACCTGCTGCTGCGTCCTCAGCTCCTCCAGGGACCTCATCTGCCCCTCCACCCACTCGCGCAGCGCCTCCACCCACTCGCGCAGCCCCTCCACCCACTCGCGCAGCGCCTCCACCCACTCGCGCAGCCCCTCCACCCACTCGCGCAGCGCCTCCAGTAGGGGTGTGCAAAATAATCGTCATGACAATGCATCGCGATACTAACTTTCACAATATACTGCATCGATTCTTGATGCCAAAAATCGATTATTATTAATTAATAATTTCATATTAATAAATAAATAAATAATTAGATGTTTTATAAATCCTCTGCATTTTTTCTTTGTGAAAGGGTATCATTTGTTATGATGGTCGCTACCTCCAAAATGGCAAATGTTTGAACATCATTTTTTGTTTTATCCTCTGCACTTTTTTTGTTATTGGTTTGGTTTATTTGTTTTTGTTATTCAATAAATTCAGTTATGAATTGAGTTGCTCAGAGTTCTGTATAAACTGAAGACACGACCCAGATACACAGACACTGATATTTAAGTTATCCTCTTATTTTTTTGGTACATTTTCACTGAAGTATGTCGAATATATTGTAATGCATCGCAGTAATTCAAGTATCGTGATGCATCGTTGCATATGAATCGTGACTCGAATTGAATCGTGACTTCTTTGCCAATACCACCCCTACCCTCCAGCCACATCCGATGTGCCTGCTGCACCATCCTCAGCTCCTGCAGGCACGTCAACACCGCCTCCCGCCACTCCTGGACCTCCTCCTGGACCATCTCCTCCAGGACCTCCTCCTGGACCATCTCCTCCAGGACCTCCTCCTGGACCATCTCCTCCAGGACCTCCTCCAGGACCATCTCTTGGCGTAGAATTGGGACAAATCAGTAGTTTTGGATTAAATCTGCTGGGACAGGAGGACACAGGGCTCAAAACTGGGACTGTCCCTGGAAAACAGGGACATGTGTTCACCCTAAAGTGAGCAAAAGTCCTAATTATCTGCAGTAAAGTCATAAATATCTGGTGCTCTCTTATCAATAACTAAGTAGAGTTCAATTTGACCAAATGAAGAGTTTAAATGCTCAAAAGAATATATAAAAAACAATAACATGTTTAGCTACTTACCGAAAAGTCCGACATGATCTGCAACAAAAGCAAAAGTGACAATTAAAAGCTTAAAAGTGAAAAGTTTCTTATTTTGTCCACCACACGCTGCCAGATCCTCCTGGGAACCGTGAAGGAGACTTGGGAGGAATTATTTCCATTCTCCGTCAATGGGTTAAAAAAACTCCAGTCACCATGAAATCAGGGCGAAATTCCGTGACAGATATCCAATAAAAACGTCACGGTGTGTAGATAATACTTTGCTTATCCAAATACGACTTAACTGTGCAAACACTCCGCAAGAAGCTAACAGTAGCCGCTAACTGTGGCTGACCGCTGGCGTGTTTTAGCGTCTTAAAAACCTCCAAAATAACAAATCCTGAGTGTTTTTTCTTACCTGGTTTGGGGGCGAGAGCCGAGAGAAGCTGTGATGACTCGTGATATGGTCAGGTGTAGTGATGTGAACACATGTGTCGAGTAATGAAGGGGGCGTGTTTAGGAGAGTAGGAGAGTAGGAGAGTAGGAGAGGTGATAGGATGGAGCCAGTGAGGAAGAGGAGGTTTTCCCCTGTGTGGGAACACTTGGATCTGAAAACCAAAACCTGTTGAGAAACTCTTGTTTCTGAATCAAAATGAATAAAAAAAAAATCCCCCTGTCCTGTACATCTTTGTCCAAGTTACACAAGCATAATCTGTGTCCTTTTCCTACTTCCACAAACACTTTTGTTATCATACTAGCCTTCATGCGGAGACTCGTGAACACTCAGGGATAATGGAATATAGAATACACAATTACTACGAATAAACATGCATGAGTCGCTCATTGTGGGGGTCCATAACGGAAGAGAATTTATTGCTGTGCCACACCCTTTTTATACCTGCACATCACATGATCTTGACCATGCACATTATTGGCTCCCTTCATAAAACAAATAAAAGTACATGTGCAATTAAACAAAATTAAACAATTGAGGGCATATATTATTTACTCATGTCAACACCCCCACTTGCACTCACATTGTTAATGCAATAAATCAAACGATTCACCACCGTGTGGCACATTACTCCTGTAATTACTTCCCAAACATAAACCTTTCCAATTTCAACAACTTATATTTGGTTGCAGGCTTCGTCATTACATCTGCCACCATTTCCTCAGTTGGACAATATTCCAGACTCACTTTCCCATCATTTACTGTTGACCTAACAAAATGGTATTTTATATCAACATGTTTGCATCTTTGTCTGCTTACAGGATTTCTTGCTAAAGCAATTGCGCTTTGATTATCCTCATACACTTTTGGTGTAGCGCATTGATATCCATCAATCCCTTCCAACAATTGTATCAGATACATACATTCTTGTACTGTTGCGGCTAATGCCATATATTCTGCTTCGCAAGTCGACAGTGCGACAGTGGGCTGCTTTTTGGTTCTCCATGAAATTAGAGGTCCACCCTCACTCAGGCTTACACAATAACCTGTAGTGCTCCGTCTGTCTGTCTGATCAGCTGCCCAATCTGCATCACTGTATGCTTGTATCCGCAGTTCCATGTCATTAGATTTTCTGTAACACAATTCTTTGTCACTTGAACCCTTAAGATACCTCAGCACGTGTTTCACTGTTGCCCATTGTTCTTCAGTAGGCTCACTGAAGTACTGTGACAGTTTACTGACTGTGTAACTAAGATCTGGTCTGGTGCATGTAGTCAGATAAAGTAGACTACCCACCACTTCTCTGTATTTTCTTACATCTGTCATTTTCTCAGCATCATGACTGTAATTGAGCTTCTGCTCGCAAGGTGTGGCCCTAGGTTTACAATTTTGCATATTGAACCTCTCCAACAGTTTGCCAACATACCCTTTCTGTGTCATTGTTACACATCCATCACACTGGTTAAAATCGATGCCTAGGAAGTGTTTCAATTGACCTAAGTCCTTCATCTTGAACTTTTCCATGAGCATTTCTTTTACCACCTTCAGTGCATTTTCATCACTGGCAGCTATGATGACATCATCCACCCATATTATTATGATCACCTTTTCTTTTGTGCCCTCTTTCACATAAACACAGTGATCAGCTGCATTCTGCCTGAACCCATTCTCACACAGATGCTCATCAAACATCTTATTCCAATTTCTGCCCGACTGCTTTAATCCATACAGTGACTTGTTTAACTTGTACACTAGGTTCTTTCCGGTTTCGATCTCAAACCCTTCAGGCTGTTCCATGAATATCTCGCAGTCAATAGGTGCATGCAGATATGCAGTTTTGACATCCATCTGATGCAAAATCAAATTTTCCTGGGCCGCCTTCTGCATTAACACCCGGATGCTAGTCAGGTTTGCGGTAGGAGAAAATGTCTCCTCATAATCCACCCCCATCTTCTGACTGTATCCTTTGGCCACATAACGTGCCTTATATTTATTTGACCCATCAACATCATTCTTAATGGCGTAGACCCATCTACCCCCCACTGCCTCCTTTCCTTCAGGTAAGCTGGTTAGGGTAAACGTGTCATTTTCTCTTAACGACTGCATCTCTTCCTGCATTGCGTCAATCCACTTTTTAGACTCATTGGAGGCTACTGCCTCCTTGAATGTTAGGGGCACATTACACACCAATCTGTAACAGTAATCTACGTTCATCATTAGCCTGTCATCAGTAACGTAAGCAGTTAGATAATCTGGCTTCTTCCTCTCTCTGGGAGGGTAACGCCTCTCCTCACTCCGAACTGGCTGTGCTTGGCTACTGGCCTCAGGTTCTGTCACTGGATTTTGAATCTCTGTCTGTCCGCCTCTCTCATCAGAATTCTGTCTGGTTCTGTTTGGCCTAATCGACACGTCCAAGTCATCGTCATCTGGCATCATGTCAGTCTGTGTCTGTTGCTCTACTCTCTTTTTGGTAACAAACTTGACCAACCTATGTTTCTGCACTTTCCTACTCTCTGGGTAATAGACCATGTAGGCTGGACTATTCTTGTCGTATCCGACAAAAACTCCCTTCTCAGATCTGGCATCAAGCTTTTTCTTGTCTTGTCTGTAAACAAAACACTCAGCCCCAAATTTCTGCATTCTTGACATGTTAGGCTGTTTCCTTGTCAGCATGAAGTATGGTGTCTGCTTTGTGCGGTTGCTAAAGCACCTGTTCCTCACTACAGCTGCACTATGTACTGCATATGTCCACAGGTTCTTAGGTAGCTCGCTCTCGATAAGCATACACCTGGCCATATCGAATAGTGTCCTCCAGTTTCGCTCCGCTGTTCCATTCTGGTGGGGCGAATAGGGCGCTGATGTCTCGTGCCTAATTCCATTCTTGCTAAGCAATGCCTGATAATCCTTCCCCATGAACTCTGTACCATTGTCTGATCTGATACATTTTACCTTCCCATATGGGGACATGTCAGCTAGGAATTTCTCAGTTGCTTGTGCAGTGTCACTCTTATTTCGCAGAAAATACACAAACACAGCACTGGAATAATCATCAGTGAATGATACGGCCCACCTGTATCCATCACGTGACTCTGGGTCAATAGGCCCAGCTAAATCTGTGTGCACTAATTGCAGGGCTGCTGTAGCCCTAGCATCAGGCTCTCTGCTCCTACTTTGGGTAAATTTCCCCTGGGTACACACATCACATCTCAATGTAGACTTGTCTACTTTCCCCTTGATTGTCATCCCATCGACAACATCCTGCAATTTTTGTACATCATTGTAGTTACAATGGCCTAGAATTTCGTGCCATGTTTGCATGTCATAACACCCATAACATTGATCATCATTACACTCACCATTCACAGTCTTTAAGTAATAGAGTTTGTTCAGTTCGTGAATGTGGAATTTTGTACCGTCTCTGACCTGTAACAGGCTATTCTTCTCTTTGAAGATGACTGTTGCGCCACTCGCCGTAGCCGCCTTAACGGAGAAAATGTCCTGCGGATATGAAGGGATGTAGAGTGCCTGTTTCAGCGTCGCGTTGTGGCAGCGGCCTCCACTGTCAATCAAGCACACCTCTGCATCTCCTCTCCTCTCCGCGACTCTGTTGCTCCGCGTGCCGTCAGCCAACTCCACACAATGCGTGGCAGGCTGGAAACTCCGGTCAAACTTCTTGAATTTGGCTATATCCGTAATGATGTGCGAGGTAGCCCCCGTGTCCACCATAAGGCCTTTCTCTGTCACACCACGACCGGACTGGAAGACTGTCACACTCGCTAACCCAACTTCTCCGTCACTCGTCAGGAACGCATACGACCTGTTCTCTGGTCCCTCTGAAGCTTGTCGCGTGACGTCTCCACGCTGTTTCTTTCTGCAGTTGCCATCTCGGTGGGTACTGCTTCTACAGTGGTTGCACCACTGTCTGCGTGAACAGCCTTTCGCCCTGTGTCCTTTCTGCCCACACTTGAAGCACACGATATCTGCGTCGGGTCCCCGATCACCTGCATCTGCCATGGATCTCCCACCTGGCTGTGCACGCGCCTTCATCACGTTGTCCTCGGTGGCTGTAGCGCGCATTTTCTCATTGTCCTCGTAGCTTCTCAACTTTGTTTTAAACTCGGCAAAGGGCATGGTCTTATCTCGCTGGGTTATGTGAATGGTAAATGGTTTGAAAGATTCAGGCAATCCTTTCAAAACCATAGCCACAAGTAGTCCATCACTCAACCGTTCACCAGCATTTTTCAAAGCGGTCATCACAGTCTCTGCACGAATAATGTATTCGGTGACGCTTTCGCTGCTCGACTTCTGCAACGAAGTCAGCTCTGTGTAAAGACTAACTATTCGCGGCTGTGCTGTGCCTGCATAATAGTCCCTTAAAATCTGTAATGCTGCCCGACCATCGTCAGCTGCATCTCGCATAACCAGCGATAAACTCTTGTCATCCAGGAACTGTATTAACTCGGCATAGGCGTCTGCGTTTTTCTCCTGTTCTTCTGCCTCATCCGCGTCTTCGTCGGGTTCCTCGAGGATGGTATCTCTTAGTCCTTGAAGTCGGAGATGTCCTAAGAATTTCGTTTCCCACAATTCGTAATTCTTTTCATCTCCATCGAAGACTAGCCGAGACCAACGGCTGCTGCTCGATCTGTCCATGGCCCTCCTCTCGTTTCTGTTAGCCATCTTAACTCGCTTAGCTGGCTAATGGCTAGCAACGTGCATGCAAAACTTTCCGACGACTTTCCTTCACTATCTCACTGAGCACTTCTGGGCCCATAACCTGTTATCATACTAGCCTTCATGCGGAGACTCGTGAACACTCGTGAACAGGGATAATGGAATATAGAATACACAATTACTACGAATAAACATGCATGAGTCGCTCATTGTGGGGGTCCATAACGGAAGAGAATTTATTGCTGTGCCACACCCTTTTTATACCTGCACATCACATGATCTTGACCATGCACATTATTGGCTCCCTTCATAAAACAAATAAAAGTACATGTGCAATTAAACAAAATTAAACAATTGAGGGCATATATTATTTACTCATGTCAACAACTTTCACTGTCCTCTGCCCGATTATGCCCTTGCCATTTTTAGAAAAACAGCTTAACATTTTATTTCATTTCATTTAATTTATTTAAAGGAAAAGTAACGTTATTTTACAATCTGAGCCTTCTTTCGGTAATAAAACAAGTCGTTTGACTCACCCATATCACGTTCGTGTCATTTGGAGCTGTTTGGTGAAAGTTATGTTGTAGCGTATCCGTTAGCGTGAGTACTCGGGGCATTACTTTGCGGTCTCCAAATAACACAAACTTTAGCACTTTTCAAATCATAGAAGCCCGATGTCTTAATGTAAGATTTCGTTTGAAGCAAAAGTGGCCTGTAATCCGAGATTTATCCATAGTTTACAGCTTTGCGTTTCATGTTTGGGTCCCGGGAGCTGAGAGCACAGTCCGCACATGCGCACTGTCCTCATCTACTTGAAACTATGGCTAAATCTCGGATTACAGGCCACTTTTGACTCAAACGAAATCTTACATTAAGACATCGGGCTTCTATGATTTGAAAAGTGCTAAAGTTTGTGTTATTTGGAGACCGCAAAGTAATGCCCCGAGTACTCACGCTAACGGATACGCTACAACATAACTTTCACCAAACAGCTCCAAATGACACGAACGTGCTATGGGTGAGTCAAACGACTTGTTTTATTACCGAAAGAAGGCTCAGATTGTAAAATAACGTTGCTTTTCCTTTAACAGGACAATTTACAGCCACATAATGCCAAAGGCAGAGATGCTTGTACCAGATTATATCTTGAAAGCAAATTTCCATCTGTCGTCCTTTAACCTGTCATATATGATCATTTTGGGAAAATTTACACACACAGAATACATACAAAACTTATTATACACATATGAGATAATATATGTACAGAAAGTATTTGGTCATACATGTTTTGTAATTCATATTCATTCCCAACAAACAAAAACACAAAAACCCATTCTGTGGTTCAGATACAGCTGCTGTGATTACACACTTGGCCAGTAGGTGGTGTCGTGCGCACATGAAGCTTCGAGAAATGAACCTTTTCTCGAACCAATTGGTTCAAGTGGTTCAAAGCCTCATGAGGCTTCATCTCACCATCACTACCCGAAAGGAAGTCTGTTCGCCGCTAATTTCATCTACCGAGACGCATAGGACTACAGACGCTAGCTTTGGAGCGGCGCAAGCTCAAGAAAACTACAACTCCGAACACGGAAGTATATGACGTCATCCGGTGAGCGGGATCTGCGCGGGTTTGGAAAAAAAAAAGTTAAAAATAGAATTAAATATTTTATTGTGTTAATAAAATGTTATACTTGAGCAGAATGACAGGAAAATATAAATTAACTCGCTAATCTAAAATGTTTGGTTTATTATATTTATTATTTTATTATGTTTACTATCGACCAGTTTCAAAGCTACGTCATCACTGAATGCGCGCGCAGTTCCGTCTCAAAAAAGCCACCGCTGCCATAAAACCCCAGCGAAGATATAGAAGAGAAGAACTCAAATAAAGAGAAACAGATGGAATAAATGATAGTTCATACCGTTCAAGCGACATACACACAAGTGAACACCTGCTGCTTGTTTAGGGTAAATTGCCCAGGTGTTCAATGCTGTTTAATCATGCTGATTAACGAGCGAGCACAGGACACCGCAAAGACATTAACCGGGTAACCTCTACGACAGACACATATAAACAAACACGAATAACTTTGTTAAAATGCATAAGTTTTCGCATGACCATCATAAATGGCATTTGACATGACTGAGATCCAGTGTTGTATAGTAACGAAGTAATAATACTTCACTACTGTACTTAAGTACATTTTGGGATACTTTGTACTTTACTTGAGTTTTTAAAAAAAATGATAACTTTTACTTTTACTTCACTACATTTCCGAATTTAATTGCATACTTTTACTCCGATACATTTTCAATGTGCCGTTTAGTTACTTGTTACAAAAAAAAACTCTACTGACTGAAGGAAGTCAGGACGTGCCTGGGCTTGTTCACTACTTGCGCATGACAATCAGCCTAGTACTTCCCGGATCGACTACTGCAACTCCCTCCTGAGTGAAAGAGTTTGAGAGACGCTGCTGAGGCTGTTTGAAACTGTGACGCAGTGAGTATTTCTCATGATTAACAGTGAAATAATGAAACAGTGTCGCTGTTAGACTAAGTATTTCTCATGATTAACTGTCAAATAATGAAAGAATGATTTAGACTTTTGCTTTTGGTTTGGTTCAGAGCTGTGCAGGTCAGTTCTGGTTTAGTCCGAGTTTAGTCTAACGTAGTCCTCCGATCGGGGCCTGATGTGACCCATTTTTCTTGGTATTTTGATTTGTTTTTTGTCAAGTTTTTCCTTAGAAGTAGTTTAGTCCTAGTTTAGTTCCGTTTTGATGTGTCCTGCAGAAAGACTCAAGTTAAAGTACAGTTACAAGGCAAAAAATGTACACAAATAAAAGTCCAAGTCCAGGGCCTGTGGTGGAGCTCTTTTAAACATGTTGGTTTTGGTTCATTGAAGGTGAAGTATTTGCTTTGAAATAGTTTAGTCCTGGTTTAGTTCTGTTTGGATCGATGTGGTCCTGGTTTAATCCTGATCGAATCCAAACTCTATTGATGAAGTGGAACATTTGAAACAAAGCAGCTCAACACCCAGTGAAGTGTGATGTGTCCAGCAGAGGGAGACACAGACCGACCAGAGCTCTGGGTGCAGGGCAGAGACACATTTCACAGTAACTCCACGTCTGGAGAACAGAACTTCTAAACAGGAGACATCTCTGTATGTTCTGTTCAAACTCTTCTTCTGATTCCAGCACCGACAACATGGACCCACCTGGACCTGGACCCGGGTCTAAACCCAGACCAAGACCTGCTCCCAGCTCTCTGTCTCTGAAAAGTGACTGGTCCAAAGACATTCCTCCAAACTTCAGAGAAGTTCCTCCTGAAGAGCAGAGGTGAGACATTTGAACAGGTCTTTTCACACTGATAAACAGAGACAAACTGAGTTGGGCTGTTACTGTGTGACTGTCTCCTCAGTCAAACACATTCTTCAGTCTGTATCTTCTGTCCTGCTTTGTCCTGGTCATGTGCTCCAGAGGGTCACACTTACACAGACACAAGTTTAAACTACTGCAGAACACATGAGCTCCACTGGCTCTACACTGCCCCCTGTGGACCAGCACTGAGAATACACTAAAGCCAATTGTCTTTTTATCTGCAAATATAAAACCTAAATATGTTTACGTATTACGAGCTTTGCTTCGTAACTAGGGATGTCAACAATTAATCGATTAACGATTAATTGTCGATTAAGACGTTGGTCGATCAAAATGCATTAATTGTAATTAACAGCTAATCGCGGACACGCGCATATGGTCATGAAACAAGGCAACCGCGCACCGCGCTGCGCCAAGCTCGACTCACAGCCGGGCGCAGGCGCCAACGGCACTGCTCAGCAGCCCCGGGTGTACGTGCGAGGCGAGATCGAACCGCGGCGCCCGGAATGCGTCTCAGCCCGAGACGCTGCTGGTTTCGTGCGCCTGGTTTGTGGCTCGGGCCCCGAGTTTCGTGCCCGAGCCACAAACCAGCCGCATGAAACCAGCAGCGGCACGTGGTGGTTTAATCCTGGTTTAGTTCAGGTCTAGACCTGGTTGGGTCCTGGTTTAGTCCAGGGTTAGTCCACGTTTAGTCCTGGTCTAGTCTCTTAGCCGATCAGGACAGAACACAATGTTACACTATAAAAAAAAAAGTTACACTATTAAAAAAAAAAATCTGCGAACCGCGATAGAGCGAGGGATTACTGTATTTTGTTATTCAGCATCAATACATTTGTCTGCTTTTTACTAAGCAATAATTAATTGAGGAATATACAATATAATAATACTATGATATATTTATGACTCAGTGTTATGTTACTATAGCTTATATTCTTAAAGACCCTATTGAAACACTCAAATTCAGGTGAAAAACGCCGCTTATCAGTTAATCGTTAATCGATCGATAAGGTCAATCAACTATCAATTAATGAATTAATCGATAATTTGCATCCCTAATCGTAACACATTTCCAGTTGATAGTCCAAACTCCCGCACACTGTGCCAGTGGATGTTCTCTGTATTGTGAGTCTCAGTTTCATTGTCTGATCTAAAAGCAGGAGAGCAAACAGCACAGTCTGGTTTTGTCCTGGTGACTAAAGCTCAGTTCTACTCACACGTCCCACAGCACTAGTGAGGAGTTTTGGTAGAGGCCTCCTGACCATCAGAGACATCTCTGTATGTTCTGTTCAAACTCTTCTTCTGATTCCAGCACCTACAACATGGACCCACCTGGACCTGGACCCGGGTCTAAACCCAGACCTGAACCTGCTCCCAGCTCTCTGTCTCTGAAAAGTGACATGTCCAAAGCCCATCCTATTTCATTTAGAGAAGATCCTCCTGAAGAGCAGAGGTAAGAGATCTGGACATGTTCTCAGGACACCACCACCTGCTGCTCACCCTTCATCAGTGCAAACAGTGACCCTGTGTTTTAATCTCAGTGTGAGATACAGTATATGACTATTGCTATTGCTTATTTCCACTTGGCACTTGGGCGGTAGGACTTGTGTCTTCTTCAGAGGTGTGTTCTTCAGAGGTGTGTTCTTCAGAGGTGTGTTCTTCAGAGGTGTCAGCTGACTGCTGTGGCGCGTCTCCCCAGGCGTGGTTAGTTTGACAGATCTGGCAGATCTATCAGACTGACCATGCCTGCCATCGTGCAGTGTTCTTTGGAGAAGTGAGTCCCATGTGTGAGCAAAGGGAAACGCTCCCTCGTTTCCGTCCATGTTCCCTGCGTCCCGTCCTAAAGCTTTAGCTTCTCGTATCAATCTTTTCTACTTGAAGTAGCTTTGTGAAAATGTTCCCAACAGCACTGTCTCTGTGTGTGAACCTCCTGTACACCCTTGTATATGTCACAGGGAAACAGGAGGGATGACCCAAAACGCAGGACTACTGTTTAAGTACTTTAATAATAAACAAAGAACTGACCAAAATCAAAAAATCCAAAGAGGCAAGACATGACTACTAATGACAAAACGTGACGAGACATTGACGATGGACCAACAAAGGGCAGAGGAGAACATGGGGTATAAATGCAGACAGACACAGGTGTAGCACATCAGGGCAGGGAAAACGATCAACAGACAGGAAGTAAAACTAAAACAAGCTGACCAGAAATGTCAAAATAAAACACTGAGGACACACCAAAGGAATAAAATACACAAAATATGAAATAACAGCCAAAAAAAAACATGAACCATGACAGTACCCCCCTCTCAAGGGACGGCTCCCAGACGTCCCCAAGAGCCACAATGAACTCGAGAGGGTGGAGGGGGCCTGGAGGAGGGACAAGAGATCTGAAAAAACAGTCAGAATGGTCTGGGGTCATGAAGGCAAGGGCAGTTCACAATGGAGATGGCAGTGAAGTTAGGTGGGATATCTGGAGCTCAACTTGGATGAGGGGCAGGGCTGAGATCTGGCAGCAAGCTCCCTGGACGGAGAGCGATGTCCAGCGAAGCTACCGCAGGGGCTTGGGAGAACAACCACCCCAGACGGAGAGATGTGTCCAGCGGTGGCTCAGGAACAGAAGCAGGTAAGCTCCCTGGACGGAGAACTTTGTCCAGCGAAGCTGCTGCAGGGGGCTCGGGAGAACGACCACCCCAGACGGAGAGATGTGTCCAGCGGTGGCTCAGGAACAGAAGCAGGCAAGTCAAGGTCAGGAATCTCCAAAAAAAAGCTCCAGCAAAACAGAATTCAGGGATGGTGGGCAGTCTGTAATGGCACTGGGCACCAGTGACTCTTGAGAAGGAGGTGGGAGCTGAAGTGGAGGAAGGAGGGCTTAACAAGCAGGGCTGGGCTACCATCTGCAAGCCCCATGTCTCCTCCTTGTGACTCTTCTGGAAGTAGCAGACTCATTGCAGGCATAGTCCCGGGCCTGCTGCAGAGCAGCTGCAGGAGACAATCCACTTCCCACACATTAACAAAAAAAAATAAAATAAAAAAGGAGAGTAGTCTGCTTGGGTCTGATCTGGTTGGTCCATTCTGTCACAGGGAAACAGGAGGGATGACCCAAAACGCAGGACTACTGTTTAAGTACTTTAATAATAAACAAAGAACTGACCAAAATCAAAAAATCCAAAGAGGCAAGACATGACTACTAATGACAAAACGTGACGAGACATTGACGATGGACCAACAAAGGGCAGAGGAGAACATGGGGTATAAATGCAGACAGACACAGGTGTAGCACATCAGGGCAGGGAAAACGATCAACAGACAGGAAGTAAAACTAAAACAAGCTGACCAGAAATGTCAAAATAAAACACTGAGGACACACCAAAGGAATAAAATACACAAAATATGAAATAACAGCCAAAAAAAAACATGAACCATGACAGTATACAGCCCCACTGTGGGGCAAATATAAGAAGGCCACACTGCAAAAGCTCAAAGTATCTTCTAATGATGTCCTCAGAATGCTGCTGAAAAAGCCCAGGGCCAGTAGTGCCAGTCTCCTGTTCTGTCAGGCTCGTGTGAACACTTTTCAGGCTCTCATGACAAACCTGATGTATAAATCCATGTGTGGCCTAAATGACTCTCTGAACTGTGTGGTGTTGATGCTGGTGAGTCCCAGGTTTAGTGCTGTGCAGTACCACTGCTCTTTATGGAAACACTGAGCTGTCTTTTATCACCCTGTTTTACTCTTGTCTCCTGTCTTATTGTGTTCTTTTATGGACCATGAGTCTGGAATAAATAAATGATGATGACTTTATTGTTTGACAGGGAGCCAGGCCCAAAGGAGCAGCTGGACGCCATATTCAGGGTGAGTACCCCACGAGCGCAGCATGTGTGGGGTTCTGTGGGTGCTCCTCAGGTACTCTCTTTGACTAAAACTCTTCTCTTATTGTTCTGTTCCAGCGTCATGAGGAGCGCGTCGTGACTTTTGTCAAAGAGGAGCTGCAGAAGATCTACAGGCGCCTGGCCTCAGATTACCCAGAATGCTCCGAGAGTGAGGAGGAGGAGCAGAGCAGCAGAGAGGTTCTGAACATCACCCTGGACTTCCTGAGGAGGATGGACCAGGAGCAGCTGGCCCAGCGCCTGCAGAACAGTAAGAACTCTGTTACTGTCCATCTGAGGAACAGACCACACCAGACTTGACTTCACAGTAACAAAAGACTCACAGAAAGTACTACAGTACTACAGTACTACAGTACTACAGTACTACAGTACTACAGTACTACAGTACTACAGTACTACAGTACTACAGTACTACAGTACTACAGTACTACAGTACTATGACCCGGTACATGAGGAGGTGCTGCTGGATATTCTCTGTTTCACTTAAAGATTCACTATGGCACTTTTCTGGTAGAGTGTTGATCACCTTCTTATCTCCATGGAGATGTTCTTGCTTTGCCTTGAATGTTCCACAGTATTTAATAGAACATTCTAGCATTTATTCAATGATCTGTGTTTTTATTGCTCTTTGAAAAACATGTGTTCTTTATGTGAGCAAGGTCACCTCTCCACAGACGTGACCTGTAACTTGGTCTGTTGGTGTCATGTGCTTGTCTCCATGTAGTGTAAAGACACACTGTGGAACATTTCAGGTAAAATTACATCTCCAACAAGCAAAGAAACAAGCAGGTTGCAGACGCTGCACCAGAAAAGTCACATTCTGAATCTTTCACTTTACAATTAAAAGTGGCTGATTTTCTATATGAACTTTTAGTTGAGAAGAAGATAAAGTGAAGATGAAGTTTTCAGAGGGAGCTCCAGTCCACAGTTGTTTGTGTTTTTATTCAGGTGGTGATGTTGGAGTGTGCAGAGGGAAACTGAAGTCTGATCTGCAGCAGAGGTTCGGCCGTGTGTTTGAGGGCGTGGCTAAAGCAGGAGACTCCGCCCCCCTGACCCAGATCTACACAGAGCTCTACATCACAGAGGGCGGGGCCTCAGAGGTCAACCAGGAACATGAGGTCAGACACATGGAGACCGTGTGCAGAAGACCGGCCGCTCCAGAGACCACCATCACATGTGAAGACCTCTTTAAACCCCGCCCACACTCACCAGAGCCAATCAGAGCGGTGCTGACGAAGGGCGTGGCCGGCGTGGGGAAAACGGTGCTGACTCAGAAGTTCAGTCTGGACTGGGCTGAAGGCAGGGCCCACCAGGACCTCCAGCTGCTGTTCCCGTTCACTTTCAGAGAGCTCAATGTGCTCAGAGACACACAGTTCAGCCTGGTGGAGCTGCTGCACCACTTCTTCAGTCCATCCAAAGATCTCTGCAGCCTCCTACAGCTCCAGGTGCTCTTCATCTTTGACGGTCTGGACGAGTGCAGACTTCCTCTGGACTTCAGCCGAACCCGGGTCCTGACCGACCCCACAGAGTCCACCTCAGTGCACGTGCTGCTGGTGAACCTCATCAGGGGAAGGCTGCTTCCCTCCGCTCGCCTCTGGATAACCACGCGCCCCGCCGCGGCCAATCAGATCCCTGTATGGTGCGTCTCCATGGTGACAGAGGTGCGAGGGTTCACTGACCCGCAGAAGGAGCAGTACTTCAGGAAGAGGTTCACAGACCAGGCCACAGCCGTCATCTCCCACATCAAGAGCATCCGCAGCCTCCACATCATGAGTCACATCCCGATCTTCTGCTGGATCCTCTCCATGGTTCTACAGAAGCTTCTGGAACAAACAGAACCAGAGCTGCCCCGGACTCTCACACAGATGTACGTCCACTTCCTGGTGGTGCAGGCCAAAGTCCAGAACATCAAGTATCACCAGAGATCAGGGGAGGACCTTCACTGGACTCCAGAGATCAGGGAGATGGTGCGATCTCTGGGAAAACTGGCCTTTGAGCAGCTGCAGAAAGGAAACCTGATCTTCTACGAGAATGACCTGAGCGAGTGTGGGCTGGACGCTGCAGTGGCCTCAGTGTACTCTGGAGTGTTCACACAGGTCTTCAGAGAGGAGCCAGGCCTGTACCAGGACAAGGTCTACTGCTTCATCCATCTGAGTGTGCAGGAGTTTCTGGCTGCTCTTCACGTCCATCAGACCTTCTTCAGCTCTGGAGAGAACCTGCTGGAGCCACCACACTCCTCTGAGAGTCCTGAGTCTGAGACAGTCTTCTACCGTTCTGCTGTGGACCAGGCCTTACAGAGTCCAAACGGACACCTGGACCTGTTCCTGCGCTTCCTCCTGGGGCTGTCTCTGCCGACCAATCAGAGGCTGCTGCAGGGTCTGCTGACTCAGACAGGAAGTGACCGGACCAATCAGGAGACAGTAGAGTACATCAAACAGAAGCTGAATGAAGAGGGTCTGTCTGCAGAGAGAAGTCTGAACCTGTTCCACTGTCTGAACGAGCTCAACGACCACAGTCTGGTGGAGCAGATACAGCTGTACATGAGAGGAGGACTGCTCTCCTGGTTAAATTCTCCTGCTCAGTGGTCGGCTCTGTCCTTCATCTTACTGTCCTCAGACTCAGACCTGGAGGAGTTTGACCTGAGGAAATATGAGGCATCAGAGAGAGCTCTCCTGGGTCTGCTGCCGGTGGTCAGAGCCTCCACCAAAGCCCTGTGAGTCCAGACTGTATTTAAACTCTTGTGGAGGTTCTAGTCTCTAATGTCCCTCTCTGTCCTCAGTCTCTGTGGCTGTGACCTGTCCCCTCACAGCTGTGGTCCTCTGGCCTCAGTCCTCAGCTCCTCCAGTCTCACACACCTGGATCTCACTAACAATGACCTCCAGGACTCAGGAGTGGAGCTGCTGTGTTCTGGACTGAAGAGCGCCCCCTGCAGACTGGAGACTCTCAGGTGAGGTGATCACCATCAGCAGCTGATGGTCTCAGTCAACGTTCCCTCTAAGCTGCACGCTTGTGCAATTGCGCACTGCTCGCACATTCTCAGCGCACAAGAAAACCTATGCAGCGCAGAGATGAAAGAGTTCCGCTTTTTTTTCAGCCGCGGGGTCATCTGAATACGGGGGAATCGTCCAGTATTCAGAAACAAAAGTATGTGTCTCGTATTAAACTTCTACCGGTGTAAGCCGCGAGCACGCGCAGCTCTTTCGCAACAGCGTGTAGGGGGGGTGCATGTCGGATGTCGCGCACAGGAGTCTAAGGAGCGCTCAGGGAGTTAGTGTGTTTGCTCAGACACATAAAACATTAGGGGGAACATTGGTCTCAGTCAAACAGGTACAAACACAGGGTGTTTTTTGTGTGTTCCTCTGGGAGGATTCTTCTCACCTTAGCTGTCGATGCTGTAGGTGCTCCTCTGTCTCTCTGTACACACTAACAAATGCTGAGTTCAAAATAACCAAACCTGTGTAAAATCAAATCCAATAAATAAATAAAAACACTGTTTTAGGGTGAGCCACACTCATATTTGAAAATCTAAACAAAAACATTTAATGAAACATGGGTGGATGTTGCCGTAGCAACACAGCTGCAAATAGAAGTTTGTCCTCATTGGCTTTTTTGCTCAGTTTGACAAGAAGGATGTCAGTGGTAAATTTAAATTGTCTCAAAGTTTTTTTTTTTTTTAACAATAAAAGTGGATTGATGTAAGACACATTCAGATCCATAAGTAAAACACAATATTCATTTATTTAAGCAGGTCGTTACTAACAGTTAAAGACTAACTGAGACATGCAGAGACTGAGCAGCAGAAGTCAAACGTTTATTTAGTAACATTAACATGAACTGACACAAAGTGATTCAACAGATGAGATCAAATCACAAAGATAAAGTCATAAACATGTTTAAATCCTTTTAACAGTTGTATCTGTGGAGCTGTAGAGGAGGTGAGGAATGGAAACGACCCAACCTGTTGACCAGCGTTTGGGTTAAGCAAAATGACCCAACTCTGTGAAAATAACCCCCCAAAAAATGATCCAACAGCCCTAACACAACCACTGGGTAGAAACATAAGCCAGCAGTTTGTACAGAGTACAGATTGTCAGATAGGGTTAATCACTGACTACAGTATCTTCTGTCTTCTGTCTGTCCTCAGTCTCTGTGGCTGTGGCCTGTCCCCTCACAGCTGTGGTCCTCTGGCCTCAGTCCTCAGCTCCTCCAGTCTCACACACCTGGATCTCACTAACAACGACCTCCAGGACTCAGGAGTGGAGCTGCTGTGTTCTGGACTGAAGAGCGCCCCCTGCAGACTGGAGACTCTCAGGTGAGACGCTCCCATGATGCACTCTGCCCCCTTGTGTCCACATGAGTGTAATTGTGTGTCTTTAGGCTGTCTGGATGTCTGGTCTCAGAGAGGGGCGGGGCTGCTCTGGCCTCAGCTCTGAGCTCCGCCCCCTCCCACCTGAGAGAGTTAGACCTCAGCTACAACCATCCAGGACCCTCAGCAGAGCTCCTGACCGCTCTACGGGACCACTGCCCCCTGCAGTCTCTCAGGTGAGGGTCCTGGTTCAGTGGGTCTCTGGTCCATGGTCGGTCCAGGTCCTGGTCTCTGGTCTGGTCTAAACTGGACTTGTGTGTTTCAGGTTGGATCCTGCTGGAGAACAGTGGATGGTCCCAGGTCTGAGGAAGTGTGAGTCTCTGTATTTCATTCAGTTCATGGGGACATTAACATGATGGAACTTTATCACACTTTAAATCTTCACAGTTATAGAGGAAACATTAGTGTGATTTGAGCTCAAAATATGTAGACAGACTTGAGACATGATTGTTATTGTTCACCATTATTACATCTTAAAATAGAAATGAAATAAAACAACAGGAACAGGAAGTGATGTCATGTGTTTGTGTCCTCAGATTCCTGTGGGTTCTCTCTGGATCCAAACACAGCTCACAGAAACCTCCAACTGTCTGAGGACAAACGGACAGTGACCTTTGTGACAGAGAAGCAGCAGTATCCAGATCATGAGGACAGATTTACACACTGGACTCAGGTCCTGAGCTGCACTGGCCTGAGGGGGCGCTGTTACTGGGAGGTGCAGTGGAGGGGGAGGAACACTGAAATAGCAGTGAGTTACAGAAGAATCAGACGGAGAGGAGAGGGAGACGATTGTGAGTTTGGACGCAATGATCAGTCCTGGAGTCTGGAGATCTATAATGGACGTTACTCTTTCAATCACAACAGCAGATGCACAGACCTCTCCTCCTCCTCCTTCTCCTCCTTCCCCCGTTCCTCAGGTCGAGTGTCTGTGCTCCTGGACTCTGAGGCTGGATCTCTGTCCTTCTATGAGGTCCTCTCTAATGGAAAACTGTTCCACCTCCACACCTCCAGCTCCTCCTTCACTGAGCCTCTGTTTCCAGGGTTTAGACTGCGGTGGGAAGGTTCCTCTGTGTCTGTAGTGGATCTGAGGAGAGCGCCTCCTGGTGGACATATGTGACTCTTTTATGATATAAAGATTCTTTCCATCAATCTGTCCTAAATCAGAGCAAAATGTAAAAAAACAAACAAAAACACACGAGTCTGTCCCCTCCACACGACTTTAAAAACGACAGAACAATTCACAAAAATCCTGAAATATATAAAAAGGTCAAAGATAAAGTGTTCTTGCAGGTTTAGATGGTGAAAATAAAAACTTGACTTTGTCTTCTTTTTGTAGCACTGAAATCTGAAATGTAGAGGGTGAAATAATGAACATCTATAAGTGACGTGGAACTAAACACCAAATCCACTTCCAAATGTGTAAAGAGACACTATAATGTACTGAAGTGTACACTGAATATCATGTAGGTGAAATATTGTAAACTGTAGGGGCAGGATTAAAATAAGACATGCTTCTTTTAACACTTTTGTTCTCTTTATTTTGTTTCTTTTTAAATGTACATGTTCTGAGAGTATGGAGACTTTATGTTGTGCCTTCAAACCTCTAAAAAACAAATGTTCAAATAAAACTCGAACTCTAAAACTCTAACATGTTTATTGTCGGTTTGTTTTTCAGTTATTCACAGCGACTGCAAAGAACTGGACTCTTTAGACCGGGGTTAGACCTGATTTAGTCCTGGTTTAGATCTGATTTAACAAAACCTTCACTAAATGTTATAGCGATTTGTACACTTCTGAGTTTCCCACTCGTGAGGTTGATATGTTATCTTTTTTTGATGGCCTAACTATACCGTCGATTACTGATCTCAAATATCAAATTAAACCGTGTCAATGAGGCCGACATTCTACTAAACACTTACAGAATAAACACAGATATATCCGTATGAGTTTAATGATCAAACACTGACACAATTTCAGTTTTTATCAGACAAAATCAGCAAAGTTTTTAAATCAGGAACATCTCACCTCCCGCTTCAGTCAGATCCACGTACCTGCGTCAGGGCTGCGTGCGCTACGTCACTCAACCACATCCATTATTTCATTGATTTATTGATCACTATGATAATATTTGACGTCATATTAGGTCAAACATATATATTATTAAAGGTAAACAGGAAGTCATTTGACAGGTTTAGATCAATAATGTTGGGAGGTTGGATAAAGCCATAGCAAAGGTGTAACTTATTGTTTTGTCCCAGCTCTGTTCAGGAAAGGAACAAAAGAACCAAGATGTAAACTGGTGATAAGTTCTACTTGATTTAAAAGGATAGTAAAGGTAGAAGTAACAAAAGAATGATATTTACAAGGATGAACAAAAAGAGGCTTTAAACAGAGAAGTCAACTGTAGAATTAAAGCCAAGTTAACAGGACTTAAGTTTAGAAATGACAATAAGAGAAAAACAAACCAGTCTCAAAACGAGTGTCTCAATCACCAAGTTTACAATAACTCCACAAGAGAAACAACAAATGTGGCGTGCAGTCCACAGACAGAACAGCAGCAGAACTCCAAAGTTTTACTCACAACAAAAGGAATCTTCTATTTTTCCACTACAAATTCACTTTTGTACAATATCTGTGTGTGGAGAAGAGCGATTGAGAGAAACGTCTATTCCTTTGTGTCCCTCCAAATCTCTCAGCAAACGTCTTGTTTTGGAGACATATAAGGTGACACAGTTAAAGAGCAGTGAAAGAACCGAACCACAAACCAGACTGTAGCACATTTAGACTGTCAGAGCTCACAACACTCACACCTGGACTGTTGCGCCATCTGCTGGTAGTAAAATGAACTGAACTGACTTTTTCTTTTCCTCGGTGGGACTAAACACCTAAACTCAAACAGAGCTGCTAAACTGGGCAGTACCTGGAGGACTAAAGGAACTCTGAGCCGTTGGTTAAGCAAAGTGTGCGTGTGTCAGATGATCTTTCTGTGTTCTCAGCTCAGCTTCTTGTTATTTTGTGGCCGTTACAGTGTTGTAAGTTTGTAGTTGATCCTTTAGTGTAATTCCTCTTGTGTCCAGTTCCTACGGAGCCCGTAAAGGCTCACAGAAAATCTTTTTTGGGGGGTGTCAATAAAGCGCGCGCTCACTTTGCAAAGCGTGTCCTCGTTTTGTGAAATGGCGTCCTCGTTTTATTAAGTCGCGCGTCCGTGTAAATAGAGCGCGCGCTCGTTTACCTAAATCGTGGAGTCGTCTTACTTAAACTGTGCGCTCGCTAAAATTGAGTCGTGCCCACGTTATAAACCTCGTGAGCACGATTTACTAAAGCGTGGCCACGATTTCAAAACGAGCACACGTTTTATACATCTCGTGGACACATTTTGAGCAAATTTAAACAAGAGCACGTTTTAGATCGACGAGGCCACGACTTCATACGGCGAGCGCACGATTTAGTAAACCAGGGTGCACGATTTAAGTAAACGAGCGCACGTTATATTTAAACGAGCGCGCGATTTAGTAAACTGAGAGCACGCTCTACTTACACGTACGTGCGACTTAATAAAAGGAGGGCACGCTTTGCAAAGTGAGCGCATGCTTTCTTGCCACGCCTCAAAAAAGATTGCTCCCTGAGCCCTCCCGGGTTCTGCAAGTTTCAGTCAGTCGTCCACTATTCAAACAGCCCTGTTCCTTTGTCTGGTGCTTCGTTTTGTTCTCTTCAGTTTGGTTCAGTTTCCCCAGTTCGACTCCACTTTTGTTAACTATTATTTCCCTAATTTGAGCTTTTGTTAAATTAAATTTTTGTCGACTTTATTAAATTTAAACTCATTTTTACACCTTTGTCTCTGTCACAATTAAAGAATGTATTTATTTAATTTGTGATTATACATTTTTTATGAGTTTCACTGATGTTTTTAGCAGAAGGAGCGCCATCTTCTTTTGCTGCACCCATTCAGAGACAATAGCACGGCGCCCTCTGCTGGAGCTCAGTGATACTGCCCCTCAGTCACACAGGTGAGGTTCTGACCTCAGGTTCTGACCTCAGGTGAGGTTCTGACCTCAGGTTCTGACCTCAGGTGAGGTTCTGACCTCAGGTTCTGACCTCAGGTTCTGACCTCAGGTGAGGTTCTGACCTCAGGTTCTGACCTCAGGTGAGGTTCTGACCTCAGGTTCTGACCTCAGGTTCTGACCTCAGGTGAGGTTCTGACCTCAGGTTCTGACCTCAGGTGAGGTTCTGACCTCAGGTGAGGTTCTGACCTCAGGTTCTGACCTCAGGTGTGGTTCTGACCTCAGGTGTGGTTCTGACCTCAGGTGAGGTTCTGACCTCAGGTTCTGACCTCAGGTGAGGTTCTGACCTCAGGTGAGGTTCTGACCTGAGGTTCTGACCTCAGGTGAGGTTCTGACCTCAGGTTCTGACCTCAGGTGAGGTTCTGACCTCAGGTGAGGTTCTGACCTGAGGTTCTGACCTCAGGTGAGGTTCTGACCTCAGGTTCTGACCTCAGGTTCTGACCTCAGGTGAGGTTCTGACCTCAGGTTCTGACCTCAGGTTCTGACCTCAGGTGTGGTTCTGACCTCAGGTTCTGACCTCAGGTTCTGACCTCAGGTTCTGACCTCAGGTGTGGTTCTGACCTCAGGTTCTGACCTCAGGTGACTGTAGACAGTGAAACAAACAGACGTGTTCAGAGACGTCGCTGACGCACTGAGTAATTGTTGTGTTTAAGATATAAAATAATGGAACAATGGTTTAGCCTGTGTCCTGCAAACACAAGACACAAAACTAAATGTAAAAAGCAGAAAAACTCCAAAAGTGTCTCTTCTTTGTAAAGTAAGTGTCATATTTGAAAGACAATAACTTGTGTAAGTTTGTCGACCTTCAGTCCTTGTTTTCGGAGCGTTTGTTTAGAATGAACTTTACATGTCGTATTTCCAACCAGGAAATATCATTTTCATTTTCAATATGGTCAAACTACATAAAAGTTGAAATCTTAATATGTATTTAAGCCCTCTTTTTGTGACCTGGTGTGGACCTCGTTTAAACATGTTGGTTTTGGTTAGTACCAGGTTAAGTATTTGCTTAGTACTAGTTTAGTCCCAGTTTAGTCCTGTTTGGATCTATAAGGTCCAGGTTTAGTCCTGGTCTAATCCAAAGCCACACTACTGAGGAAGTAGAACATTTAAAACACAGTTCCACCCAGTGAAGTGTGATGTGTCCAGCAGAGGGAGACACAGAGCGGTCAGAGCTCTGGGTGCAGGGCAGAGTCCAGGGGCGTCACTAGACCTCTTACTGTACTGGGGCACAGCTGGGGAACAGACAATTCATGTGAGATCAACATTTTTGAGCACTTATTTATCATCAGAAACATAAATAGTGCTTCAAACTATACAATCATATCAGATTCTGTTGTCTGGATCTTTGAATAACCAGCGAAAATGAACTGAGGCATTTGGCCGACTTGAAAAAAAGGAAGTGCCACGAATATTCATGAAATATTTACTTCAGCAGCCATATTCAAATGGAATATTATAATATATATATTGGTTGAGCCAGAATTCTTTCGTTAGATCACCTCCATGTCCCTCAACATTGTGGACACTGGGTGAAGAGTCCCTCAGTCGTCCAGGTAGAATCCATGATAAAAGAAGAAATTCAATTTGTCAACTCCAAGTAGAAGTCTTCAGGAAGCCCACACACACAGACCAATACCTGCTTTTTGATTCACACCACCCACTGCAGCACAAACTGGGAGTTATTCGGACATTATAACACAGGGCCCAAGTGGTTCCCACAAGCACAGAGGGTAAGGAGAAAGAAGAACAACATGTGCAGGAAGCCCTCTCTGTTTGTGGATATCCTAAATGGGCTGTCAACAAAACCAAGAGAGACAAGGACAAGAAACAAGACAACAGAGAATCAGAACCCAGGAGGAAAGGGGTAGCGATTCCGTACCTGGCCGGCGTTTCTGAAAAACTACAGAGGATTTTCAGACAATATGAAATCCCAGTTTATTTCAAACCCACAAACACTTTAAGACAAAAACTCGTCCACCCAAAGGACAAAACACCGAGCCACAAACAAAGCAATGTGGTCTACTCCATTCAGTGTAGTGAAGACTGCAGTAAGCGCTATATTGGAGAAACAAAACAGCCACTTCACAAGAGGATGTACCAACACAGACGGGCGTGCCAGAGTGGACCGTCATCTGCCGTACATCTTCACCTAGAAGCCACGGGCCATTCTTTTGAGGACAGTGAGGTTCAGATCTTAGCCAGGGAAAAGAACTGGTTTGAGAGGGGAGTTAAAGAGGCTATTTTTGTCAAAAAAGAGAATCCTTCTTTAAACAGAAATGGTGGAGTCAGACATAATTTGTCTCCCATCTATAATTCCATTCTTTAACCTAAATCAAAACAAACAAAAGAAACAATAGGGCTAGGTCATGGCCAGAGGTGTGAAAAACAGTCATGTAGGGATGAATAGGTATGCTAAACTAGACGCCAGAGAAACAAAAGACAGAAACAAATAGGCGAGATAGTTTTGGAAAAACTGCAGTATAGTTAGCTCCTCCCTGCAGCGAGATATAAGCAGTGTCTTACCAGCACTCGAACCAGAACTGACGAAGCCTCTCGGATGAGCGGCGAAACGTTTTCGACCAAAAAACTTTGTCCAGTTGACAAATTGAATTTCTTCTTTTATCATTGTGGACACTGCTTTTTCCCCTTGCCCCAGTCTGATGTTCTCTGCCCCTGTGGCAACTGCTTTCTCAGTCTCATCTCTGGGGTTTGATCTCTCTGCCTGTCGGTCTCTTCCTCCTCTCTCTGTTTCCCCTGACTCAGCTCAATCTGCACTCTGCTTCTTCTGTCTGCTGCAACAGACAAAAAATCCAATCTGATCAACTATCGCCTCAGAAAACCAACACAACTAACATTTATGGTCATCTGCAACTGGGCGAGTTTACAGCAGCTCACTCCATCGTCAGCCAGGTCTCACCTCTCAGGGTCATCTCTCCCTGAGGCCTTCAACCTCCACCTCTCCTCCTCTGCACTCTGCTGCACTCAGTCTGAAGCAACATGAAAATATTACTGCCCATTACTCTACAAATAAGAGAAGATCAGACTTTATTGCTCTCACACAGGAGAAATTCACTTGCTACATTAGCTCCAGACAGTTTCGTGCAAAGAAAGTTTGAACAGAAAGTGCAGCAGACATTTAGTAATAATAATAAAATAAGTCAAAAGAGAGTATAGAAAATATTGCACGTCTGGACTCTACAGTGGAGTTGTACAGTCTGATGGAGGTGGGGATGAAGGATCTGCGGTGGCGCTCCTTCTTGCACTGGGGGTGCCTCAGTCGGCAGAATCAGTCAGAATGGGTGAGTGGTTCCTTGTTGTAAAGCGCTTTGGGTGCCTTGAAGGCCATTTACCATTTAAAAAGTGTTGAGCAGAGGCCTGCACACTCCAAAGGACCTCAGTCTCCTCAGGAGGTGGAGGCGACTTTGGCCCTTCTTGTACAGGGCGTCAGTGTTGTGGGACCAGTCCAGTTTATTGTTGAGGTGAACACCCAGGTACTTGAAACTGTCCACAGTCTCTATGTCCTGCCCCTGGATGTTCACCGGTGAGTGAGGTAGTGGTCTCCTCCTGAAGTCCATCACCAGCTCCTTTGTCTTACTGGTGTTCAGGCTCAGGTGGTTTCGCCCACACCAGTTGATGGAATAATTGTATATATTATCAACTTTTGTGATTCTTTATTCATTAGAAATGAAGTTTTAAATGTGTACGTGACTTGTAATCATATGTTTTTGAGTTGCAGAAATGTCAGATATCTGAGGGCAGACAGCTCGGCTCCTGCTTTCATTATCTGCTGATGTCACAGTGACATTGTCACTGTGATAGATGTCATATCTGGAATTATCTTACAAGTGTTTTTGTTTTGATGATTATGTTTTATTGCTGTCCTGCCACGTGGTTCCCCCACCCCTTTTAGGGCAGGACAGCGGGTTGTAACTAGGGTGTGGAAAATGAATAAAAACGCACGGAGAACGGCAGAGAACCAGAGCGCTCAGAGCAGACTGTGCCAGAGCATTTGTTATCTGGGCTTTTCTCTCTGATCGTTCTCCGCTTGCAAGTGAAAAACCTAATCTGTCTTGTCTTCCTTTCCTTGTTTACAGTATATGTTGGGTTTACCAGCGCCTGGTTTACCGCTCGGTCAAAGTCCCTGATGACCGAGCGGTACTCCAGCTCGTTCCCCTCAGACACACAGCCCACAAAGGCCGAAATATGTACATAGCTCAAAGTCTTCTATCTGCCTCTCGTTTCTGATGTTCAGTTTTCATTGGGATTATATGAACAGGTAAGGCTGCTCATTTATAGCCTGTTTGAGACATCCCGAGTTAATAGTCAATTCACCTCTGCTCATCAACGTCCATCTGTCCTTCACCTCTTCTTGCACTCTGCTGCTCCACTTTGTCTGGACACACATGGAAATATAGATCACTGTAACTTAGACTTAGACAAACTTTATTGATCCACAAGGGAAATAGTTTTGGGTGCGGTCGCTCACTCATCAAATATAATTTATGATATATAACAGAGGGTAAAAGAAAAAAAAGAAAAATAGATGGAAAAGCAAGGTAAGAAACCTAGTTTGTTCACACCATTTGTCTAAGATGAAGTTTGATTAATTTCGAACATTGGTTGACTTTTAGGCCAAAATATGTCATTATTTTGCATTGGATTGTATCTTTGGCCCCTTTTTGCATTGTTGTTGTAGTATATTGATGAAATAACTATACCGCTAGACTCTGGTGTTCTATTGTTGCTGTAACACTGCCATCTAGTGGTGCTTTTTATACACATACGGGTTCATTTACAATTGAGGAAATTACCAATTCACTAGACAATAAAACATTTTTCAATAGGAGTATTCACTGATTTAAAGAAAGCATTTGACACTATTAATCATAAGATTTTATTACATAAATTGGAACTATTTGGAATCAGAGGAGTGGTGTCCAAGTGGGTGAAAGTTATTTAACAGAGGCATCAGTTTGTGAAGCTAAATAATAGTTGCTCTTCTTGTGTTCATATCCCATGTGGTGTCCCGCAGGGGTCAGTATTGGGTCCAAAATTTTTCATACTTTACATCTATGCAAGGTATCAAAACGTTTGAAGCTGGTGTTATTTGCCGATGACACAAATATTTTTTGCTCTGATAGAAATTTAAACAAACTTCTTGACACAATCACTTCAGAAATAAAGAAAATGAAAATATGGTTCAACAGGAACAAATTATCTTTAAATTTAAGTAAAACAACTTTAATTCTATTTGGAAACAGGAAGGTTGACACACAAATAAAGGTCATGATAGACGGGATAAACATTGAAAGAGTTCAGCAAAGTAAATTCCTGGGGGTAATAACTGATGAAAAACTAAACTGGAAATCACATATTAAATATATCCAATCCAAATTATCCAGGAGTATTGCAGTTTTGGCAAAAGCAAAACAAGAGCTACATAAAAAGTCTCTTCAGCAATTATACTTTTCACTCATTTACCCTTACTTAAGTTATTGTGCAGAAGTTTGGGGAAATAATTATAAAACCAACACACATTCTTTAACAATATTACAAAAACGTGCTATTAGGATTATACATAATGTGGGGTTCAGGGAGCACACCAACAGCTTATTTCTAGAATCAAAACTCTTAAAATGTCCCGATATAGTAGAATATTTGTCAGGACTTATTATGTTCAAAGCAAGAAATCATCAACTACCAGTAAATATTCTAAATGTATTTACAGAAAGAGAAGTAGGATATAACCTAAGAGGAACAGCAGTATATAAACATGCTCTAGCGCTGACCACAAGAAGAGTTTTTGTACATCGGTCTGTGGGGTGAAAATATGGAACAGCCTGAGTGATGAATTAAAACTGTTTCTGAGGGTTAATGTGGGACACCGCCCGGCGCGGTACGGCGGATAGTGGTTCACCCATTTGTAGCACATACATGGTATATTAATAATGCCCTAATGCCATAAACATGTGTACTTTTTAATATATGCACAAGAATAGCCACCCAATGTGTATTTTTTTAATGTATTTATTTATTTTAGTTTTTTATTTTTAATAAAGACTCATAATATTTTGAACATTCAATGAATTCACAGAAGCACTTCCATTTAGGATTTAGTTCAGCTGTTTAATTCTATCTATTTTCAGGCTCAGGCACAACAAAAACAAAAGCTGTTGTTTTGGGGACACATTTAGGACTTTTCAGCAGCTTCTGAAACAAATAAGGAAGAAAGAGGAGAGACAGAATTAAAGCAACATTATTTTTGTGATGAGCTTCCAAATGGTTCTCCAGTACACAGGAGTGCAAACCCAAATGAATGAATGAATTTATTGAGTATGTCACAAAGTCAATATACAGTACATAATACATTACACGTATACATGTACGTGTAGGCATAATAATATCATTTCTTTACAGAAGTAAACATATCTCAAAGGCTTATGGGAAGGAGTGTTCACTTTTTGAATCCCACCTCTTACAGTCACTTAAGCATTAATATTGTCCGGTTTCCTCTGAACCATCTTCACCACATTTATCTGGTGTTACTATCAGTAGTCGAGTTGTAAAATGAAACTGGGGGGATGGTGAAATCTTAGACCAACCAATCATTCAATAATTCAATAATACACAGGATATATGTTATTACACACACACACACACACACACACACACACCTTAGTCCTGGTTTAGTCCCGGTTTAGTCCTGGCTTAGTCCTGGTTTAGACCTGGTTTAGACCTGGTTTAGTCCTGGCTTAGTCTTGGTTTGGACCTGGTTTAGTTTTGGTTTAGTCCCGGTTTAGTCCTGGTTTAGACCCGGTTTAGATCTGGTTTAGTCCTGGTTTAGTCCCGGTTTAGTCCTGGTTTAGACCCGGTTTAGATCTGGTTTGGACCTGGTTTAGTCCTGGTTTAGTCCTGGTTTAGTCCTGGTTTAGTCCTGGTTTAGTGCCGAAATAGATGCAGAAATAATCTGATATGACTCACCCATAAGAATGCGGTCAGATCCATTCTAACAGTTTGCCGTGTTGTCTTTAATAATCCGGAGCTCCGGAGAAAAGGACATAATCCCGACCGTATCCCGTGTCCGGAGGCGAGAGTTCCTTCTTACGTAGCATTAACGTAGGAAGTTAAGGATTCTTCTTCTCTTGGAAATGCCGTGTAAACATTCACGCGGCTCGCTCACAGCTGATCGGCGAACAGGCGCAAACACAACAGCGGTAATCGTCATGATTGGCGGGAGCGCGTATCGGTGCGTAATTATGCGGTAACATGATTGGAAGCTGGAGCGCAGTTCGGCCTATGATTGGCTCTTGGGCACTGGTCATTTTGACTTAAACGGCGAAATTCGCCAAAAGTTTAGGGATTTTCATGCCTGATTGATAAAATGCCATAAGGGATGGAAGAAGGGATGCCCGTTTTAGAAGAGGGATGATTTTGACTATTTTTTCCCACAGGAGGGATGCCACCCCCCCCCCCCCCCCCCATCCCCCCTCAACTCGAGTACTGATTACTATACAGCTTATATTTACAGTGTTCATAGATAAGGTATTTATAATAATTTAATATACTAACCATTACAACATTGCTTCACTATAACGACTCAGAATACTAGATTTGTATAATTAAAAACTTTGTTAACAACTTTTGCTTAAAGTTTGAGCAGTGTTTTAATAGCCCTTGTCCCCCCTTGGGCTTATTAGCAGGTCCAGCCTGTTGTCCACATGAACGCCCAGGTTCTTGTCACTGTTCTACAGTTGACCAGTGCTTCTCAACTGGCGGGTCATGACCTAAAAGTGGTTTATGTTGCCTAGTTCCCTATCTTACCTCTCTCATTCCTCCTTTGTTGTCCTGGTGACTAAAGCTCAGTTGGACTCACACTAGTATATACATGACCAACTGACCTCTGTGCCCCTTACCTGTCTGCCCTCTCCTCTCACCCCTCTGTCCTCACTCCTATAACCCCTCAAGTGTCTGTCCCTCACCCCTCTGTCCTCACCCTTCTCACCCCTCTGGCCTCTTCCGTTACATGTCTGAACTGAGTGCACTCTCATGTCTACTGTAATGTGTCTACTGTTGAGCTCTTTGTGTATTTGTCAAAAGAGTGCTGTGAAAAACACACACAACAGCATCAGCAGAGCTCAGAGAACACACAGACAGGATTTTAAAGCAGCTTCATTCAGCTTTAAATGCTTTCATGAATACACTTTTAGAAATAAGACTAAATGCTATAGTCGTGTAAAAAGTGACTATACTGTGAGTAGTATGTGTCATGTGTACTGTATACTTTCACTGATTACACATTTGGGAGCATTACTTGTGTAGTTGTGTTCATTTTTAACCTTGTAACTGTACTTAGACACGTGATTTTTTTCCCGGATCCTTGGAGACAATAAAGTCATAAAGTCAAAGTCCAAAGTGTCAGTGTTTGAGTTTGTCAGACCTGTTTGAGACGACGGTGACGCAGTGAGTGTTTCT
The DNA here is from genome assembly GCA_036785185.1 of Paratrypauchen microcephalus. Classification (NCBI taxonomy): domain Eukaryota; kingdom Metazoa; phylum Chordata; class Actinopteri; order Gobiiformes; family Gobiidae; genus Paratrypauchen; species Paratrypauchen microcephalus. The sequence goes on along the minus strand of JAVJIX010000115.1, from coordinate 1,738,702 downwards.
TATGATAAACATAGAAAATAATGAGACTTTGGTTTAGACTTTGCTCTTTCCTTGGCTCAACACTGAGTAGATTAGTTTAGTTTTGTCTTAGATCGAGTTTAGTCAAACTTTTGTCTTGTGATTGGGGCCTGGTGTTGACCTGTTAAGACCAGGTCAAGTATTTCCTTAGAACGAGTTTATTCCTGGTTTGTTTGGATCCGTTTAGTCCTGGTTTTGACCTGATCTAATCTTGAACCACAGAAACTGAACTGAAGTAAAAGTACAGTTACATGGCAAAAACTGTACTCCACTAAAAGTACAAGTAGTTGCTCCTCTACTGGGGCCTGGTGTAGACCTCTTTCAAACGTGGTTGGTTTTGGGTGAGACCAGGTTAAGGATTTGCTTCGTACTAGTTTAGTCCCAGTTTAGTCCTTTTTGGATCTATAAGGTCCAGGTTTAGTCCTGGTCTAATCCAAAGCCACACTACTGAGGAAGTAGAACATTTAAACACAGTCACACCCAGTGAAGTGTGATGTGTCCAGCAGAGGGAGACACAGACCGACCAGAGCTCTGGGTGCAGGGCAGAGACACATTTCACAGTAACTCCACGTCTGGAGAACAGAACTTCTAAACAGGAGACATCTCTGTATGTTCTGTTCAAACTCTTCTTCTGATTCCAGCACCGACAACATGGACCCACCTGGACCTGGACCCGGGTCTAAAACTAGACGTAAACGCAGACGTGAACATTCTCCCAGCTCTCTGTCTCTGAAAAGTGACTGGTCCAAAGACGTGGATATAAACTTCAGAGAAGTTCCTCCTGAAGAGCAGAGGTGAGACATTTGAACAGGTCTTTTCACACTGATAAACAGAGACAAACTGAGTTGGGCTGTTACTGTGTGACTGTCTCCTCAGTCAAACACATTCTTCAGTCTGTATCTTCTGTCCTGCTTTGTCCTGGTCATGTGCTCCAGAGGGTCACACTTACACAGACACAAGTTTAAACTACTGCAGAACACATGAGCTCCACTGGCTCTACACTGCCCCCTGTGGACCAGCACTGAGAATACACTAAAGCCAATTGTCTTTTTATCTGCAAATATAAAACCTAAATACGTTTACGTTATAGGTTTGTAAAAGACACTTCATCAAATCAAGATATGATTGTTCCAAAATGTCCACAGCTAATCCTCAGTCACTGTGAGCATGTGGTTGGAGCAGACTTCAGGCCATTCTGTCACAGAACATTTCTTATGAAACCTTTGAATATGAAATATGTCACATACTCCAAAGATTAGTTAGTAACACATTTCCAGTTGATAATCCAAACTCCAGCACACTGTGCCAGTGGATGTTCTCTGTATTGTGAGTCTCAGTTTCATTGTCTGATCTAAAAGCAGGAGAGCAAACAGCACAGTCTGGTTTTGTCCTGGTGACTAAAGCTCAGTTCTACTCACACGTCCCACAGCACTAGTGAGTAGTTTTGGTAGAGGCCTCCTGACCATCAGAGACATCTCTGTATGTTCTGTTCAAACTCTTCTTCTGATTCCAGCACCTACAACATGGACCAACCTGGACCTGGACCCGGGTCTAAACCCAGACCTGAACCTGCTCCCAGCTCTCTGTCTCTGAAAAGTGACCGCTCCAAATTCCTTCCTCCTTCATTTAGAGAAGATCCTCCTGAGGAGCAGAGGTAAGAGATCTGGACATGTTCTCAGGACACCACCACCTGCTGCTCACCCTTCATCAGTGCAAACAGTGACCCTGTGTTTTAATCTCAGTGTGAGATACAGTATATGACTAATGCTATTGCTTATTTCCACTTGGCACTTGGGCGGTAGGACTTGTGTCTTCTTCAGAGGTGTGTTCTTCAGAGGTGTGTTCTTCAGAGGTGTGTTCTTCAGAGGTGTGTTCTTCAGAGGTGTGTTCTTCAGAGGTGTGTTCTTCAGAGGTGTGTTCTTCAGAGGTGTGTTCTTCAGGGCCTGTCCCCACGACAACGTTTTTTGGAGGAAACGGGGAAGTTTGTGTGCGTTTGGGCCTGTCGTCCAGACGGCGCCAGCGTTTTTGGGGGTGAGAACGGTGTTTTTTAAAAACGGGTTCCAGAGTGGAGAAGTCGGAGAACGCCCCCCATGGCGTTGTCATGTGGCAGGCGAAAAACGCGACTGTTGGGAAAATGATGACGTCGCGCTGCCGTAATCATCACGTGACCGGTGACCAGAAGGTAACCCTGCGCCTTCAGCAGGTAACGACCAGATAACAACAACCATGGCGGACAATGGAGTTGAGTTTGTTATGCGGACATTTCTACGTTTATTTATACTATGCAGTGCAACCCCAGCGGAGACGCATGCACAATTACACACATTGTGGCCTGGCAGTACGCACGACACACGAGTGTTTGCCAATTCAAAGCTAAACACGTATTTTAAAACTGGAAAGATCCCATCGCTGGAAAGGCAGATAGTGGACAATGAGGAGCACATACCAATATGAGTGTGTTGTGTGCTGTAAATAAAGAAAAAGAGCAACCATTTCTTTTCTTTTTTATTGAATGAAAATTTACCTTTTACAAACAGGCACATGCAGTATCACACACAAAAATATATAGCTGCTCGTTGGTGATGGTCCCCGGTTGTATATTCTCGCCGAAAAGCCAACATAATGTCCGAGTATGTTTAACATTCCCGTAGTAAGATCCAATCAAGCATTTTGCCTAAATAACACGACCAAGGTTAACGAGAGTTCTACTTGTTAATGTCTATCTAATAAAACGATAGCAAGTAATGCTAACTATCGATTTATAGGCAAAAACTCTGCTCACGCAGCGCAAATCTTCGTTCTGTGGCGTCTGTCTATGTTAGGGACGGTCAGCATTTTCACATTACCGGAGTGAGTCGCTGCTACATTGGTGGAGCAGGGGGACAAAATAAATTTGCTTTTTTTGGCGGTCCCTAAAGTACACGTGTTTGCTTGTTTACGAAAGAGAAGGACTTTCTGCGCATGTGCTCTTTGTAGTCTTGCGCTTTCTGGCTCTTTCCGGTTTACAGCGCCACTTATCGGTGTGACATATGTACTACATCGTTTTCACTCAGCGCTCCGTGCTCATCTTGACGCAAATGTTTTCTGATCCAACACGTGTGTGGACGACACTTTTTTTCACCCCGGGTAAAAAAAAAAAACAGGAACGTTGTCGTGGGGACTAGGCCTCAGAGGTGTGTTCTTCAGAGGTGTGTTCTTCAGAGGTGTGTTCTTCAGAGGTGTGTTCTTCAGAGGCGTGTTCTTCAGAGGTGTCTTCTTCAGAGGTGTGTTCTTCAGAGGTGTGTTCTTCAGAGGTGTGTTCTTCAGAGGTGTGTTCTTCAGAGGTGTGTTCTTCAGAGGTGTCAGCTGACTACTGTGGCGCATCTCCCCAGGCGTGGTTAGTTTGACCGATCTAGCAGATCTATCAGACTGACCATGCCTGCCATCGTGCAGTGGTCTTTGGAGAAGTGAGTCCCATGTGTGAGCAAAGGGAAACGCTCCCTCGTTTCCGTCCATGTTCCCTGCGTCCCGTCCTAAAGCTTTAGCTTCTCGTATCAATCTTTTCTACTTGAAGTAGCTTTGTGAAAATGTTCCCAACAGCACTGTCTCTGTGTGTGAACCTCCTGTACACCCTTGTATACAGCCCCACTGATCAAGATCAAAGTTCAGCTTTATTGTCAATTCTGCCATATGTGTTCAACATACAGTGAATCGAAATTTCGTTTCTCTCTGGCCAAGTAGTGCAAAAAAGACAGTGTACAAAATACAATATAAAGACAAAACACAGCAAAAACTATTTAAGACAGAAATCTAAATCTAAACTAAAATCTAAAATCTAAGATCTAAAATCTTAAAGCAGTGCAACATAATAATAATAAATAAATACCTATATACAGATGTCCAAAAGTGTGCAGTGTGCATCAAAATGTGCAATGGAAGATACAGCAGTGAAATGGTAATGTGCAACAGAATGTGCATTGAAAGTAAAGATAAAAATAAATGTGCATCAGTGCAACAGTCGTCCTTAGCAGCAGTTTTAAAGTCTAGAACAGGGGTCGGCAACCTTTACCACTCAAAGAGCCATATGGAGCCGTTTCACACAGTAAAGAAAACACTGGGAGCCACAAAATCTTTTTGAAATTTAAAATGAAATAACACTGCATATATCTTTTTTTGCCTTTGTGCCATAGAATTACATTTTGAAAATGAGCAAACTAAAATAAAATACATTTTAATTAAATACAGTGGTCCCTCGCTATATCGTGGTTCACTTTTCCTGACCTCGCTGTTTTGTGGATTTTTTTATTCCAATTTTTTTTTATAGTGTATCAACGTGCATTTCTGCGTCCTGATTGGCTAAGGGACTGTAGACCTTTGCTAATTCGTCAGTTATTCTCCTCTGCGTCTCCTGTACAGAATGTGTTCAGCCAGATTTGTATAAATGTTGGATCGCAGTGTGACTCTGAAGTGCTGTATGTTTGCAAGTTTTCTCCCCGACAAAACCCGCCACAGCGAAGCGGTCATAAGAACTGTGAAATACACGCAAAATACACTTTGGTTTCGTTCGTATAATACTGTGCTTTTTGTTGAAAATCTACGAAAGTCTGAGTGTTTAAACAAGAGAGAAATGTGAGAAAATGTTAATTCCAGCGTGAGGAAAGTGTAGAATGTGTGTGGTGAGGCGTTTACAGCCTTAAAACATGGAGAATAATTGTAAAATATAAAGCTGAAGACTTCGCGGATTTCGCTTGTCGTGGGTTATTTTTAGAACGTAACCCTGTGATAAACGAGGGACCGCTGTACTGAGCCGCATCAGAGGAATCAAAGAGCCGCATGTGGCTCCGGAGCCGCGGGTTGCCGACCCCTGGGCTAGAAGTAAAAGTACAGTCACATGGCAAAAAATGTACTCAACTAAAAGTACCAGTAGTTGCTCCTCTACTGGGGCCTGGTGTAGACCTCTTTCAAATGTGGTTGGTTTTGGGTGAGACCAGGTTCAAGATTTGCTTCGTACTAGTATAAAGTTTGAGTGAAATCGGCCAAAGTATGCACGGATTATCACTCGTGGAAATTTGATGGCGAGCTGCAAACACAAACCTGAAATTTGTGGCGTTTTCACGGAAACACCGTTCAGTCTTTTAGAACGCTTTTAATAACTTTTAATGTCCCACTTGTCTAGATGATACAGCACGATTCTGGTGAGTCTGGGTCAAAAAACCGAGGAGGAGTTCGTTAAAATACGAGGACAGGAAAATTTGCCTTCGGCGCCGGATCACGTGCTCGGTCCAATATGGCCGACTTCCTGTTGGTCGCCTACCCAACGGTGTAATATACTTTTTTGTTCCTATTCCCATGATGCATCTGTGTTCCAAATTTGGTTTGGCTATGACAACGTTTTTGCCGGGCGTCCCATTGGCGAGGACAGATGTTTGGCCTGTTGCCATGGCAATACAGGTATAGCCATTGGTGGAATGTATTTTGATTTTCCAGGGGGCGCTGTCGAGCCATTTTTAAAGATTTTTTAATACAGATTATTTGTAAATTCCTTTTTTGGCGTTCTTGAATTTTGTGCAAAATTTCGTGAGTTTTCGCCGGTGGGAAGTACCCGAAACCTGAAAAAAGTGTATAGGAAAATAATAAGAATAAATAAGAATAAGAAAAAACAGAACAATAACAATAGGCCCTACGCTTTAGCTAAAACTAGACCTGAACCTGCTCCCAGCTCTCTGTCTCTGAAAAGAAGATCCTCCTGAGGAGCAGAGGTAAGAGATCTGGACATGTTCTCAGGACACCACCACCTGCTGCTCACCCTTCATCAGTGCAAACAGTGACCCTGTGTTTTAATCTCAGTGTGAGATACAGTATATGACTATTGTTATTGCTTATTTCCACTTGGCACTTCGGCGGTAGGACTTGTGTCTTCTTCAGAGGTGTGTTCTTCAGAGGCGTGTTCTTCAGAGGTGTGTTCTTCAGAGGTGTGTTCTTCAGAGGCGTGTTCTTCAGAGGTGTGTTCTTCAGAGGTGTGTTCTTCAGAGGTGTCAGCTGACTGCTGTGGCGCGTCTCCCCAGGCGTGGTTAGTTTGACAGATCTGGCAGATCTATCAGACTGACCATGCCTGCCATCGTGCAGTGGTCTTTGGAGAAGTGAGTCCCATGTGTGAGCAAAGGGAAACGCTCCCTCGTTTCCGTCCATGTTCCCTGCGTCCCGTCCTAAAGCTTTAGCTTCTCGTATCAATCTTTTCTACTTGAAGTACCTGTGTGAAAATGTTCCCAACAGCACTGTCTCTGTGTGTGAACCTCCTGTACACCCTTGTATACAGCCCCACTGTGGGGCAAATATAAGAAGGCCACACTGCAAAAGCTCAAAGTATCTTCTAATGATGTCCTCAGAATGCTGCTGAAAAAGCCCAGGGCCAGTAGTGCCAGTCTCCTGTTCTGTCAGGCTCGTGTGAACACTTTTCAGGCTCTCATGACAAACCTGATGTATAAATCCATGTGTGGCCTAAATGACTCTCTGAACTGTGTGGTGTTGATGCTGGTGAGTCCCAGGTTTAGTGCTGTGCAGTACCACTGCTCTTTATGGAAACACTGAGCTGTCTTTTATCACCCTGTTTTACTCTTGTCTCCTGTCTTATTGTGTTCTTTTATGGACCATGAGTCTGGAATAAATAAATGATGATGACTTTATTGTTTGACAGGGAGCCAGGCCCAAAGGAGCAGCTGGACGCCATATTCAGGGTGAGTACCCCACGAGCGCAGCATGTGTGGGGTTCTGTGGGTGCTCCTCAGGTACTCTCTTTGACTAAAACTCTTCTCTTATTGTTCTGTTCCAGCGTCATGAGGAGCGCATCGTGACTTTTGTCAAAGAGGAGCTGCAGAAGATCCACAGGCGCCTGGCCTCAGATTACCCAGAATGCTCCGAGAGTGAGGAGGAGGAGCAGAGCAGCAGAGAGGTTCTGAACATCTCCCTGGACTTCCTGAGGAGGATGGACCAGGAGCAGCTGGCCCAGCGCCTGCAGAACAGTAAGAACTCTGTTACTGTCCATCTGAGGAACAGACCACACCAGACTTGACTTCACAGTAACAAAAGACTCACAGAAAGTACTACAGTACTACAGTACTACAGTACTACAGTATTAAAGTACTACAGTACTACAGTACTACAGTACTACAGTACTACGGTACTACGGTACTGCGGTACTACGGTACTACGGTACTACAGTACTACAGTACTACAGTACTACAGTACTACAGCACTGCAGTACTACAGTACTACAGTACTACAGTACTACAGTACTGCAGTACTACAGTACAGCAATACTGCAGTACTACAGTACTACAGTACTACAGTATTACAGTACTACAGTACTACAGCACTGCAGTACTACAGTACTACAGTACTACAGTACTACAGTACTACAGTACTACAGTACTACAGTACTGCAGTACTACAGTACTACAGCACTGCAGTACTACAGTACTACAGTACTACAGTATTAAAGTACTACAGTACTACAGAACTACAGTACTACAGTACTACACTATTAAAGTACTACAGTACTACAGTACTAATGTACTGCAGTACTACAGTACTACAGTACTAAACTACTATAGTACTACAGTACTACAGTACTACGGTACTACAGTACTACAGTACTACTGTATTCCAGTACTACAGTACTACAGTACTGCAGTACTACAGTACTACAGTACTAAACTACTATAGTACTACAGTACTACAGTACTACGGTACTACAGAACTACAGTACTAAACTACTATAGTACTACAGTACTACAGTACTAAACTACTATAGTACTACAGTACTACAGTACTACGGTACTACAGTACTACAGTACTGCAGTACTACAGTACTACAGTAGTACAGTACTACAGTACTACGGTACTACAGTACTACAGTACTACAGTACTGCAGTACTGCAGTACTACAGTACTACAGTAGTACAGTACTAATGTATTACAGTACTATAGTACTACAGTACTACAGTACTGCAGTACTACAGTACTACAGTACTACAGTACTGCAGTACTACAGTACTACAGTACTACAGTACTACAGTACTACAGTACTACAGTACTACAGTACTACAGTACTTTAGTACTACAGTACTACAGTAGTACAGTACTACAGTACTACAGTACTACAGTACTACAGTACTACAGTACTACAGTACTACAGTACTACAGTAGTACAGTACTACAGTACTACAGTACTAATGTATTACAGTACTATAGTACTACAGTACTGCAGTACTACAGTACTACAGTACTACAGTACTACAGTACTACAGTACTACAGTACTGCAGTATCACAGTACTACAGTACTACAGTACTACAGTACTATGACCCGGTACATGAGGAGGTGCTGCTGGATATTCTCTGTTTCACTTAAAGATTCACTATGGCACTTTTCTGGTAGAGTGTTGATCACCTTCTTATCTCCATGGAGATGTTCTTGTTTTGCCTTGAATGTTCCACAGTATTTAATAGAACATTCTAGCATTTATTCAATGATCTGTGTTTTATTGCTCTTTGAAAAACATGTGTTCTTTATGTGAGCAAGGTCACCTCTCCACAGACGTGACCTGTAACTTGGTCTGTTGGTGTCATGTGCTTGTCTCCATGTAGTGTAAAGACACACTGTGGAACATTTCAGGTAAAATTACATCTCCAACAAGCAAAGAAACAAGCAGGTTGCAGACGCTGCACCAGAAAAGTCACATTCTGAATCTTTCACTTTACAATTAAAAGTGGCTGATTTTCTATATGAACTTTTAGTTGAGAAGAAGATAAAGTGAAGATGAAGTTTTCAGAGGGAGCTCCAGTCCACAGTTGTTTGTGTTTTTATTCAGGTGGTGATGTTGGAGTGTGCAGAGGGAAACTGAAGTCTGATCTGCAGCAGAGGTTCAGCCGTGTGTTTGAGGGCGTGGCTAAAGCAGGAGACTCCGCCCCCCTGACCCAGATCTACACAGAGCTCTACATCACAGAGGGCGGGGCCTCAGAGGTCAACCAGGAACATGAGGTCAGACACATGGAGACCGTGTCCAGAAGACCGGCTGCTCCAGAGACCACCATCACATGTGAAGACCTCTTTAAACCCCGCCCACACTCACCAGAGCCAATCAGAGCGGTGCTGACGAAGGGCGTGGCCGGTGTGGGGAAAACGGTGCTGACTCAGAAGTTCAGTCTGGACTGGGCTGAAGGCAGGGCCCACCAGGACCTCCAGCTGCTGTTCCCGTTCACTTTCAGAGAGCTCAATGTGCTCAGAGACACACAGTTCAGCCTGGTGGAGCTGCTGCACCACTTCTTCAGTCCATCCAAAGACCTCTGCAGCCTCCAACAGCTCCAGGTGCTCTTCATCTTTGACGGTCTGGACGAGTGCAAACTTCCTCTGGACTTCAGCCGAACCCGGGTCCTGACCGACCCCACAGAGTCCACCTCAGTGCACGTGCTGCTGGTGAACCTCATCAGGGGAAGGCTGCTTCCCTCCGCTCGCCTCTGGATAACCACGCGCCCCGCCGCGGCCAATCAGATCCCTGTATGGTGCGTCTCCATGGTGACAGAGGTGCGAGGGTTCACTGACCCGCAGAAGGAGCAGTACTTCAGGAAGAGGTTCACAGACCAGGCCACAGCCATCATCTACCACATCAAGAGCATCCGCAGCCTCCACATCATGAGTCACATCCCGATCTTCTGCTGGATCCTCTCCATGGTTCTACAGAAGCTTCTGGAACAAACAGAACCAGAGCTGCCCCGGACTCTCACACAGATGTACGTCCACTTCCTGGTGGTGCAGGCCAAAGTCCAGAACATCAAGTATCACCAGAGATCAGAGGAGGACCTTCACTGGACTCCAGAGATCAGGGAGATGGTGCGATCTCTGGGAAAACTGGCCTTTGAGCAGCTGCAGAAAGGAAACCTGATCTTCTACGAGAGTGACCTGAGCGAGTGTGGGCTGGACGCTGCAGTGGCCTCAGTGTACTCTGGAGTGTTCACACAGGTCTTCAGAGAGGAGCCAGGCCTGTACCAGGACAAGGTCTACTGCTTCATCCATCTGAGTGTGCAGGAGTTTCTAGCTGCTCTTCACGTCCATCAGACCTTCTTCAGCTCTGGAGAGAACCTGCTGGAGCCTCCACACTCCTCTGAGAGTCCTGAGTCTGAGACAGTCTTCTACCGCTCTGCTGTGGACCAGGCCTTACAGAGTCCAAACGGACACCTGGACCTGTTCCTGCGCTTCCTCCTGGGGCTCTCTCTGCCGACCAATCAGAGGCTGCTGCAGGGTCTGCTGACTCAGACAGGAAGTGACCGGACCAATCAGGAGACAGTAGAGTACATCAAACAGAAGCTGGATGAAGAGGGTCTGTCTGCAGAGAGAAGTCTGAACCTGTTCCACTGTCTGAACGAACTCAACGACCACAGTCTGGTTCAGGAGATACAGAAGTACATGAGAGAAGGAGTGCTCTTCTGGTTAAGTTCTCCTGCTCAGTGGTCGGCTCTGTCCTTCGTCTTACTGTCCTCAGACTTAGACCTGGAGGAGTTTGACCTGAGGAAATTCGAGGGCTCAGAGAGAGCTCTCCTGAATCTGCTGCCGGTGGTCAGAGCCTCCACCAAAGCCCTGTGAGTCCAGACTGTATTTAAACTCTTGTGGAGGTTCTAGTCTCTAATGTCCCTCTCTGTCCTCAGTCTCTGTGGCTGTGGCCTGTCCCCTCACAGCTGTGGTCCTCTGGCCTCAGTCCTCAGCTCCTCCAGTCTCACACACCTGGATCTCACTAACAACGACCTCCAGGACTCAGGAGTGGAGCTGCTGTGTTCTGGACTGAAGAGCGCCTCCTGCAGACTGGAGACTCTCAGGTGAGGTGATCACCATCAGCAGCTGATGGTCTCAGTCAAACAGGTACAAACACAGGGCGTTTTTTGTGTGTTCCTCTGGGAGGATTCTTCTCACCTTAGCTGTCGATGCTGTAGGTGCTCCTCTGTCTCTCTGTACACACTAACAAATGCTGAGTTCAAAATAACCAAACCTGTGTAAAATCAAATCCAATAAATAAATAAATAAATAAATAAAAACACTGTTTTAGGGTGAGCCACACTCATATTTGAAAATCTAAACAAAAACATTTAATGAAACATGGGTGGATGTTGCCGTAGCAACACAGCTGCAAATAGAAGTTTGTCCTCATTGGCTTTTTTGCTCAGTTTGACAAGAAGCATGAGTGCTAGCCACTCAGCCACCAATGTCAGTGGTAAATTTCAATTATCTCAAAGTTTGTTTGTTTTTTTACAATAAAAGTGGATTGATGTAAGACACATTCAGATCCATAAGTAAAACACAATATTCATTTATTTAAGCAGGTCGTTACTAACAGTTAAAGACTAACTGAGACATGCAGAGACTGAGCAGCAGAAGTCAAACGTTTATTTAGTAACATTAACATGAACTGACACAAAGTGATTCAACAGATGAGATCAAATCACAAAGATAAAGTCATAAACATGTTTAAATCCTTTTAACAGTTGTATCTGTGGAGCTGTAGAGGAGGTGAGGAATGGAAACGACCCAACCTGTTGACCAGCGTTTGGGTTAAGCAAAATGACCCAACTCTGTGAAAATAACCCCCCAAAAAATGAGCCAACAGCCCTAACACAACCACTGGGTAGAAACATAAGCCAGCAGTTTGTACAGAGTACAGATTGTCAGATAGGGTTAATCCCTGACTACAGTATCTTCTATCTTCTGTCTGTCCTCAGTCTCTGTGGCTGTGGCCTGTCCCCTCACAGCTGTGGTCCTCTGGCCTCAGTCCTCAGCTCCTCCAGTCTCACACACCTGGATCTCACTAACAACCACCTCCAGGACTCAGGAGTGGAGCTGCTGTGTTCTGGACTGAAGAGCGCCCCCTGCAGACTGGAGACTCTCAGGTGAGACGCTCCCATGATGCACTCTGCCCCCTTGTGTCCACATGAGTGTAATTGTGTGTCTTTAGGCTGTCTGGATGTCTGGTCTCAGAGAGGGGCGGGGCTGCTCTGGCCTCAGCTCTGAGCTCCGCCCCCTCCCACCTGAGAGAGTTAGACCTCAGCTACAACCATCCAGGACCCTCAGCAGAGCTCCTGACCGCTCTACGGGACCACTGCCCCCTGCAGTCTCTCAGGTGAGGGTCCTGGTTCAGTGGGTTTCTGGTCCATGGTCGGTCCAGGTCCTGGTCTCTGGTCTGGTCTAAACTGGACTTGTGTGTTTCAGGTTGGATCCTGCTGGAGAACAGTGGATGGTCCCAGGTCTGAGGAAGTGTGAGTCTCTGTATTTCATTCAGTTCATGGGGACATTAACATGATGGAACTTTATCACACTTTAAATCTTCACAGTTATAGAGGAAACATTAGTGTGATTTGAGCTCAAAATATGTAGACAGACTTGAGACATGATTGTTATTGTTCACCATTATTACATCTTAAAATAGAAATGAAATAAAACAACTTTTCAGATTGTCAGGAACAGGAAGTGATGTCATGTGTTTGTGTCCTCAGATTCCTGTGGGTTCTCTCTGGATCCAAACACAGCTCACAGAAACCTCCAACTGTCTGAGGACAAACGGACAGTGACCTTTGTGACAGAGAAGCAGCAGTATCCAGATCATGAGGACAGATTTACAGACCTCCATCAGGTCCTGAGCTGCACTGGCCTGAGGGGGCGCTGTTACTGGGAGGTGCAGTGGAGGGGGTGGTGCATTGAAATAGCAGTGAGTTACAGAAGAATCAGACGGAGAGGAAAGAGAGACGAGTGTTTGTTTGGACACAATGATCAGTCCTGGAGTCTGGAGATCTATTTTGGACATTACTATTTCTGTCACAACAACAGACGCACACCCCTCTCCTCCTCCTCCTCCTTCCGTTCCTCAGGTCGAGTGTCTGTGTTCCTGGACTCTGAGGCTGGATCTCTGTCCTTCTATGAGGTCCTCTCTAATGGAAAACTGCTCCACCTCCACACCTCCAGCTCCTCCTTCACTGAGCCTCTGTTTCCAGGGTTTAGAGTGAGGGGGGAGGAAGATTCCTCTGTGTCTGTAGTGGATCTGAGGAGAGCGCCTCCTGGTGGACATATGTGACTCTTTTATGATATGAAGATTCTTTCCATCAATCTGTCCTTAATCAGAGCAAAATGTAAAAAAAAAAAACCCTTTAAACTCCTTTAAACTTCTAAAAAACAAATGTTCAAATAAAACTCGAACTCTAAAACTCTAACATGTTTATTGCCGGTTTGTTTTTCAGTTATTCACAGTGACTGCAAAGAACTGGACTCTTTAGATCTGGGTTAGACCTGATTTAGTCCTGGTTTAGATCTGGGTTAGACCTGCTTTAGGCCTGGTTTAGATCTGAATTAGACCTGCTTTCGTCCTGTATTTCGTCCAATATTTATAAAGCGCTTTTCATACAAAATGTAACACAGACGAACACACAAACAGACGAACAAACAGACAGACGGACAAACAAACAGATGAACAAACAAACAAACAAACAGATGAACAAACAAACAAACAAAAGAACAAACGAAAGACAAGCAAACAGACGACCGAAGTCAATCAAAGGCCAAACTAGTCTTGAGCCCACTCTTAAAAACATGAACATTCTCTTTGGCCCTGAGCTCCTCCGGCAGTTCCATAGACGAGGGCCGTAGTCCTGAAAAGACGCCTCTCCGTGAGTGTGTGTCCTGACTTTGGGAATGACCAGGAGCTGCCGGAGGAGCGCAGGGCCCGTGAAGGTTCGTAAGGAAAAAGCAGTTCTGAAAGATAAGAAGGCCCAAGACCATTAAGACATTTAAAAACCAGTAAAAGAACTTTAAAATCTATCCTGAAACTCACAGGGAGCCAATGCAGAGATTTTAAGACCGGTGTAATGTGATCCCACCCTCTGGTCCTAGTCAGGACACGTGCTGCTGAATTTTGTAATAATTACATACCTGAAATCCTCTTTTTTGGAAGACCAGAGAGCAGGGCATTACAGTAGTCTATACGGCTGGTGACAAAAGCATCAGTGTCTCCGTATTGGCCTGAGAGAGAATAAGGCGAACTCTGGCTATATTTTTTAGATGATAAAAACCTATTTTTGTGATGTTCTTGATGTGTGGGATAAAAGTCAGCTCAGAGTCAAAAATGACAAACAGGTTTTTCACTTGAGGAGATGGTTAAAAGACTGTGCTTGTAGTTTTGATAAAAGTTTCTCTCTGGGCCTCAGGACCGATGACCAGAACCTCAGTTTTGTCCTGGTTAAGCTGGAGAAAGTTTCCTGCCATCCAGGATTTGATATCTAGAATGTAGTTAAAAAGAGCATCCATTGGCCTGGTGGCATCAGGAGACACGGAGATGTAAAGCTGCGTATCATCTGCAGAGCTGTGGAAGTGGATTCCATGTCTCCTGATGACGCCACCAAGGGGGAGCATGTACAAATTGAAAAGTATAGGGCCTAAAATGGAACCCTGGGGGACACTACATGTTATTTTATGTACCTTAGAGGAGCATGTGTCCATACTTAACATAAATGTTCTGTCTGTGAGACGTGAACCATTTGTGAACAGCAACGGAGAGGCCGAGGTGTTTTCGGCGAGTTAAAAGAATCGTGTGGTCTACTGTGTCAAAGGCAGTGCTCAGATCCAACAGATCCAACACAGTCACCTTTTGAGAGTCACAATTTATTCTAAAGTCATTTAAAATCTTTGCCAAGGCAGTCTCGGTGCTGTGGTTCACCCTAAAACCAGACTGAAATTTTTCCAAAATGTTGTGATCATCTAAAAAATCATTTAGTTGGATAAAGACAAGTTTCTCTAAAATCTTGCTTAAAAATGGTAAGTTAGACACTGGTCGGTAGTTGTTAAAATCGTTAAAATCTAAATTGCTCTTCTTCAGCAGGGGCCTCACCACCGCCGCTTTGAAGGCAGCGGAAAAGACCCCCGTCTGAAGAGAGCAATTCATCATGACCAAAAAGTTCATCCCTAAAAGATCCATAAAAAGACTTAAAAAATGGAGTGGGGATTGGGTCTACGAGACATGTGGTGGGTGTAGGGAATTTAATTCAGGAGACTTCAGCCGGAGATCTGACACACAGGGTTTAATTCGAAGTCAATTCAGTTGGTTTACATGGCACTGGTTACATCTTACTCACAACTTGATACAGAGGGAACCTCTTCTTAAATAGCCAAGAGAAGACAAATGTACTGAACACAGCTTTTAGCTTAAACATCTGCTTGCCGTAAACAGTGATAAAATTAACTTCCCACAGTTTTAGCTTCCTGGGAACTCCATAAAACGACATATGTAAGACAACTGGACATGAAGAAATGGGCAGTTTCACACACTTAGAAATACCAGAAAAGAGACAAGGTGAAAGGTCTCTCACTTAAACAAAACAAGACACTGTTATAAAACGAAACAACTCACAATTCCCCCTTTCGATCACATAGCAACATGTGATCGCTTCAACAAAATCAAAAACAAAAGAGTAAATATTAATTTTAGCTTTAGCTTTTTAAATTTCACATCAAATTAATACATGACTCTCGGACACTTCAGAATAAGAAACAAGGAGCACCATATGAGACCAAAATTAGACCTTATTTTAGTGAAAGTTTAATCTGGGCAATCATAGCTAAACTTAATCCACAAATTCTGGAGATTCTACAGAAAGTAGCAAAATTTGGGAAGTAGGAGATCTGTGTTTTAAAGCAGTAGCTATCAGTCGTTCTACTAATGATCGAAGACAAGGAATGATACAGCATCCAATTATAATCAAAATAGTGATCACAGTCAGCATTGTAGTAGCAATAGACACTATTGTTGACGCCCAAGGTCCAAACAACTTATGAAGCCAATTTGTCCAGGAGTCTTCAGAGACACCAGAATTTTTAGCAATTTCAGCAGATAATGATTTAAGTTTGTTTAGAGCCTTAGCAATGCTTCCATCAGGTGAAGTATTATTGGGTATGAAAGTACAGCATTCCCCACCAAACATGCTGCACACTGACGATTCTTTGGCCAGCAACATATCAAGGGCAATTCGATTTTGCCAAGCCATAAGTGAGGTTGGACCAAGTTGCTCCACAATACCCTCTATTGCTTCAATAGTATAATTTATAAACCTTTGTTGATTGTAATAGAGATAATTTATCCAAATGGCATTTTTAGTAGCAGTTACTCCTGCAAACAAAACTGAAGTAAATCCAACTGCAATTTCATTCTGTGCTTTAAACTGATCTGGAACCCCAACTGGTGTATTAACCGCACTAAGATAAATATCCTCATTAAACGATCCTGCTAGCTTAGGTTGAGATGGGTACGACAATGACCTCTTATGGATATGTTTATCCCTCGAGCTACCCCTATATGATACTTGAATTTGTTTCAAGTCTAACAAATTTGCTGAACCTATAGTGAATGGAGTAATCAACATAATCGGCGTGCAAACACCTGACCATGTTTTTGACAGGATAGCATACATGCGTAAATCAGCACATAACCACCAAATGTCAGCTCTGGCAGTAGTGTGACTTGTCAAAAGTGCAAACTCCTCATAATTATCTGAAGAGAAAGTCTGATAACAAAAATTAGTAATGAAACTTTCTATCGCATTTCTATCACTACTTTCTGTATCTGTATGTATGATAGTATCCTGAAGAAAACAAGTATACTAAGCAGTACCTATAACCCAAGATGTAGGTGTGTCTTTTGAAGTTACTGCAGGTAATTTGTTGTGAAGGGAATAGCATTCATCAGTTTGATCAAATGACTTTCTAGTAAAGAGTTTAAGTATACAGGTCAAATCTCTCTCATTAGAATATGGTATAGATGTGGTAGTCAGTTGTGGTCTAGCTGTAGAGCACACAATGCAGTCTTCTGAAGTCAAAGTATGGGCAGTATACTGTACCCATTTTAACCATGTATTTTCATTAATCTCGTGACCTGTTTCAATTTTTATTGCTTCAGTTAGAGAAATTAAATCATTCTCCAGAGCTGGCTTATTGGCCTTTAAAATTGTCACTTGAATATAACCTTCAAAATTCACTTTCATTTTCCTATTACATGGTACAGAAATAATTTCCAAACACTGGAAACTTATGGAATATATTCCAGAGTCTTTGAAGGCTGGATTTTTAATAGACAATATTAGAGGATTACATCGGTTAGTGATTGCTTTGCGTTCTCTACAGCTTCTTAGACCCATTTGATAAGATGCTTCATCCTTTCTAATTTTTGTTAAAGTAACTCTTTGCTGAAAGTCAATCTGAGAAGCATTTCCTTCTTGATTATGTTGTACACTGGTACTAGTTATAACCCTGGCATTATCCACAAACGCATCAAAATTATTTGCTTTTGTGTGTCTTTGCAGATAATCTGGACATTTAATGCATGATCAATAGCAGGTACTCCTAGCATACAATCTAGCACTTCACATACGTCAAAAAGTAAATTACAAGTTTGTCCCTCATAACAATATTTTACCAATTTTGGTGTTACCCTGTTCTCACTTTTTAATGCCCATTGTCTTTTGTCTCTTTTTAGTGCCCATTGTTTCTTACCTGTATTAGCCTCTGCCAACTCAGGTGTAGCGTAGACTGTAGTTTTAACTGTTGGCTGTTGTGAGCTGCTTTGTCCGAGGTCAGATTCAAAACTTTCATGGATAAGTAGAATGTAACCCCACACTAAAACAACAAAGAATAGCATCATTAGCATAATTACAAATACACATCGAGAATATTTCCAAAAAGAAGACTCATACTGTCCTTTCCCTCTTTCTTTGTCTTCTCCCCCTTTTCTCCTCCTCCTCTCCTGGATCCCCAGCAGCAGAAGGTGGATGAGAGTGGTTTTTAGGTTCCTTGGCATCATCAATTTCTGGAGTCGATTGGGTCTCTTCATCTTTTGAATCTTCTCTTTGCACTTGAACCGATCTTCCCGTGCACTGCAGAACTTGATATGGCCCAGTTTGATATGGCTGAGTCCAATTATTTCGCTTATGGACCTTTACATACACCCAAGATCCTGGAAGAACTTCAATGTCTGGATCAGCTACATCTTGTAGGCCATATGTTCTCCGCCTGCATTTATGCAGTTGCTTCACAATTTTTTGTAACTGTTGAACATACGAGTGGTGTCGTTTATCCCACTCTATAAACGGTACATCTTCATTGTACAAGCCTTCAGGTTTGTGCATCTCTCTGCCCCCTTCCTCTGTTACTTCCAAAGTTTCTGTAACCTCCTCGATTTCTTGGTTGAGGGCTATTATAGATCATAACTGGCACATTTGGCGTTGACATAGATTGATTTGGCTGAGCATTACGTGTCATTGTTTCTTGCGGTTGTTGTGTATTCATCATCAACTTGATTGCAGCTGTTAGTTGTTTTGTAGCAGATAACATATCTTCTTGATCAGAGTCCACTTGTATGCTCATTATTTTTGCATTTTTATCTTTTTTCTTGTCTTTAAGTTCACCCTGGTATTTTGCCAATTGTAATTTTATTGTGGCAAGTTCCAATTCTTGCTTCTTTTCTTCAGTAGCTTTTTTGTCTTTTAGCCATTTATTTATTTGATGATTACAATGAGCATCAAATTCATCTTCTGTTTTGTTGTAGAGGCCCATCACATTTTGGAGTGCTTCTTGAACCACAGTAGGCATACCTTTCACCAGAGTAGAGCGGAACATAAACGACATTCCAGTGCCGACCTCAATTCGTTCTCCAGTTGTGTCGTGATATAGATTTGTAGCACGTTGCTTGTAGCTGTAATAATCTTCATTGTCCTTCATTTGCATACTCAACAATTCCTCTGTGACCATAGGATATCTTTCTTTAAGTTCTCCCTCTAGGGCTTCACGGAAAATATGAATAGCATGGTTATTACGTAGCCTTCCTCCCAATTTTCCTTCTATGGCTCTTTTGATATTTTCGGCGACGGTTTCATCAGCAACTTTAATCAGAGCAGCTTGAATATCTCCCCAACACAAGCGATCACCAGCAGTTTCTTTAAACAAAGCTCTTAGCCACGGGACACCACCTTTACTTATTTTTGGGAGATTAAGCATTAGAGCACTCCAATCCTTTAATGAGAAGGGTTGATAGACCACCTGTTGACCATCTAACCTTACTGGGAAGACACCTGTAGACTTCTTTGATTCCTGTGGTATGGGATTAACTGTGCCATTAATATATGCCTCTTTATATTCAGTTTGTTCAACATTTCCATTAAAATATCCTTCAACTGCAAAGGATTCATCTTCATGCTCCGCTGACACTTTTTCCAAGTCCTCTTCTTCTTGACTCTTTGTTGACTTTGGCGTCCAACTTTTACTGGATCCCAGTATTCCCTCTTGGTTAAGCTCTTGTTCTAATCTTCTCATATGTTCCTCTTCATTACTTTGCTTGGATCTTTTATCAATCTCCATCATCTGAGTCAATGCCGACACCTGGGTTTGAATCAATTCCATTTTCTCTTCAAGTTCTCTTGGTTGTGGCTCCACAGGCATCAGCGCTAACTCTCCTCCAAGTACCTTGTGTGTCATTCTTGGTGTCACGCACAAAGCTTGTTCCCATGTGTTTAGAGAAGCAGAGGGTGTTACTGCCCCTGGATCTTCACGGATATCACCTTCATATGGCGGAGGAGCAAGTTCTCTTAACATCTCAGGCTGACATCTTTTTTCTTTTTCCGGTGCATCTACAGGACAGTGTGATTTAGTCTCAAGTAGAGGAACATCTGAATTATCTGCTTCATTCTGATTTAATGACTTTTGAATTGCTTTTTTAATTGCTTTCTTTCTTGGTTGTTTACTGCTCATCATTTCTTTCTCTTCTTCTTCCGACTCTTCTCCAGAATTTTCAGGTTTAGAGCGTGTGGGATATCTGTGTGGTGCCACATATTTGTCAAGATTTGGATATATTCCCACAGAAGGTTCTCTTGGAACTTCCTTCAGAAGGTCTTCTTTTAGGACCACCTTTTTCTCCTTTGGCTTAAGAACCAGAACAGAAGACAAATCTCTCATTTCCTGCATTTCCATCATCTCCTTCGCCCACTGATGCATTTTTTTAAATCAATTTAATCTCTTCTTCATACTTCTGTATTTTTAATTGGCGTTTCATCTCGTTCTTGTGCTTCTGTATCTTTACTTGGTTTATTTTTCTTAGCATAGTACTATGTTCGGACTCCAAATTGCACTGCTTTATCTTTTCCTTATAATAGTTTTTAATATTTCTCCATTGTGCCTCCGTAGGCGCTATAGCGTCCTTCCCAGGATGAAGCATTCCTTTTTTGACATATTTTTTGATTATGTCTAGAATGAGTGCTTGGTTTGCTTGGGCTCTTCTTGGGTTTGGCTCCTCTTCCAACACCTTTGTTTTCCAATACTGCCGCAATTGATCTAACGTAATGAACTGGGACATTTTGGTATAATTTTCTTTATCTATTAATTAGTTATTACCAATTGAATGTTGTTTTTTAAAACGCCTAACCAATTATATTGATAAAGTAGGTCACTATTTAAGAAATTACTAATTATTCTCTATCTACCTGTCGATTTTTTAGGAAGACTGATATCCCACTGTCACTCTCTGTCCTTAGCCTGATCTCTAGAAAAAAGAAAAAATTGAACTTAGATAGTACAGGGGGTCCTCGGGTTACGACGGTCTCGGGTTACGACGTTTCGTGGTTACGAACGCGCCCCCATTAAAAAAAATATGTACCGTATTTTCACGACCATAAGGCGCACCTAAAAGTCTTAAATTTTCTTCAAAATGCACGCCGCGCCCTATGGTGCGGTGCGCCTATTGTGTTGTTGTGAGACGCGGGCGTAATAGAAGACAAGGGGCGTGGCGTGAACGTGCGGACGTGAGCGAAGACAGACACAAAGCCAGGTGGCCTGAGCTGGAAGACCGCCTCGAGCAATGGGTTAACGAGCAGAGGACAGCTGGGAGAAGGTGTATGTGAAGAGACCAGGCGGTTTTTTCCACGCGTCACCGTCCCTGTTGATCTGTGACTCCATGCGCGCTCATCTCACGGACGGTGTCAAAAAACAGGTGAAGCAAATGAACTCGGAGCTCGCTGTCATTCCGGGAGGCTTGACAAAGTAACTCCAACCGCTGGACATTGGCGTGAACAGGGCGTTCAAAGTAAGGCTGCGAACGGCGTGGGAGCGATGGATGACAGATGGCGAACACACATTTACGAAGACTGGGAGGCAACGCCGAGCGAGTTACGCCACAATTTGTGAATGGATTGTAAATGCTTGGGCTAATGTGTCTACTTGTACTGTTGTTCGGGCTTTTGCAAAAGCCGGCATCTTTCACGAGGAGACGGACGGCAACGAGACAGACTCTGACTGTGACGAGAGAGAACCTGGCGTGTTTGACTGTCCTCTAGCCCAGTTGTTCTTCTCAGATACAGAAGATGAGGACTTTGATGGATTTGATGATTAATTAAATTGATAGAATGATTGTAAAAATAATGTGAGCACTATGCTAAATACGGTACTTATTACGCACTCAAATAAAGCACAACCGAACTCATATTTGCTCCCGCTGCTTTTTTTTAATAAAACACAATTCAAATCACACTATTTTCTTAGGCTTATTAATAACACACATATGATTTTGTTCGTGTGGAAAGTTTATGTAATTAAATCCACCAACTAAACACATTCTGAACTTCAACACAGCGCATCAGCGCATAAGAAGAGCACGAGCCGTCAGCGCACGCAATGAGGAAGTGCACGTGCGCTCTGAACCAGGACTTTACCGGTACGTTTTATCGCGCCCGCGCCCGCGCCCTATAGCCCGGTGCGCCTTTTGTATGTGTTAAATACCAAAAAGACACCCGTAACTGAAGCTGCGCCTTATAACACAGTGCGCCCTATGGTCGTGAAAATACGGTATATATTACGCGTCATTCCGTCTTACGCGGTTTAGCGTGGTAAGAGATGTAAACAAACGCGAACGGCGCGCGGCGCATGGCGGAAGAATACGCTCTGTTGTGGTTGTAGGGAGAAGAAGACGGCCTCGTGTGCGTGCCCAATGTGGGCGGAAGTACCTGATGTGGGCTCTGATCTGCTCCTATGATAGCGACAGTGATAACCAAGCAGCGTAGTGGTCTAATTATTGAGATGGAAAGGTTATTGGTGCTTTGGTTGGAAGATCAAAGGCAAAATCCGGTTTACGACGAAATTCGGGTTACGACGCGTCTTAAGAACGGATCAACGTCGTAACCCGAGGACCCCCTGTACCCCCATCAAAATTACCCCATCAAAATGCAATATTTTATTACACTTTGCTGAAGTAATTCAAATTTAAATGCATTTAAATGTAGAGTATATTTTATCAATATAAACATCAAAAAATATTAGTAAGGTTCAAATTCTTTGAACTTAGGTAATTAATTTTAATCACCTGTTTAATCAACTGTAGTCACCTACAGCTTTTGTCGAAATTTTAGAATGCGTGAGCTTCAGTCATATTTCGCTTCCCGCAGAATATTCCCAGTTGTAGCTTTAAGTTTGAGATTCTGCAAAAATAAAAGAAATTTAAACAATGTTTTAATTAATTTTATGTTTTTGATATTACATTAAACAAAGCAAGAACCTCTTATTACAGATTGGAATTTTTTTATTTTTTACCAAAATTAACATATTAGCCCAAAAATCTAAATACTGTAAATTCAACTCATCCAAGCTGTACATATATTTGAAATCATTTTCCAAAATAGTTTTAACAATCTAATATGCATTTACTATTTTCCAAATTCATTTGTATAATTAATTAGTTAATATTTTAATCACCAATGGCACTGAACAATAACCCATATATCTTTATTAAACCACAAACAAAACCTACAACCATAACAAACATTCATACCGCACCCTAGTGTCACACACGCACACAAGCACACATACAAAAGGCCAGCTGACTTAATTTCACGAGCACCCACATACTCCGGGAGAGAGGAGAATGAAACCAAATAAATTTTTAACTCACACAAATTATCTAAAATAACGAGTAATTTATAAGCAAAATATAAGCGGTAATAATTTATTTATACTTAAAATTTTAAAAGACTAATCAATTCTAGAATTCTACTCTATATAATTTTAAAATTTGACCCAGTCTAGAAACTAGATATACAAGAATAATCAATTAAATCAATTAATTTAAATTTACAGTTCAAAACAATGTATCTTAATTAAAGATTGATTTTTTAAATTATACTTCACATGCGAGCGGAACCAGTGCGCTCCCACGTGTTTTACATGAAATAATTAGCGAGACGTACTGCACAAGCCAACATAACATTACTCCTACAGAAACCGAATCTATTTAAGAAACATCACTACATCTATTACACGGAGCTTTCTGGGTTTTTACATCGGCCTTAAACGAACAAATATCTACTATGAGATTCGCTCAAGAACTATTACAACCTTAGGGAAACAGCGTAATAAAGCAGAAACACGCAGGACCACAAAGCGAAGTGAGCAGCATTTATTGGATAAAAAATATCTATTTGTTCAAGATCAAACAATCAATACTTTTAATCACGTTTTGAACTGTAAATCATATGAAAAGCCGAAATGAAAGATAATCGTGCACTACCACCATAGATATGCTGCAACATGTTTTACGATAAGCGTGGTGCAACATTTAACTCCAGTGTTTTTAACTACAAATTTTCCTGCAAAAACCTAGCCCGAACTACAGACGGACTGCATACTGTCATACATAAGGATTTTCAAATGATGTTTTGTAAATAATGACCTCATTTTTGTAAGTGTAATGTATTTATTTTATTTAAAAAATGTCACGATATCTCCAATAATTTGTCTGTCTTCTGCAGCTTTACTTTTTATAATAGCATTCATACAAGCTATTTCAGGAATTTAACTTTTAACATTTTATATACAAGGTCCAGACATACTAGTTCTTTCAATCCAATCATTCTTTCAATCCAATCTAATATTTTCTGTAACTTATTTTCCAACACAATTATCCTCTGTAATTCCAACACAACAAAAATAGCTTGCATAAATCCCATTAGTACATCAAATGCTTATTGTAAAACTTCACATACTCGTTCAGAACGGCCACTCATTCACTCAATTTCACTCACATTAACCATTTTTAACACAATTAGAGCCATCATACAGTGCCATTAAATCATCTCAATTAAACACTTGAATTTTCCTCCACACTGAATTCATCATCCCAACTGTGCCAAGACAAAGAATTATCGGAGACTGGCAGAACTACTTCAGGAAATTTTGGAAAACGTATACACATCAGCACAGCCGTCACCAAGACAATGCATCAAATTAAGAAACCCAAAACAACAACCGTAGCAAGAGTAACTTGTAATTTAAAATTTGATAGCTCATATTCCATTTTTAAATCACGCAAAATTTTAGCCAGCTTGGATGAATTGGATGAACATAAAGCCTTTGTTATGTTAACATTTTTGGTTATTTCTTTTACTATTTCAGTTTTAAATTTTTTAATTAGTGTCCAAATGAATTTGCTGAATTTGCTCAGCAGCTATTCCCATTGAAGATGTAACTCTTTTCACCAACGTATTAAATTTATTCGTAATGGATCAAATATCAAACAAGCTATTGTTAGTTATATTAGACTCAGATTCATATTCATTACTTATTGATCTATTAATAAGAATGCTACTTTCTCTGTCCAATGAGATATCGTTTAGCATTGTGACTAGAGCAGTCACCTTTTTCTGAGTAGTGGTCACATTTGCCTCTGTTATTATATTTTCACAAATATCATCACTACTCATCATCTCCACAATTTCATATGAAACGGTATTACATCTACACCCAAATTTAAATCTTGGTCTGTTGACCCATTTACACAACAGTTTGGCTTCTACTAAATCGACATCCCATAACAGAGTATTATTCAATTTTTCACAGATTTTGGAAAATCTTCCATAACAGCAGGTAGCAGGTAGCAGCATTTTTTGATATACTAATTCCACCCCTTCTTTTAACTGATCATCATCACAGGGCTTAGAAACAATTCCAATTTGCAATACTGTTCCCTTTGCAATCTTACAATGACATACAATATCATACTCTGTTTGGGAATAATCCACACTAACTTGTTTGCTAACTTCTCCAAAGCTCAACTGAATAAGAAACAACACGCATATACTGTGATACCACATTCTTACGTCTGATCACAAAAATATATTCTACAGCCGTAAATGTTCTTGTTCAATTTGAACAGGCACAATTTTAGAGCGCTCTAGTTACACATGTAGATCTACTATTAACTTGTATAAAACGAATTAAAGATGTATTTTTTAAGGGTTTTTATACGTATTTTATTAAAAAACTCCCGGGCCCTATTCCTTATTTCCTATTTCCAAAACTTATTTCCAAAACTTATTTCATCGCGTATACAACAAAAGCAACAAATAACTTAAAAAACAGTGCTCACTTACGTAAACCTAAAAAATCTTTTTAACAGTTAAATTTTTTCAAAAGTCCCATATTCATTACGTCATAATAAAATTTAATCTGACCAATTTCGACAGTATTTTAGAAAAGGCATCCGTCTGTACCTGTTTGCTGGCTAGCTCTTTATGCCGTAGGTTTTCTGTGACTTTTGGGTGAGCAGCTCCTGTCGTTTCCTCCCAGCTGTATTGTGCTCCTATTCTGCCCGCATCCTCCACCAAATTTGTAGGGAATTGAATTCAGGAGACTTCAGCCGGAGATCTGACACACAGGGTTTAATTCGAAGTCAATTCAGTTGGTTTACATGGCACTGGTTACATCTTACTCACAACTTGATACAGAGAGAACCTCTTCTTATATAGGCAAGAGAAAACAAATGTACTGAACACATGGCTTTTAGCTTAAACATCTGCTTGCCGTAAACAGTGATAAAATTAACTTCCCACAGTTTTAACTTCCTGGGAACTCCATAAAACGACATATGTAACAACTGGACAGGAAGAAATGGGCAGTTTCACACACTTAGAAAGACCAGAAAAGAGACAAGGTGAAAGGTCTCTCACTTAAACAAAACAAGACACTGTTATAAAACGAAACAACTCACATGGGCCTCACTGAGGAGAAGACCTTGTCAAACATCTCAGCGTTAACCAGGGCAAAACTGTCCAGAGTTTTCTCTGGTCGAGACAAACACTCAGATGTGTTAGAAACAGAGCTTTGACGAGATAAAATATCACATCTGATGGTGTTTATCTTTCCCGTGAAGTGGTCAGCAAACTGCTCGCAGAGAGAGTCAGTGGGTGTCAGGTAAAACGCGTTAGAATCGGGGTTTAGAATGTTTTCAATGGTTGAGAAAAGAACTTTTGGATTATTTTTGTGGTTGGTGATTATTGTGGAGAAGTAACAATTTCTTGCATTCCTTGTAGCATTGTTATGTGATCGTTGTTAATTGATGAATAATTGGTGGTTTATAGTCGTTTTGTTTTTTTCTCCATCGACGTTCTGCCCTCCTGCACTCTCTCTTGGATTTTTTCAGGTCTTCATTCGTCCATGGAGGTTTTGATTTGGTTTTAATACTTTTGGTTTTGAGTGGAGCATCCAGATCCAGGGCTGACCACAGTCGACTGTTGAAATCTTCAGTAATGGAATCACAGGAGGTAAAACCATTGAGGGATTTTTCTCTAACACCTCGATAAAATTTGCTGCCACTTCAGGGGTCAGACGGTGCTTCCTCACAGTTCTCACAGAGGTGCTTCCTCACAGTCCTCACAGAGGTGCTTCCTCACAGTCCTCACAGAGGTGTTTCCTCACAGTCCTCACAGAGGTGCTTCCTCACAGTTCTCACAGAGGTGCTTCCTCACAGTTCTCACAGAGGTGTTTCCTCACAGTCCTCACAGAGGTGCTTCCTCACAGTTCTCACAGAGGTGCTTCCTCACAGTCCTCACAGAGGTGCTTCCTCACAGTCCTCACAGAGGTGTTTCCTCACAGTTCTCACAGAGGTGCTTCCTCACAGTTCTCACAGAGGTGTTTCCTCACAGTCCTCACAGAGGTGCTTCCTCACAGTTCTCACAGAGGTGCTTCCTCACAGTCCTCACAGAGGTGCTTCCTCACAGTCCTCACAGAGGTGTTTCCTCACAGTCCTCACAGAGGTGCTTCCTCACAGTCCTCACAGAGGTGCTTCCTCACAGTCCTCACAGAGGTGTTTCCTCACAGTCCTCACAGAGGTGCTTCCTCACAGTTCTCACAGAGGTGTTTCCTCACAGTTCTCACAGAGGTGCTTTCTCACAGTTCCTCACAGTTCTCACAGAGGTGCTTCCTCACAGTCCTCACAGAGGTGCTTCCTCACAGTTCTCACAGAGGTGCTTCCTCACAGTTCCTCACAGTTCTCACAGAGGTGCTTCCTCACAGTCCTCACAGAGGTGTTTCCTCACAGTCCTCACAGAGGTGCTTCCTCACAGTCCTCACAGAGGTGTTTCCTCACAGTCCTCACAGAGGTGCTTCCTCACAGTCCTCACAGAGGTGTTTCCTCACAGTCCTCACAGAGGTGCTTCCTCACAGTTCTCACAGAGGTGTTTCCTCACAGTTCTCACAGAGGTGTTTCCTCACAGTTCTCACAGAGGTGCTTCCTCACAGTCCTCACAGAGGTGCTTCCTCACAGTTCTCACAGAGGTGCTTCCTCACAGTTCCTCACAGTCCTCACAGAGGTGTTTCCTCACAGTTCTCACAGAGGTGCTTCCTCACAGTTCTCACAGAGGTGCTTCCTCACAGTTCTCACAGAGGTGCTTCCTCACAGTCCTCACAGAGGTGCTTCCTCACAGTCCTCACAGAGGTGCTTCCTCACAGTTCTCACAGAGGTGCTTCCTCACAGTCCTCACAGAGGTGCTTCCTCACAGTTCTCACAGAGGTGTTTCCTCACAGTTCTCACAGAGGTGTTTCCTCACAGTTCTCACAGAGGTGCTTCCTCACAGTTCTCACAGAGGTCTCCTGCTGTATAAAACCAGTGATATTAAAAAACACACAGTAGTGGTCAGACACGGCCAGGTTAGCAACAGAGGACACACTAGTGGTCAGGCCATAAGTAATGACCAGATCCAGAGTGTGCCCCCTTTTGTGAGTCGGCTGTGTGACGTGTTGAGTAAAATCCATATAATTAAGAACATTCAAAAATTCATTTGCAATAGGGTCTGAAAGGTTATCTATGTGCAAGTTAAAATCCCCGGTTATAATAATCATATTAAATGAATTGTGTAGAATAGATAGAAACTCAGAAAACTCACTGATAAAAACGTTGCATTTTCCTGGTGGTCTGTATATAGTGACACATAAAATTTGAGGGTTGCTAAAACAATTGAATGATATTCAAAACTCGTAAAATTGCTTAATAAAATAGGTTTGGTGGCCAGAGTGCTTGTACATATAGAAGCAGTGCCACGTCCCCTTTTACCGTTTCTAGTTGAAAATGCAAAGTTAAAAGTGGGTGGTGAGGCCTCTGTGAGAACAGCTGGCGCGTCTGCACCTAACCACGTTTCAGTTCAAAAGAATCATTCACGTTTGTGTTCTAGAATCAGGTCGTTAACAGTAAAGGACTTGTTCAGCAGAGAGCGGACATTTAAAAGGGCCATGTTTAAAGTTAGCTGAGACTGAGTAGCGATAGGAATTTGCGATGAGTGTGCTTTTGAATATGGCTGCTGAAGTAAATATTCATTCATTCATTCATTTTCTTCCGCTTTTTCCATTTTCTGGGTCACGGGGGCAGCAGTCCAAGCAGTGTTCTGCTGCCCAGAACACAATGCACCAGCCCCCATGAATCCTTCCGCGGGTGGTGGGTCCACAGGAGGACGGCTCACGTCACAACAGGCCTTGATGTACTTCTGCCATGGGGGCTACCAGTGTCCACAGACACTGGGGGCGAGGCGGGGGCAAGCGTCCCGCCCAAGGACACAACGGCAGCGCCCATTCGCGGGAGCCGGGACCACACGCGGCCAACCCGTCAAGAGCGGGACCCGAACCACCAACCCCCGGACCACAAGGCATACGCCCCACCAACTGAGCCACTGCCGCCCCCTGAAGTAAATATTTCATGAATATTCGTGGCACTTCCTTTTTTTCAAGTCGGCCAAATGCCTCAGTTCATTTTCGCTGGTTATTCAAAGATCCAGACAACAGAATCTGATATGATTGTATAGTTTGAAGCACTATTTATGTTTCTGATGATAAATAAGTGCTCAAAAGTGTTGATCTCACATGAATTGTCTGTTCCCCAGCTGTGCCCCAGTACAGTAAGAGGTCTAGTGACGCCCCTGGACTCTGCCCTGCACCCAGAGCTCTGACCGCTCTGTGTCTCCCTCTGCTGGACACATCACACTTCACTGGGTGGAACTGTGTTTTAAATGTTCTACTTCCTCATGTGTGTGTTATATATCGTTGGTAACACAAGTACAATAACACACATACATAACACAACAGCAGATCCCAAAGCACAAATCTGATACAGAAAAGTGCTTTTTGACGATTCGTTCAAACTCGTCTCTCTGTTTTCAGACCAGACCACGTCTTTATACAAGAACTTCAGTTTGTGAATATTGCACATTGAGAAGATGAGGTGTACACTTGCAGGTTCAACCACAAAATTCAAAATAACATGGCAGACATTTTTGAAATACATGGACATATAATTGTGCAATATCGTTTTCCCAATGTGCAATATTGTTGTTTTTTCAATACTCCTATCGTGCAATATCGTTTTTCCAATTTTTTCAATACTCTCCCTGTCACTGTTTTTTATTATTATCACTACTATTATTATTATTCGATTTATTACTTATTTTTTTAATTATTATTATCACCTATCTTTATGCCTTTTTTTGCCTGCATGCACTTGTCTTCTTGTTCAAACTGTCCCTACCTGGAGCTACTGTGACAAGTAAATTTCTCCTGTGTGAGATCAATAAAGTCTTATCTTATCTTATCTTATCTTAATGATTATAAAATTAGTAAAAAAAAAAAAAAAATTTAATTTAATTATTATTATTATTATTTTGGATGGGGTTATTTCTGAAAAACACAAACATTGTAATTTGCTATTGAAATGTATGTATGTTGGTGAAGGTGAATGGAC
This sequence comes from Paratrypauchen microcephalus, assembly GCA_036785185.1. NCBI lineage: Eukaryota > Metazoa > Chordata > Actinopteri > Gobiiformes > Gobiidae > Paratrypauchen > Paratrypauchen microcephalus. Next base: position 1,708,594 of record JAVJIX010000115.1, on the reverse strand, counting down.
TTTAAAAACACCGAGGAGCACAGAACAAACTCCAGGTGTGTTTGTGATGAGGAAATGACATTAGAAGTGGGTTAAAGAGGCCGTAGAACATCTGTGCACATCAACAACACACATGACTACATGAAGTGGTGAAGGTCAAACTCGTTTAAATCATATGTGCACTTCTCATGAGATGTTCTTCAGACACGTGAGCATCACTGTGGTCAGCTCCTCCTGTCTTCTAGCTCACACTTACACTTTTGTCTGTGTCTCGAGATGTTTAAAACAATCATTTCCATCTTCCACATGTTTTATCAGCTCGTACCTCATTGACTTCATGATCATAATTTGGTGACGACTGTTTTACTGCAGGTTATAACTTCATTAGTCGATTGCAGGTTTCCCTTCCTTCCCACAGTGAATCTTCTCCTCTGTAAACTCGGCTCTCACACAAACTTGTCCTTTATCATCTAGAAATGCCTTTGGTCTTCAGCGTTCAAAGGAAAACATGAGATTTTAAAAACGCTTTTCCAGAGAACATTCTTTCACTGTGTTGGAGCGCCCCCTAGAGGCCGTGGATGAATTGTACAAAGCTAGAATAGGTGACACATTGTAAATGTGGACACAATAATGCTGCATGTGTATTCTGCAGATTCACTACAGACCTGCCCACATACCTGAGGTCACATGACTCCAGGTGGAACAGGTCCGACAGGTGAGAGACTGAAAATATCTGGAGACGACGCCGACAAAGTAAGAATCTGATTTTCTTACGGGAGAATTAAAGCATAAATTTGGCTTTAGTAACTTATTGGTACTTCAGGACATTTGTGGCACTCACTGAACACTTTTAAATTCCATGTGCTTCATTTGAAAAGGGCTTCTGTATATTCCTTACAGATGCCCGATGTGACTTTTCAGGAGGACGGTGCTCAAACTGCTTATCTCCCCACAGATCATATTGTTTTGTCTAGAATGTTCCAAAATATGGCATTAAACATCATTATATTCATTCATGTATTCAGTTACAGGTGTTTTTGTGGCTGAAAAACATGCAGCTGTACTGTGGGCGGGGTCGCTTCTCCGTAGATCTGACCTGTAACTTGGCCTGGTGACGTCACCTGTTTGTCTCCATGGAAACAGATACATATAATGCCATACTGAGGGATATTCCAGACAGAGCAATAATAACTCCATCGAGGAAAGTAGGCAAAGTTTCCATCAGCAGAAAAAGAGAAAAGTTCCAGAGTGCAGCTTTAAGTGTTTCCTCAGAAGTGGTTTAGTGTTTGTTTGGTTCTGTTTGTCATGTGTATGTTCCTCCTGCTTTAATCCTGATCTCAACCATGAAACACGGAGAAGAAAACAGGAAAGTCCAGTTCAGTGTAATGTTGGCATGTGACCAGCAGAGGGAGACAGACTGATCAGACCTCTGGGTGCAGCAGGAGACATCTCTGTATGTTCTGTTCAAATGGACTCTTCTTCTGATTCCAGCACCGACAACATGGACCCACCTGGACCTGGCCCCGGGTCTAAACCCAGACCTGAACCTGCTCCCAGCTCTCTGTCTCTGAAAAGTGACCGCTCCAAACGCCTTCCTCCAGAGTTTAGAGAAGCTCCTCCTGAAGACCAGAGGTGAGACCTTCTGAACCCAGAGCTCTGAACATGTTCTCAGGACAGCGCCACCTGCTGCTCGTCCTTCAGAAGTGCAAACAATGGTCCTGTGTTTCAGTGGAGCTCCTCTCAGATGAGTTGAGATGGAACAGGATCACAGAAAACACTTTTCAGGCTCTCATCATTTATTTTCAGTCTAATTCTTACTCTCAGACTCATTTTACAAGAAGAATCCACTGTTTACGGGTTTCTTTCTGTAGAACGTCTGTTGCTACATTTTGTTTTGTTCACAAAGGTGCAGTGCTGTGGAATGACATTCAATATGTAACTGAAACATGCTTTAGTTTAAATACTTTTAAAATCAAGTTAAATAAATATGTTGTAGACTTCAGTCCTTTCCCCGTGTAGAACCCATGTTCTTGTGTGTGAACAGAGGCTCTTCTAGTTTTTTATTCATTGTTTTTGTTGTGTACTTACGTGTGAGTGTGTGTGATTGTCGTGTGTGAGTCGGAATGTGTGTTTGTGTGTGTTTGTGTGTGAGCAGGGGGGTATTCCACGAACGCGGCTAAGCTCAAAGCCCGGCTTTGTTCGACAGTCCGCGCTAGTTTTAGTGAGAGTTCGGTTCCATGACTCTCGCTAACCTTTGAGTTACTGCGGCAACATGGTCCTCGGAGTGAGCCTGGTCCGGGACAGGCTAAAGACGAGGATTAAACAGGCCGTGTCGCAGAGAATACGTACCTGACGTAAACAGAATGTCAAACAAACAGTTCCGTATACCTCCCGCCTGACTATCTGTGTTGTCCAAAAACAATATCAGCAAAAAAATAAATTACCTTATGTTCTTGGTTCTTGACAAATCTCTGGTAATTTAAAAATATGCTTTTGAACCGCTGTCTTTACGACATTATCAGTGAGAAGAATTCCAGATCCGTAACAGAGAAACACTTTGGTCGAGTCGTTAAGTCCTGCATCTTTCATGTGGGAGTCCCGGGTTCGATTCCTGTTACTGACGTATTCATGCTCAAGTCAATTATGTGTTATATTTTCACGAATTTACATTTGCCACGCATTACACAAATGTGAATGAATTTAACCTAAAATTTTTCATATCATCACAGAACTTATATCAGCTGGGCCTAACATCACTCTCACTTGACCACATTGACACTTTATATTTTATGTGACATCTCTATCAAAGAATACAGTTACAGGTAAACCGTTACTTTGAAAACAAAATGGCGCCAAATAACAGGCACACTCCATGATGCAACATTTCAATGATTCAACAAATTTGCTTCAGAGATGCTGTGCAAGCCTCTTTAATGAAATCCTATTTATCAATTTCCATCAATAGGCATAAAACAATAAAAGACATTAGGTATGACATTCTGGTGTGAGGCCACTGCTGGAGGACTGCTGAGGGTCAGGCAAGGTACTGCTGGAGGACTGCTGAGGGTCAGGCAAGGTACTGCTGGAGGACTGCTGAGGGTCAGGCAAGGCACTGCTGGAGGACTGCTGAGGGTCAGGCAAGGCACTGCTGGAGGACTGCTGAGGGTCAGGCAAGGCACTGCTGGAGGACTGCTGAGGAGGGTCCAAGTGTACGCCACCTTCAGTAACTAGAACACAAACATACTATTAAAATACACAAATGCTTGGATCACAGCTGAGGCAAGCATTAGCCTAGAGAATACCTTGAATATACTCTTCACGAGAACTCGCAGGAAGGATCTTTGATGGGGTCCCTCCTTCAATTACCTCCACCAGTGGGTGACCCCGGTTTAGGGCCAGTGCCAGCTCCTCTGCAGGTGAAAGGTTTTGAGGGGGGCTCCCACCTCCTGTGGCTTGGTAGCTATTGTTCATTTTAAATTAAATTAAGGTACCATTTCAACAGTATTACTAATTTCACTGAATAATAATATTAATATTAGCCTACTTACCACTCTGCAAAATGTTATTATGCTTTGTCTTTACCTGCAAAACAGCCCTCTTCACATTATTCCTGCTCAAAGACAAGATAACACAAATTAACATATTAGTTGGAGCAAATACTTTTAGACAGTAAAAATAAATTACAACTGACAAGACTGCTCTACAAATATATAATATTTATGACATCAACTGTTCTCCCTGAGAATCGAACTCACAATTACCACGTGCCAAACCGTAACATATCCCCCAGAGATATGTCTTGACACTGACGGTGAAAAACATACTTAAAAAACTCTGCGCTCTGCGATCTTCTGCCACACCATGTCTCTCGCCTTGGTTATTGCAAATTCTGTTCTGATGCGCTGAAATAATCGGCCCGAATCTTCGACATGATCGCGTTTTTGACAGTCTCTTGTTCAGGGCTTCTTACGTTCCCCGTGCACGCGTCTAGGCCAGGACAGGATAGGCGCGGCTGAAGTTAGCGCTGCTGAGGCGCAGCTAAACTGTGTTAGTGGAACAACTTCAGGCTTTACGCTAAGTTGCTGCTACTTCAGGCGAGGACTAACCACTTAGGTGCCGCTATGTTTAGCGACATTTGTGGAATACCCCCCAGCTCACACACAAACACACAAACACACACATGCATCCAGGGGGGTATTCCATACTGGACCCTCCTCAGCAGTCCTCCAGCAGTGCCTTGCCTGACCCTCAGCAGTCCTCCAGCAGTGCCTTGCCTGACCCTCAGCAGTCCTCCAGCAGTGCCTTGCCTGACCCTCAGCAGTCCTCCAGCAGTGGCCTCACACCAGAATGTCATACCTAATGTCTTTTATTGTTTTATGCCTATTGATGGAAATTGATAAATAGGATTTCATTAAAGAGGCTTGCACAGCATCTCTGAAGCAAATTTGTTGGATCATTGAAATGTTGCATCATGGAGTGTGCCTGTTATTTGGCTACATTTTGTCTTAATAGTCAGGGAGCCAAAGTCATGATTAACTGTCAAATAATGAAAGAATGATTTAGACTTTTGCTTTTGGTTTGGTTCAGAGCTGTGCAGGTCAGTTCTGGTTTAGTCCGAGTTTAGTCTAACGTAGTCCTCCGATCGGGGCCTGATGTGACCCATTTTTCTTGTTTTTTTGTCAAGTTAGTTTAGTCCTAGTTTAGTTCCGTTTTGATGTGTCCTGCAGAAAGACTCAAGTTAAAGTACAGTTACAAGGCAAAAAATGTACACAAATAAAAGTCCAAGTACAGGGCCTGTGGTGGAGCTCTTTTAAACATGTTGGTTTTGGTTCATTGAAGGTGAAGTATTTGCTTTGAAATAGTTTAGTCCTGGTTTAGTTCTGTTTGGATCGATGTGGTCCTGGTTTAATCCTGATCGAATCCAAACTCTATTGATGAAGTGGAACATTTGAAACAAAGCAGCTCAACACCCAGTGAAGTGTGATGTGTCCAGCAGAGGGAGACACAGACCGACCAGAGCTCTGGGTGCAGGGCAGAGACACATTTCACAGTAACTTCACGTCTGGAGAACAGAACTTCTAAACAGGAGACATCTCTGTATGTTCTGTTCAAACTCTTCTTCTGATTCCAGCACCGACAACATGGACCCACCTGGACCTGGGTCTAAAACTAGACGTAAACGCAGACGTGAACATTCTCCCAGCTCTCTGTCTCTGAAAAGTGACTGCTCCAGAAACCCTCCTCCAAACTTCAGAGAAGTTCCTCCTGAAGAGCAGAGGTGAGACATTTGAACAGGTCTTTTCACACTGATAAACAGAGACAAACTGAGTTGGGCTGTTACTGTGTGACTGTCTCCTCAGTCAAACACATTCTTCAGTCTGTATCTTCTGTCCTGCTTTGTCCTGGTCATGTGCTCCAGAGGGTCACACTTACACAGACACAAGTTTAAACTACTGCAGAACACATGAGCTCCACTGGCTCTACACTGCCCCCTGTGGACCAGCACTGAGAATACACTAAAGCCAATTGTCTTTTTATCTGCAAATATAAAACCTAAATACGTTTATGTATTACGAGGTTTGCTTCGTAACACATTTCCAGTTGATAATCCAAACTCCAGCACACTGTGCCAGTGGATGTTCTCTGTATTGTGAGTCTCAGTTTCATTGTCTGATCTAAAAGCAGGAGAGCAAACAGCACAGTCTGGTTTTGTCCTGGTGACTAAAGCTCAGTTCTACTCACACGTCCCACAGCACTAGTGAGGAGTTTTGGTAGAGGCCTCCTGACCATCAGAGACATCTCTGTATGTTCTGTTCAAACTCTTCTTCTGATTCCAGCACCTACAACATGGACCCACCTGGACCTGGACCCGGGTCTAAACCCAGTCCTGAACCTGCTCCCAGATCTCTGTCTCTGAAAAGTGACCGCTCCAGACACCCTCCTCTAAACTTCAGAGAAGATCCTCCTGAGGAGCAGAGGTAAGAGATCTGGACATGTTCTCAGGACACCACCACCTGCTGCTCACCCTTCATCAGTGCAAACAGTGACCCTGTGTTTTAATCTCAGTGTGAGATACAGTATATGACTATTGCTATTGCTTATTTCCACTTGGCACTTGGGCGGTAGGACTTGTGTCTTCTTCAGAGGTGTGTTCTTCAGAGGTGTGTTCTTCAGAGGTGTGTTCTTCAGAGGTGTGTACTTCAGAGGTGTGTTCTTCAGAGGTGTGTACTTCAGAGGTGTGTTCTTCAGAGGTGTGTTCTTCAGAGGTGTGTTCTTCAGAGGTGTGTTCTTCAGAGGTGTGTTCTTCAGAGGTGTGTTCTTCAGAGGTGTCAGCTGACTGCTGTGGCGCGTCTCCCCAGGCGTGGTTAGTTTGACAGATCTGGCAGATCTATCAGACTGACCATGCCTGCCATCGTGCAGTGGTCTTTGGAGAAGTGAGTCCCATGTGTGAGCAAAGGGAAACGCTCCCTCGTTTCCGTCCATGTTCCCTGCGTCCCATCCTAAAGCTTTAGCTTCTCGTATCAATCTTTTCTACTTGAAGTAACTTTGTGAAAATGTTCCCAACAGCACTGTCTCTGTGTGTGAACCTCCTGTACACCCTTGTATACAGCCCCACTGTGGGGCAAATATAAGAAGGCCACACTGCAAAAGCTCAAAGTATCTTCTAATGATGTCCTCAGAATGCTGCTGAAAAAGCCCAGGGCCAGTAGTGCCAGTCTCCTGTTCTGTCAGGCTCGTGTGAACACTTTTCAGGCTCTCATGACAAACCTGATGTATAAATCCATGTGTGGCCTAAATGACTCTCTGAACTGTGTGGTGTTGATGCTGGTGAGTCCCAGGTTTAGTGCTGTGCAGTACCACTGCTCTTTATGGAAACACTGAGCTGTCTTTTATCACCCTGTTTTACTCTTGTCTCCTGTCTTATTGTGTTCTTTTATGGACCATGAGTCTGGAATAAATAAATGATGATGACTTTATTGTTTGACAGGGAGCCAGGCCCAAAGGAGCAGCTGGACGCCATATTCAGGGCGAGTACCCCACGAGCGCAGCATGTGTGGGGTTCTGTGGGTGCTCCTCAGGTACTCTCTTGACTAAAACTCTTCTCTTATTGTTCTGTTCCAGCGTCATGAGGAGCGCGTCCTGACTTTTGTCAAAAAGGAGCTGCAGAAGATCTACAGGCGCCTGGCCTCAGATTACCCAGAATGCTCCGAGAGTGAGGAGGAGGAGCAGAGCAGCAGAGAGGTTCTGAACATCACCCTGGACTTCCTGAGGAGGATGGACCAGGAGCAGCTGGCCCAGCGCCTGCAGAACAGTAAGAACTCTGTTACTGTCCATCTGAGGAACAGACCACACCAGACTTGACTTCACAGTAACAAAAGACTCACAGAAAGTACTACAGCACTACAGTACTAAAGTACTACAGTACTACAGCAGTACAGTACTGCAGTACTACAGTATTACAGTACTACAGTACTATGGCCCGGTACATGAGGAGGTGCTGCTGGATATTCTCTGTTTCACTTAAAGATTCACTATGGCACTTTTCTGGTAGAGTGTTGATCACCTTCTTATCTCCATGGAGATGTTCTTGCTTTGCCTTGAATGTTCCACAGTATTTAATAGAACATTCTAGCATTTATTCAATGATCTGTGTTTTTATATGGAGTTAATGTGATTAACTGAAATTCAGGAGCAGGACCACGCCTCAACCACCTTCTCCTCCTCACCAGCGAATCACAGTTCACCATAACCACACCTCTAATTTCCCGGAGCCATTTATAGCCACTCATCCCTTCATTCCAGTTCGTCTCGGTTATCTCGACAGCTCAACCGCGTCAGCTCGCTCGAGCTGGGTTAACAACCCGTCACATTCAAACACCAACCTGCCTCACGTCTCCTCGTTCCTTCCAGTCCGCAATTCCTTACGCCGCAACGGATTTCTATCCAGGAATCCGCAGCCGGAGGATCTTCCATCGCATATCCGCAGCGTCCAGCCCACGGCCCGCGCCGCCCAGCGAACGCTCCAGGCGCGCGCTCACGCAGCGGACCTCCACCTCTAAGGAGCACCCACCGTCAATATCTCTGTGCTGGCGGTATATACGGAGTAACCACATTGTCCCTCTCGTCGCCTCCTCCTCGTATAGGCGAGCGCGCAGCCTGGCGCAGCCCGGTGTACTGTCAGAGTGAGACGGCTCTCGGTGCGCAGACCGGCTTTGGCAACCACGGCTTTCGGCACAGCGCGGCCCCGGCTCCTGCGGCCACAGCGTTCGGTACCGCCCAGCACCCGCCGGTCCCCTTCAGACACATCAAGACAGGACCTTCAACAGTTTAGATCAAGAATGTAACCCCGGCGCCCTGGAACGAGACGAACGAGCTTCCGGGTTCCCATCAAGTTTCCCGCGTGCAGCTGCAGACGTCGCCACTCCCTCCTCTCCTCCACTACAGTGTCATAGCTCCCCCTGCTGGGGGCTAAGTAGTATCACCACCAGTGGCCAGTAAACATATTCTGTCTACTGTGCAGTTTCACTTGAATTCTTTTGTATCATCTCAGCCTGCTTTCAAGCAGGCCATCTCCCCCTGTGGCTGCACCCTTCGTGTCTCATTCTTGTCCCCATCTCGCAGGCTGCACAATTTCCCATGCACATGCATCTTCTCCCCATCTCTCATTTCTCTCTCTTTTCAGTCATCATGAGCTAGATGGCTCTCGTGCCCTACCCACATTAGGCAGGGCCTCTAATCCATTTCCCGTCTTCTGCTCTATTCCCCCCCCCCTTTCCCCAACACCCAAATGTTTTATCTGTCGTCGCAGCCTACACAAGTCACCACGCCCACTCACACTATTTTCGTTCACACCGAAACGTCGTACGAATGTTTTTGTTCGCTTAACTCCTCTCTGCACTGGCACACTGTCATCTCGTATTCAACCTCTCCTACCGACTCGCATCCGACCATTCTAACTCATGCAACTCATGCTAGCTCACATCATTCCATCACATGCTAGCTAAGCAGTCTCTACATCGTTTCTCTGCTATTCCAATATTCACCACCCATCGACTCATGTCACTCACTCAATTTCAGCTCGTGCTGCTCACGCAATTTTGACGTACGCTAGCTGTCTTTACAGCCGCTCGCCATCAATTCATATTCCGGCCCTTGCTGTTTCACGCTATTATAGCTCGGGCAGCTCACGTCATCCATTACAAGCGAGCTTAAGCCATCATAACCATGTGTCACACTATTCAGCTCCTCCCAGTTCCGCCCTCACCTGAGCTACACCATCTCGGCTCACCACCTCTTTCCCGATCGAGGATCCTACCATCGACGTCAGCTCATGACTTCACCATTCTATCCTATACGCATCCTCAGCGATGCTCTTGCCATCTAATCCTCATCTTCTCCTGCTCATGCTACATCATTGCATTCTTTCATCATTCTCAGCTCTCATGTCGCGACTACTATTACGGTCTCCAAATTCGACCGCGCTCATCTGTCCAGCATTCAACCCGTACCTGCCCTGTGAACATCCCCAATATGCACCTCCACCCTCAGGTCCTTAGCTTTTCCACAGGTTCCAAGCCGACTGACGACTGGCCGATTGTCACAACGTTTCACCGGCTCTCATGACAGCATGATGACCGCCAGCTCACCCAGCTCTCACGACCGCATGACAGCTCGTCTGGGTCTCACGACGGCTTGCCTGGCTCCCACGACAGCACAACAGCTCGCCTGGCTCCCACGACGGCTCGACAGCTCGCCTGGCTCCCACGACGGCTCGACAGCTCGCCTGGCTCCCACGACGGCTCGACAGCTCGCCTGGCTCCCACGACGGCTCGACAGCTCGCCTGGCTCTCACGACGGCTCGACAGCTCTCCTGGCTCTCACGACGGCTCGACAGCTCTCCTGGCTCTCACGATGGCTCTCACGATGGCTCTCACGATGGCTCGCACGATGGCTCGCACGATGGCTCGCCTGGCTCTCTTGACGGCTCTCTTGACGGCTCTCTTGACGGCTCTCTTGACGGCTCTCACGACGGCTCGCCTGGCTCTCACTACGGCTCTCACGACTGCTCACTTGGCTCTCAGGACGGCTCTCACGACGGCTCACGACTGCTCGTTTGGCCTCATGACAAGTTCTCACGACGGCTCGCTCGGCTCTCACGTCGAGTCTTCCGACCCACAACGGGTCTTCTCCTCCACCTCTATCCTGACCCACAACAGGTCTTCAGGTGTGTGGAGTTTGCGTGCATGGTCTGGGTCCGATCCCCAGGTCGCCTGGGCCTTTCTGTGTGGAGTTTGCATGTTCTCCCCGTGTCTGGGTGGGTTTCCTCCGGGCACTCCGGTTTCCCCCATCAACCCAAAACATGCACCATGGGTAAATCCTCCAGCTTAGGCCCTGACCAAGCCGAAGCAAGAAGATCATGGAGATGGTCCCTGGGCGCAGTAATGTGCTGCCCACTGCTCCTAATAACAGGATGGGTTAAATGCAGAACTGGAATTTCCCCACCGTGGGACTAATAAAGGCATAGCTTCCTTTCCTCCCAGCAGATCTTCCTCCCGTCAGGTCTCCCTCCCTCCCAACCCACAACGGGTCTTTCTCTGCCTCTCTCCTGACCCACGACGGGTCTCCCTCTCTCCTGACCCATGACGGGTCTCCCTTCCTCCCAACCCACGACGGGTCTTTCTCTGCCTCTCTCCCGACCCACGACAGGTCTTCTTCTCTCCACCTCTCTCCTGACCCACAACAGGTCTTCCTCCTGTCAGGTCGACGGCATGACAATACGCCTGGGTCTCACGACGGCTCACCCGGCTCTCACGACCGCATGACAGCTCGCCTGGCTCTCACGACGGCTCGCCCAGCTCTCACGTCGGGTCTCCCGACCCACAACGGGTCTCTCTCCCGACCCACGACGGGTCTCTCTCTCGACCCACGACGGGTCTCTCGACCCACGACGGGTCTTTCTCCGCCTCTCTCTCTCTCTCATGACCCACGACGGGTCTCCCTCCCTCCCAACCCATGACGGGTCTCCCTCTCTCCTGACCCACAACGGGTCTCACTCCTTTCCGACCCACAACGGGTCTTTCTCTGCCTCGCTCTCCCGACCCATGACGGGTCTCCCTCCCTCCCGACCCACGACGGGTCGACTCACGATAGGAGATCTTCCTCCCGTAAGGTCTCGCTCCCGACAGGTCCCCCCCCCCCCCCCCCGACCCCCATCCCTCCGACCCTCATCCCTCCGACCCTCATCCCTCCGACCCTCATCCCCCCGACCCTCATCCCCCCGACCCTCATCCCCCCCCCGACCCTCATCCCCCCGACCCTCATCCCCCCGACCCTCATCACTCCGACCCCCCATCCCTCCGACCCTCATCCCTCACCTATCCAACCCTCAACATTCGAGCGTGGCTGCTGAAGGACGCACATCAGCATTATCATGGTCACGTCCGTCAACCATCTGCGCTGGCGCGAGTGACTCCACTCCAGCAAAGGTCCAACTCCTCAGTCAGGGGAGAAGACCCTCCACGTCACGGTTTCTCTACATCACTCCTGACTCATTCGCCATACGGCACCTTCACGACGCAGCTCCAGTTTCTCCAGTGTTCAATCCGAATCTTCGGCAGTAGTCGGATTCTGCATTGCTTCCAGCGCCTTCGAATCGCACAATTAGCCTTCAGCTTCATCGGAACTTCGTCCTACTTTTCCACCATTTTTTGGGGGGTCTGATTAATCCAGGCATTCCCATTCATTCTAACAATAATAAATCAGTCAACACCACCTTCTTCAGCTTCCCCTCTGCTCATCTGACATCACCATCATCTGCAATTTCAGCACCCTCTCACGCCACTCCAGGAATGTCTGCGTCTCCACCGTCCAGGCTTGCCATCCATCCATCCATCCATCTTCTGCTTTTCCATTTCCGGGTCACGGGGACAGCAAATCTGCTGCCCAGAACACTATGCACCGGCCCCCATGAATCCTCCCGCGGGAGTAGGTCCAGGCTTGCCTCTCAGGGATAAATCTCATATACAAGCTGATTTCTGGTGAAGACTGACAGTCTCATCTTCATGTTCCCGTGCCTGATTAAAGGACTGCAAAAAACTGAACCTCGCCTTCCTCCGAAACGCCTACCACTTATTTCGGACCTTCTCTACCGTTGCACTCTCACTCTGCGCTCTGGCAACCTCTCGCCTTTCACGGACCTCTTCTGGCATAACACCCCATCCATTCTCCATTCATTTATTTCGCATTGGCGCCACTATGTCCACGGCCAGGGCAGATGTACCCGACCGGAAAAATTCGAACCCTTGGTTGTCGGGTCTCCAGCACCTACCTCGTGTACGATCGTCACGACCTCAACGATCTCCTCCAGACCCATTCCACTTTATGCTCTTTCAAAACTTTTGGGGGTCCCGTTCCGCTGGGCCAATCGAAGATTGAGACGGAGCCCCCACCCACTGTCTCAACCCAGCCATCACCACCTATTCACCGAGACATCCACTATCATTCAATAATAAACATCTTCACTGCATTATGTTGATGGCGTGGTCCTAGCTAGTGAAATGGAGTTAATGTGATTAACTGAAATTCAGGAGCAGGACCACGCCTCAACCACCTTCTCCTCCTCACCAGCGAATCACAGTTCACCATAACCACACCTCTAATTTCCCGGAGCCATTTATAGCCACTCATCCCTTCATTCCAGTTCGTCTCGGTTATCTCGACCCCTCCCTCCCACCCCTATCTCGTTTGTCTTTCAGCCACAAGACATCTCCAAAAGGGGGGGGTCCCGTTCCGCTGGGCCAATCGAAGATTGAGACGGAGCCCCCACCCACTGTCTCAACCCAGCCATCACCACCTATTCACCGAGACATCCACTATCATTCAATAATAAACATCTTCACTGCATTATGTTGATGGCGTGGTCCTAGCTAGTGAATGCTCTTTGAAAAACATGTGTTCTTTATGTGAGCAAGGTCACCTCTCCACAGACGTGACCTGTAACTTGGTCTGTTGGTGTCATGTGCTTGTCTCCATGTAGTGTAAAGACACACTGTGGAACATTTCAGGTAAAATTACATCTCCAACAAGCAAAGAAACAAGCAGGTCGCAGACGCTGCACCAGAAAAGTCACATTCTGAATCTTTCACTTTACAATTAAAAGTGGCTGATTTTCTACATTAACTTTTAGTTGAGAAGAAGATAAAGTGAAGATGAAGTTTTCAGAGGGAGCTCCAGTCCACAGTTGTTTGTGTTTTTATTCAGGTGCTTATGTTGGAGTGTGCACAGGGAAACTGAAGTCTGATCTGCAGAAGAGGTTCAGCCGTGTGTTTGAGGGCGTGGCTAAAGCAGGAGACTCCGCCCCCCTGACCCAGATCTACACAGAGCTCTACATCACAGAGGGCGGGGCCTCAGAGGTCAACCAGGAACATGAGGTCAGACACATAGAGACCGTGTCCAGAAGACCGGCCGCTCCAGAGACCACCATCACATGTGAAGACTTCTTTAAACCCCGCCCACACTCACCAGAGCCAATCAGAGCGGTGCTGACGAAGGGCGTGGCCGGCGTGGGGAAAACGGTGCTGTCTCAGAAGTTCAGTCTGGACTGGGCTGAAGGCAGGGCCCACCAGGACCTCCAGCTGCTGTTCCCGTTCACTTTCAGAGAGCTCAATGTGCTCAGAGACACACAGTTCAGCCTGGTGGAGCTGCTGCACCACTTCTTCAGTCCATCCAAAGATCTCTGCAACTTCCAACAGCTCCAGGTGCTCTTCATCTTTGACGGTCTGGACGAGTGCAGACTTCCTCTGGACTTCAGCCGAACCCGGGTCCTGACCGACCCCACAGAGTCCACCTCAGTGCACGTGCTGCTGGTGAACCTCATCAGGGGAAGGCTGCTTCCCTCCGCTCGCCTCTGGATAACCACGCGCCCCGCCGCGGCCAATCAGATCCCTGTATGGTGCGTCTCCATGGTGACAGAGGTGCGAGGGTTCACCGACCCGCAGAAGGAGCAGTACTTCAGGAAGAGGTTCACAGACCAGGCCACAGCCGTCATCTCCCACATCAAGAGCATCCGCAGCCTCCACATCATGAGTCACATCCCGATCTTCTGCTGGATCCTCTCCATGGTTCTACAGAAGCTTCTGGAACAAACAGAACCAGAGCTGCCCTGGACTCTCACACAGATGTACGTCCACTTCCTGGTGGTGCAGGCCAAAGTCCAGAACATCAAGTATCACCAGAGATCAGGGGAGGACCTTCACTGGACTCCAGAGATCAGGGAGATGGTGCGATCTCTGGGAAAACTGGCCTTTGAGCAGCTGCAGAAAGGAAACCTGATCTTCTACGAGAGTGACCTGAGCGAGTGTGGGCTGGACGCTGCAGCGGCCTCAGTGTACTCTGGAGTGTTCACACAGGTCTTCAGAGAGGAGCCAGGCCTGTACCAGGACAAGGTCTACTGCTTCATCCATCTGAGTGTGCAGGAGTTTCTGGCTGCTCTTCACGTCCATCAGACCTTCTTCAGCTCTGGAGAGAACCTGCTGGAGCCTCCACACTCCTCTGAGAGTCCTGAGTCTGAGACAGTCTTCTACCGCTCTGCTGTGGACCAGGCCTTACAGAGTCCAAACGGACACCTGGACCTGTTCCTGCGCTTCCTCCTGGGGCTGTCTCTGCCGACCAATCAGAGGCTGCTACAGGGTCTGCTGACTCAGACAGGAAGTGACCGGACCAATCAGGGGACAGTAGAGTACATCAAACAGAAGCTGAATGAAGAGGGTCTGTCTGCAGAGAGAAGTCTGAACCTGCTCCACTGTCTGAACGAGCTCAACGACCACAGTCTGGTGGAGCAGATACAGGAGTACATGAGAAGAGGATGGGTCTCATTGTTAAGTTCTCCTGCTCATTGGTCAGCTCTGTCCTTCATCTTACTGTCCTCAGACTCAGACCTGGAGGAGTTTGACCTGAGGAAATACCAGGCCTCAGAAGAAGCTCTCCTGGGTCTGCTGCCGGTGGTCAGAGCCTCCACCAAAGCCCTGTGAGTCCAGACTGTATTTAAACTCTTGTGGAGGTTCTAGTCTCTAATGTCCCTCTCTGTCCTCAGTCTCAGTCGCTGTGGCCTGTCCCCTCACAGCTGTGGTCCTCTGGCCTCAGTCCTCAGCTCCTCCAGTCTCACACACCTGGATCTCACTAACAATGACCTCCAGGACTCAGGAGTGGAGCTGCTGTGTTCTGGACTGAAGAGCGCCTCCTGCAGACTGGAGACTCTCAGGTGAGGTGATCACCATCAGCAGCTGATGGTCTCAGTCAAACAGGTACAAACACAGGGTGTTTTTTGTGTGTTCCTCTGGGAGGATTCTTCTCACCTTAGCTGTCGATGCTGTAGGTGCTCCTCTGTCTCTCTGTACACACTAACAAATGCTGAGTTCAAAATAACCAAACCTGTGTAAAATCAAATCCAATAAATAAATAAATAAATAAAAACACTGTTTTAGGGTGAGCCACACTCATATTTGAAAATCTAAACAAAAACATTTAACGAAAAATGGGTGGATGTTGCCGTAGCAACACAGCTGCAAATATAAACGCAACACTTTTGTTTTTGCTCCCATTTTTCCTGAGATGGACCCAAAGATCCAAAATTCACTCCAGATACACAACACTACCATTTCTCTCAAACATTGTTCACAAATCTGTCCAAATGTCTGACAGCGAGCACCTCTGCCCCGCCGAGACAATCCACCCCACCTCACAGGTGTGCCACATCAAGATGCCGATCCGACATCATGACCAGTGCACACCATTTGCCTCATGCAGTGCAACACATCTTCTTCACATAGAGTTTATCAGATTGTCAGTTGTGGCCTGTGGAATGTTGGTCCACTCCTCTTCAATGGCTGTGCGAAGTTGCTGGATATTAGTGGGAGCTGGTACACGCTGTCGTATACGCCGGTCAAGCACATCCCAAACATGCTCAATGGGTGACATGTCCGGTGAGTATGCTGGCCATGCAAGAACTGGGACATTTTCAGCTTCCAAGAATTGTGTACAGATCCTTGCAACATGGGGCCGTGCATTATCTTGCTGAAACATGAGGTGATGTTCATGGATGTATGGCACAACAATGGGCCTCAGGATCTCATCACGGTATCTCTGTGCATTCAAAATGCCATCAATAAAATGCACCTGTGTTCTTCGTCCATAACAGCCTTTGAAGAGGAGTGGACCAACATTCCACAGGCCACAACTGACAATCTGATAAACTCTATGCGAAGAAGATGTGTTGCACTGCATGAGGCAAATGGTGGTCACACCAGATACTGACTGGTTCTGAGTCCCCAGACCCCCAATAAAGCAAAAAAAATGCACATTTCGGGGTGGCCTTTTATTGTGGGCAGTCTGGGGCGCACCTGTGCACTGGTCATGATGTCGGATCGGCATCTTGATGTGGCGCACCTGTGAGGTGGGGTGGATTGTCTCGGTGGGGCAGAGGTGCTCGCTGTCACACATTTGGACAGATTTGTGAACAATGTTTGAGAGAAATGGTAGTGTTGTGTATCTGGAGTGAATTTTGGATCTTTGGGTCCATCTCAGGAAAAATGGGAGCCAAAACAAAAGTGTTGCGTTTATATTTTTGTTGAGTGTAGAATTTTGTCCTCATTGGCTTTTTTGCTCAGTTTGACAAGAAGGATGTCAGTGGTAAATTTCAATTGTCTCTGACAAAGCATTTTTTTTTAAACAATAAAAGTGGATTGATGTAAGACACATTCAGATCCATAAGTAAAACACAATATTCATTTATTTAAGCAGGTCGTTACTCACAGTTAAAGACTAACTGAGACATGCAGAGACTGAGCAGCAGAAGTCAAACGTTTATTTAGTAATATTAACATGAACTGACACAAAGTGATTCAACAGATGAGATCAAATCACAAAGATAAAGTCATAAACATGTTTGAATCCTTTTAACAGTGGAGCTGTAGAGGAGGTGAGGAATGGAAACGACCCAACCTGTTGACCAGCATTTGGGTTAAGCAAAATGACCCAACTCTGTGAAAATAACCCCCCAAAAAATGAGCCAACAGCCCTAACACAACCACTGGGTAGAAACATAAGCCAGCAGTTTGTACAGAGTACAGATTGTCAGATAGGGTTAATCCCTGACTACAGTATCTTCTATCTTCTGTCTGTCCTCAGTCTCTGTGGCTGTGACCTGTCCCCTCACAGCTGTGGTCCTCTGGCCTCAGTCCTCAGCTCCTCCAGTCTCACACACCTGGATCTCACTAACAACGACCTCCAGGACTCAGGAGTGGAGCTGCTCTGTTCTGGACTGAAGAGCGCCCCCTGCAGACTGGAGACTCTCAGGTGAGACGCTCCCATGATGCACTCTGCCCCCTTGTGTCCACATGAGTGTAATTGTGTGTCTTTAGGCTGTCTGGATGTCTGGTCTCAGAGAGGGGCGGGGCTGCTCTGGCCTCAGCTCTGAGCTCCGCCCCCTCCCACCTGAGAGAGTTAGACCTCAGCTACAACCATCCAGGACCCTCAGCAGAGCTCCTGACCGCTCTACGGGACCACTGCCCCCTGCAGTCTCTCAGGTGAGGGTCCTGGTTCAGTGGGTCTCTGGTCCATGGTGGGTCCAGGTCCTGGTCTCTGGTCTGGTCTAAACTGGACTTGTGTGTTTCAGGTTGGATCCTGCTGGAGAACAGTGGATGGTCCCAGGTCTGAGGAAGTGTGAGTCTCTGTATTTCATTCAGTTCATGGGGACATTAACATGATGGAACTTTATCACACTTTAAATCTTCACAGTTATAGAGGAAACATTAGTGTGATTTGAGCTCAAAATATGTAGACAGACTTGAGACATGATTGTTATTGTTCACCATTATTACATCTTAAAATAGAAATGAAAGAAAACAACTTTTCAGATTGTCAGGAACAGGAAGTGATGTCATGTGTTTGTGTCCTCAGATTCCTGTGGGTTCTCTCTGGATCCAAACACAGCTCACAGAAACCTCCAACTGTCTGAGGACAAACGGACAGTGACCCGTGTGACAGAGGAGCAGCAGTATCCAGATCATCCGGACAGATTTACATACTGGGCACAGGTCCTGAGCTGCACTGGCCTGAGGGGGCGCTGTTACTGGGAGGTGGAGTGGAGGGGGAGGGGCATTGAAATAGCAGTGAGTTACAGAAGAATCAGACGGAGAGGAAAGGGAGACATGTGTTGGTTTGGAGGCAATGATCAGTCCTGGAGTCTGGAGATCTATAATGGAGATTACTCTTTCTGTCACAACAAAAGAGACACAGTCCTCTACTCCTCCTCCTCCTCCTCTCCTCCTCCCTCAGGTCGAGTGTCTGTGTTCCTGGACTCTGAGGCTGGATCTCTGTCCTTCTATGAGGTCCTCTCTGATGGAAAACTGCTCCACCTCCACACCTCCAGCTCCTCCTTCACTGAGCCTCTGTTTCCAGGGTTTGGAGTGTGGAGGGAAGGTTCCTCTGTGTCTGTAGTGGATCTGAGGAGAGCGCCTCCTGGTGTACATATGTGACTCTTTTATGATATAAAGATTCTTTCCATCAATCTGTCCTAAATCAGAGCAAAATGTAAAAAAACAAACAAAAACACACGAGTCTGTCCCCTCCACACGACTTTAAAAACGACAGAACAATTCACAAAAATCCTGAAATATATAAAAAGGTCAAAGATAAAGTGTTCTTGCAGGTTTAGATGGTGAAAATAAAAACTTGACTTTGTCTTATTTTTGTAGCACTGAAATCTGAAATGTAGAGGGTGAAATAATGAACATCTATAAGTGACGTGGAACTAAACACCAAATCCACTTCCAAATGTGTAAAGAGACACTATAATGTACTGAAGTGTACACTGAATATCATGTAGGTGAAATATTGTAAACTGTAGGGGCAGGATTAAAATAAGACATGCTTCTTTTCACACTTTTGTTCTCTTTATTTTGTTTCTTTTTAAATGTACATGTTCTGAGAGTATGGAGACTTTATGTTGTGCCTTCAAACCTCTAAAAAACAAATGTTCAAATAAAACTCAAACTCTAAGGCCCTGTCCCCACGACAACGTTCCTGGTTTTTTTTTAACCCGGGGTGAAAAAAAGTGTCGTCCACACACGTGTTGGATCAGAAAACATTCGTGTCAAGATGAGCACGGAGCGCTGAGTGAAAACGATGTAGTACATATGTCACACCGATAAGTGGCGCTGTAAACCGGAAAGAGCCAGAGCCGCCGGAAACGTAAGACTACAAAGAGCACATGCGCAGAAAGTCCTTTCTCTTTCATAAACAAGCAAACACGTGTACTTTAGGGACCGTCA
The DNA here is from genome assembly GCA_036785185.1 of Paratrypauchen microcephalus. Lineage (NCBI taxonomy): Eukaryota > Metazoa > Chordata > Actinopteri > Gobiiformes > Gobiidae > Paratrypauchen > Paratrypauchen microcephalus. The sequence goes on along the minus strand of JAVJIX010000115.1, from coordinate 1,689,287 downwards.
AAAAAAGCGAATTTATTTTGTCCCCCTGCTCCACCAATGTAGCAGCGACTCCCTCCGGTAATGTGAAAATGCTGACAGTCCCTAACCTAGACAGACGCCACAGAACGAAGATTTGCGCTGCGTGAGCAGAGTTTTTGCCTATAAATCGATAGTTAGCATTACTTGCTATCGTTTTATTAGATAGACATTAACAAGTAGAACTCTCGTTAACCTTGCTCGTTACACTGGATTACAAAACACAACAGTATCAGCAGAACGTCGACTGGGAGTTATGCAACATTATGTTGGCTTTTCGGCGTGAATATACTACCGGGGACACGGCCGAAGGGAAAGATTTTTCTCACGATCCCCATACCATCACCAAAGTGCAGCTAACAACAAAACTGTAGGCAGTAAGGAACAAATACAAACATGCCTTTGACTCTGGGCGTCGCAATGTTTGTAAAAGATACAGTTTCATTCAATAAAAAAAGACAACAAAATTGTTGCTCATTTTCTTTATTTACAGCACACAACACACTCAAATTGGTATGGGCTCCTCATTGTCCACTATCTGCCTTTTCATTGACGGGATTTTTCCAGTTTTAAAATACGTGTTTAGCTTTGAATTGGCAAGCACTCGTGTGTCGTGTGTACTGCGCACCTTCTGGTCACTGATTACGGCAGCGCGACGTCATCATTTTCTCACCTGCCGCGCTTTTTTGCCGCCCACATGCCAACGCGACGGGGGGCGTTCTCCGACTTCTCCACTCTGGAACCCGTTTTTGAAAAACTCCGTTCTCGCCCCCAAAAACGCCGGCGCCGTCTGGCCTAAAACTCTAACATGATTATTGCCAGTTTGTTTTTCAGTTATTCACAGCGACTGCAAAGAACTGGACTCTTTAGACCGGGGTTAGACCTGATTTAGTCCTGGTTTAGATCTGATTTAACAAAACCTTCACTAAATGTTATACCGATTTGTACACTTCTGAGTTTCCCACTCATGAGGTTGATATGTTATCTTTTTTTGATGGCCTAACTATACCGTCGATTACTGATCTCAAATATCAAATTAAACCGTGTCAATGAGGCCGACATTCTACTAAACACTTACAGAATAAACACAGATATATCTGTATGAGTTTAATGATCAAACACTGACACAATTTCAGTTTTTAACAGACCAAACCAAGCAGCCACTTCACAAGAGGATGTACCAACACAGACGGGCGTGCCAGGGTGGACCGTCTTCTGCCGTACATCTTCACCTAGAAGCCACGGGTCATTCATTTGAGGACAGTGAGGTTCAGATCTTAGCCAGGGAAAAGAATTGGTTTGAGAGGGGAGTTAAAGAGGCTATTTTTGTCAAAAAAGAGAATCCTTCTCTGAACAGAAATGGTGGAGTCAGACATAATTTGCATCCCATCTACAATTCCATTCTTAAGCCTAGATCAAGCAAACAGGGAAACAATCGGGCTAGCCAGGTCAGGGCCAGAGGTGTGAAAAACAGGCGTGTAGGGATGAATAGGGAACGTTAGCTAGACGCCAGAGAAACAAAAGACGGAAACCAATGAGATAGTTCCGGAAAGTAGTTAGCTAGGTAGCTCCTCCCTACAGCAAGATATAAGCAAGTGTCTTACCAGTATTCTTATTAGAGCTGACGAAGCCTCTCGGATGAGCGGCGAAACGTTTTCAACCAAACAAACTTTGTCCAGTTGACAAATTGAACTTCTCCTGTTATCATGGATTCTACCTGGACTGAGGGACTTTTCACGCAGTTTTTAACAGACAAAATCGGCAAAGTTTTTAAATCAGGAACATCTCACCTCCCGCTTCAGTCAGATCCACGTACCTGCGTCAGGGCTGCGTGCGCTACGTCACTCAACCACATCCATTATTTCATTTATTTATTGATCACTATGATAATATTTGACGTCATATTAGGTCAAACATATATATTATTAAAGGTAAACAGGAAGTAATTTGACAGGTTTAGATCAATAATGTTGGGAGGTTGGATAAAGCCATAGCAAAGGTGTAACTTGTTTTGTCCCAGCTCTGTTCAGGAAAGGAACAAAAGAACCAAGATGTAAACTGGTGATAAGTTCTACTTGATTTAAAAGGATAGTAAAGGTAGAACTAACAAAAGAATGATTTTTACAAGGATGAACAAAAAGAGGCTTTAAACAGAGAAGTCAACTGTAGAATTAAAGCCAAGTTAACAGGACTTAAGTTTAGAAATGACAATAAGAGAAAAACAAACCAGTCTCAAAACGAGTGTCTCAATCACCAAGTTTACAATAACTCCACAAGAGAAACAACAAATGTGGCGTGCAGTCCACAGACAGAACAGCAGCAGAACTCCAAAGTTTTACTCACAACAAAAGGAATCTTCTATTTTTCCACAACAAATTCACTTTTGTATATTATCTGTGTGTGGAGAAGAGCGATTGAGAGAAACGTCTATTCCTTTGTGTCCCTCCAAATCTCTCAGCAAACGTCTTGTTTTGGAGACATATAAGGTGACACAGTTAAAGAGCAGTGAAAGAACCGAACCACAAACCAGACTGTAGCACATACAAGCCGTTTCCCAATTCACCGACGGCACACTTGTGAGCGTCCTTGGAAGGGGATGTGCGTCATATCCGGCGCGACAAGCGCCGTTCCATTAGTTTTTTTCCCCTGCACCGTTAAGATGAGCTCTGAACAGCGCCGTCGTTTCCATGGAAATCGGGGCGTGGACCAAGCGTGCAAACATGCACGCTTCGCACACTTAAAAGCCCCAGCATGCACAGCGCAGGAGGAGATATGACTACAAAGACCGACTCACCAGCGACATCCACATGTGACAGTTGCGACGTCACTATAAAATATACACGTACTGGTTCACCTCACCTACAACTATGCTACATGAAACTCTTCATAAACTACGCTAAGCATGTGTGACGGTAGCCGTAACGGCATAGTTCACGGCACCTGTATTACCGTTCACATGCTTTTCCCCTTACACTTCTATATTTCCTTTGCTGTTGTAATGCTGGATATTCTACAGTGTCGCCATGTCCAGCGTTTACTCTAAGCTGCGCACTGTTCGCACATTCTCAGCGCACAAGAAAACTTATGCAGCGCACTGTAAATCGGGGATGAAAGAGCTTTTAGCGGATCTCCGCTTTTTATTCAGCCGCGGGGTCATTTTTTTATATCTGCAAAGTGCCGGGGGGGGGGGGGGGGGGGGGGGGTGCATTTCGGATGTGGAGTTAGTGTGTTTGCTCAGACACATTAAAAATTTGGGGGAACATTGGCCATGTCCCAATTCCAAGTATTACTAGTCGCAATAGCGCCAGTTCAAGTGGTGGGAGGCAGAGGGGCTGGGGGGCCGGTCAAAGGGGCGTGGTGGGCCAGAGTTGGCCCGCGGGCCTTAGTTTGATGACCCCCTGCTCTAGAATCTTTGCTAGTCAGATTCAGGCAACAGTGTGACAACAGTGGCTGAACTGTCAAGTAATGTTTGTTTGACCTGTGGCGCTCGGGGAGATGGAGCGACCACATTTTTGTTTTGTTTTTGAGAAGCATTGATTATGCGGGACACGGTCTCAGTTTGGGGAATGCATAAATTGGGCTTCAAACGCCGTACAATCACGTGCTACGCGGGGCAGGTGGTCACCCTACTTGTCACCCAGAAAATGTGCCTTATTTCTTTTATTTAAATGCCCTCATTTTATTTTGAAAAACGTTTATTTTGGTAAGAGGAAGTGTGATCCTCTCTCTATGTTGACTTCCTGTTTTGTCAGTCATGTCAGTGATAATGACCTTCTTATTTGTCAAAAGTAGTTGAGAGCCGCTTTCTCCAGACCGCAGTCTCAGATTCACTTTAGTTTTCGTTCTTTTACGCTCTGGAGACACATGCGAGAGGCTGTGTTGACGATCACTTTCATTTTTGCCAAGTTAAAGATTGTCCCGGTGAGTGTACGTTCATGTAATCCAATGCAAATATGGTACAAGATCGTAATGCTAACTGACAAATGTTTCTGTGCTATTTTAAAGATCCCACATCAATCAATCAATCAATCAAATATTTATAAGGCGCTTTTCATACAAAATTGTAGCACAAAGCGCCTTACAGTGGTCAAGGATTAGAAGATTGACCTTTATTGATCTCGCACAGGAGAAGTTGTTTCTATATTTGACCCGGGGACCATCCCCATGATTTTGTTTTGTTATTTATGCTTTGGTCAGGCCCTAAGCTGGAGGATTTTACCTATGGCGCATGTTTAGGTCGGTGGGGGAAACCGGAGTACCCGGAGGAAACCCACCCAAACACGGGGAGAACATGCAGTCTCCACACAGAAAGGCCCGGGCAACCCAAACCTTCTTGCTGTGAAGCATGAGTGCTAGCCACTCAGCCACCGTGCCGCCAGGGAAAAAAACAAAACAAAAACAAAACAAAAAAAAAAGAACAGGAACAGCAGCAACAACAGCAACAACAACAGCAACAACAACAGCAACAGCATCAACAACAACAGGAGCAACAGCAGCAGCAGCAACAACAACGGCAACAACGACAGAACAACAGCAACAACAACAACAGCAAGAACAACAGCAACAACAGCAACAACAACAGCAGCAACAACAACAGCAGCAGCAACAGGAACAGCAGCAGCAACAACGACAACAGGAACATCAGCATTAACAACAGCAGCAGCAACAACAGCAGCAACAACGACAGAAACAACAGCAACAACAACAGCAACAACAACATCAACAACAGCAGTAGCAACAACAACAACAGCAGCAACAACAACAGCAACAACAGCAACAACAGCAACAGGAACAGCAGCAGCAACAGGAACAGCAGCAACAACAGCAATAGCAACAACAGCAACAGGAACAACAGCAGCAACAACAACAGTAACAACAGCAGCAACAACAGCAGCAACAACAGCAGCAACAACAACAGCAGCAACAACGACAGAAACAACAGCAACAACAGCAGCAGCAGCAACAACAGCAGCAGCAACAACAACAGCAGCAACAACAGCAACACCAACATCAACAGCAACAACATCAACAGCAACAACAGCAACAGCAACAACAGCAACAACAACAGCAACAACAGCAACAACGACAGCAACAACGACAGCAACAGCAATGACAGCAACAACAACAGCAACAACAATGGCAACAACAGCAACAACAACAGCAACAACAGGAACAGCAACAACAACAAAAGCAACAACAGCAACAACAACAGGAACAGCAACAACAACAACAGAACCACAGCGACAACAAAACAACAACAGCAATAACAGGAACAACAACAACAACAACAACAGCAACAACAACAAAAGCAACGAAAGCAACAGCAACAACAAAAGCAGCAACAACAACAGCAACAACAAAACAACAACAGGAACAACAGGAACAGCAACAACAGGAACAGCAACAACAGCAGCAGCAGCAGCAACAACAGGAACAGCAACAACAAACAAAAGAACAAATAAAAGACAAGCAAACAGACGACCGAAGTCAGTCAAAGGCCAAGCTAAACAGGTGAGTCTTGAGCCCACTCTTAATAACATGAACGTTCTCTGCAGCCCTGAGGTCCTCCGGCAGGCAGTTCCATAGACGAGGGCCGTAGTACTGAAAAGACGCCTCTCCGTGAGTGTGTGTCCTGACTTTGGGAATGACCAGGAGCCTGCTGCCGGAGGAACGCAGGGCCCGTGAAGGTTCGTAAGGGGAAAGCAGTTCTGAAAGATAGGAAGGCCCAAGACCATTTAGACATTTAAAAACCAGTAAAAGAACTTTAAAATCTATCCTGTAACTCACAGGGAGCCAATGCAGAGATTTTAAGACCGGTGTAATGTGATCCCGCCCTCTGGACCTAGTCAGGACACGTGCTGCTGAATTTTGTAATAATTACAAACCTGAAATACTCTTTTTGGGAAGACCAGAGAGCAGGGCATTACAGTAGTCTATACGGCTGGTGACAAAAGCATGCATCAGTGTCTCCGTATTGGCCTGAGAGAGAATAGGGCGAACTCTGGCTATGTTTTTTAGGTGATAGAAGCCCATTTTTGTGATGTTCTTGATGTGTGGGATAAAAGTCAGCTCAGAGTCAAAAATGACGCCCAGGTTTTTCACTTGAGGAGATGGGTAAAAGGACTGTGCTTGTAATTTTGATAAAAGTTTCTCTCTCTGGGCCTCAGGACCGATGACTAAAACCTCCGTTTTGTCCTGGTTAAGCTGGAGAAAGTTTCTTGCCATCCAGGATTTGATATCTAGAATGCAGTTAAAAAGAGCATCCATTGGCCTGGTGTCACCAGGAGACACAGAGATGTAAAGCTGCGTATCATCTGCATAGCTGTGGAAATTGATTCCATGTCTCCTGATGACGCCGCCAAGGGGAAGCATGTACAGGTTGAAAAGCACAGGGCCTAAAATGGAACCCTGGGGGACACCGCATGTGATTTTATGGATCTTGGAGGAGCATGTGTCCATACTTACCATAAATGTTCTGTCTGTGAGATAGGACGTGAACCATTTGTGAACAGCACCAGAGAGGCCGAGGTGTTTTAGGCGAGTTAAAAGAATCATGTGGTCTACTGTGTCAAAGGCAGCGCTCAGATCCAGCAGAACCAACACAGTCACCTTTTGAGGATCACAGTTTATTCTAAAGTCATTTAAAATCTTTGCCAAGGCAGTCTCGGTGCTGTGGTTCACCCTAAAACCAGACTGAAATTTTTCCAAAATGTTGTGATCATCTAGAAACTCATTTAATTGGATAGAGACAAGTTTCTCTAGAATCTTGCTTAAAAATGGCAAGTTAGACACTGGTCGGTAGTTGTTAAAATCATTCAAATCTAAATTGCTCTTCTTCAGCAGGGGCCTCACCACCGCCGCTTTGAAGGCAGCGGGAAAGACCCCTGTCTGAAGAGAGCAATTCATCATGACCAAAAGTTCATCCCTAAAAGATCCATAAAAAGACTTAAAAAATGGAGTGGGGATTGGGTCTACGAGACATGTGGTGGGCCTCACTGAGGAGAAGACCTTGTCCAGCATCCCAGCATTAACCAGGGCAAAACTGTCCAGAGTTTTCTCTGGGCGAGACAAACACTCAGGTGAGTTAAAAACAGAGCTTTGACAAGATAAAATATTGTATCGGATGGTGTTTATCTTTCCCGTGAAGTGGTCAGCAAACTGCTCGCAGAGAGAGTCAGTGGGTGTCAGGTAAAACGCGTTAGTGCTTGTGCTTGTACATATAGAAGCAGTGCCACGTCCCCTTTTACCGTTTCTAGTTGAAAATGCAAAGTTAAAAGTGGGTGGTGAGGCCTCTGTGAGAACAGCTGGCGCGTCTGCACCTAACCACGTTTCAGTTCAAAAGAATCATTCACGTTTGTGTTCTAGAATCAGGTCGTTAACAGTAAAGGACTTGTTCAGCAGAGAGCGGACATTTAAAAGGGCCATGTTTAAAGTTAGCTGAGACTGAGTAGCGATAGGAATTTGCGATGAGTGTGCTTTTGAATATGGCTGCTCAAGTAAATATTTCATGAATATTCGTGGCACTTCCTTTTTTTCAAGTCGGCCAAATGCCTCAGTTCATTTTCGCTGGTTATTCAAAGATCCAGACAACAGAATCTGATATGATTGTATAGTTTGAAGCACTATTTATGTTTCTGATGATAAATAAGTGCTCAAAAATGTTGATCTCACATGAATTGTCTGTTCCCCAGCTGTGCCCCAGTACAGTAAGAGGTCTAGTGACGCCCCTGGACTCTGCCCTGCACCCAGAGCTCTGACCGCTCTGTGTCTCCCTCTGCTGGACACATCACACTTCACTGGGTGGAACTGTGTTTTAAATGTTCTACTTCCTCATGTGTGTGTTATATATCGTTGGTAACACAAGTACAATAACAAACATACATAACACAACAGCAGATCCCAAAGCACAAATCTGATACAGAAAAGTGCTTTTTGACGATTCGTTCAAACTCGTCTCTCTGTTTTCAGACCAGACCACGTCTTTATACAAGAACTTCAGTTTGTGAATATTGCACATTGAGAAGATGAGGTGTACACTTGCAGGTTCAACCACAAAATTCAAAATAACATGGCAGACATTTTTGAAATACATGGACACATATAACTGTTTTTAATGATTATAAAATTAGTAAAAAAAAATATATAATTTAATTTAATTATTATTATTATTATTTTGGATTTCTGAAAAACACAAACATTTTAATTTGCTATTGAAATGTATGTATGTTGGTGAAGGTGAATGGACTTTAAAAACACTGAGGAGCACAGAACAAACTCCAGGTGTGTTTGTGATGAGGAAATGACATTAGAAGTGGGTTAAAGAGGCCGTAGAACATCTGTGCACATCAACAACACACATGACTACATGAAGTGGTGAAGGTCAAACTCGTTTAAATCATATGTGCACTTCTCATGAGATGTTCTTCAGACACGTGAGCATCACTGTGGTCAGCTCCTCCTGTCTTCTAGCTCACACTTACACTTTTGTCTGTGTCTCGAGATGTTTAAAACAATCATTTCCATCTTCCACATGTTTTATCAGTTCGTACCTCATTGACTTCGTGATCATAATTTGGTGACGACTGTTTTACTGCAGGTTATAACTTCATTAGTCGATTGCAGGTTTCCCTTCCTTCCCACAGTGAATCTTCTCCTCTGCAAACTCGGCTCTCACACAAACTTGTCCTTTATCATCTAGAAATGCCTTTGGTCTTCAGCGTTCAAAGGAAAACATGAGATTTTAAAAACACTTTTCCAGAGAACATTCTTTCACTGTGTTGGAGCGCCCCCTAGAGGCCGTGGATGAATTGTACAAAGCTAGAATAGGTGACACATTGTAAATGTGGACACAATAATGCTGCATGTGTATTCTGCAGATTCACTACAGACCTGCCCACATACCTGAGGTCACATGACTCCAGGTGGAACCGGTCCGACAGGTGAGAGACTGAAAATATCAGGAGACGACGCCGACAAAGTAAGAATCTGATTTTCTTACGGGAGAATTAAAGCATAAATTTGGCTTTAGTAACTTATTGGTACTTCAGGACATTTGTGGCACTCACTGAACACTTTTAAATTCCATGTGCTTCATTTGAAAAGGGCTTCTGTATATTCCTTACAGATGCCCGATGTGACTTTTGAGGAGGACGGTGCTCAAACTGCTTATCTCCCCACAGATCATATTGTTTTGTCTAGAATGTTCCAAAATATGGCATTAAACATCATTATCTTCATTCATGTATTCAGTTACAGGTGTTTTTTGGCTGAAAAACATGCAGCTGTACTGTGGGCGGGGTCGCTTCTCCGTAGATCTGACCTGTAACTTGGCCTGGTGACGTCACCTGTTTGTCTCCATGGAAACAGATACATATAATGCCATACTGAGGGATATTCCAGACAGAGCAATAATAACTCCATCGAGGAAAGTAGGCAAAGTTTCCATCAGCAGAGAAAGAGAAAAGTTCCAGAGTGCAGCTTTAAGTGTTTCCTCAGAAGTGGTTTAGTGTTTGTTTGGTTCTGTTTGTCATGTGTATGTTCCTCCTGCTTTAATCCTGATCTCAACCATGAAACACGGAGAAGAAAACAGGAAAGTCCAGTTCAGTGTAATGTTGGCATGTGACCAGCAGAGGGAGACAGACTGATCAGACCTCTGGGTGCAGCAGGAGACATCTCTGTATGTTCTGTTCAAATGGACTCTTCTTCTGATTCCAGCACCGACAACATGGACCCACCTGGACCTGGCCCTGGGTCTAAACCCAGACCTGAACCTGCTCCCAGCTCTGTGTCTCTGAAAAGTGACCGCTCCAAATACTATCCTCCAGAGTTTAGAGAAGCTCCTCCTGAAGACCAGAGGTGAGACCTTCTGAACCCAGAGCTCTGAACATGTTCTCAGGACAGCGCCACCTGCTGCTCGTCCTTCATAAGTGCAAACAATGGTCCTGTGTTTGAGTGGAGCTCCTCTCAGATGAGTTGAGATGGAACAGGATCACAGAAAACACTTTTCAGGCTCTCATCATTTATTTTCAGTCTAATTCTTACTCTCAGACTCATTTTACAAGAAGAATCCACTGTTTACGGGTTTCTTTCTGTAGAACGTCTGTTGCTACATTTTGTTTTGTTCACAAAGGTGCAGTGCTGTGGAATGACATTCAATATGTAACTGAAACATGCTTTAGTTTAAATACTTTTAAAATCAGGTTAAATAAATATGTTGTAGACTTCAGTCCTTTCCCCGTGTAGAACCCATGTCCTTGTGTGTGAACAGAGGCTCTTCTAGTTTTTTATTCGTTGTTTTTGTTGTGTACTTACGTGTGAGTGTGTGTGATTGTAGTGTGTGTGAGTCAGAATGTGTGTTTGTGTGTGTTTGTGTGTGAGCAGGGGGGTATTCCACGAACGCGGCTAAGCTCAAAGCCCGGCTTTATTCGACAGTCCGCGCTAGTTTTAGTGAGAGTTCGGTTCCATGACTCTCGCTAACCTTAGTCCCCGCTGAGTTACTGCGGCAACATGGTCCTCGGAGTGAGCCTGGTCCGGGACAGGCTAAAGACGAGGATTAAACAGGCCGTGTCGCAGAGAATACGTACCTGACGTAAACAGAATGTCAAACAAACAGTTCCGTATACCTCCCGCCTGACTATCTGTGTTGTCCAAAAACAATATCAGCAAAAAAATAAATTACCTTATGTTCTTGGTTCTTGACAAATCTCTGGTAATTTAAAAATATGCTTTTGAACCGCTGTCTTTACGACATTATCAGTTAGAATAATTCCAGAGCTGTCACAGAGAAAGACTTTGGTCGAGTGGTTATGTACTGCATCTTTCATGTGGGAGTCCCGGGTTTGATTCCTGTTACTGACGTATTCATGCTCAAGTCAATTATGTGTTATATTTTCACGAATTTACATTTGCCACACATTACACAAATGTGAATAAATTTAACCTAAAATTCTTCATATCATCACATAACTTATATCAGCTGGGCCTAACATCACTCTCACTTGACCACATTGACACTTTATATTTTATGTGACATCTCTATCAAAGAATACAGTTACAGGTAAACCGTTACTTTGAAAACAAAATGTAGCCAAATAACAGGCACGCTCCATGATGCAACATTTCAATGATTCAACACATTTGCTTCAGAGATGCTGTGCAAGCCTCTTTAATGAAATCCTATTTATCAATTTCCATCAATAGGCATAAAACAATAAAAGACATTAGGTATGACATTCTGGTGTGAGGCCACTGCTGGAGGACTGCTGAGGGTCAGGCAAGGCACTGCTGGAGGACTGCTGAGGGTTAGGCAAGGCACTGCTGGAGGACTGCTGAGGGTCAGGCAAGGCACTGCTGGAGGACTGCTGAGGGTCAGGCAAGACACTGCTGGAGGACTGCTGAGGGTCAGGCAAGGCACTGCTGGAGGACTGCTGAGGAGGGTCCAAGTGTACGCCATCTTCAGTAACTAGAACACAAACATACTATTAAAATGCTTGGATCACAGCTGAGGCAAGCATTAGCCTAGAGAATACTTTGAATATACTCTTCACAAGAACTCGCAGGAAGGATCTTTGATGGGGTCCCTCCTTCAGTTACCTCCACCAGTGGGTGACCCCGGTTTAGGGCCAGTGCCAGCTCCTCTGCAGGTGAAAGATTTTGAGGGGGCTCCCACCTCCTGTGGCTTGGTAGCTACTGTTCATTTTAAATTAAATTAAGGTACCATTTCAACAGTATTACTAATTTCACTGAATAATAATATTAATATTAGCCTACTTACCACTCTGCAAAATGTTTTTATGCTTTGTCTTTACCTGCAAAACAGTCCTCTTCACATTATTCCTGCTCAAAGACAAGATAACACAAGTTAACATATTAGTTGGAGCAAATACTTTTAGACAGTAAAAATAAATTACAACTGACAAGACTGCTCTACAAATATATAATATTTATGACATCAACTGTTCTCCCTGAGAATCGAACTCACAATTACCACGTGCCAAACCGTAACATATCCCCCACAGATATGTCTTGACACTGACGGTGAAAAACATACTTAAAAAACTCAACATTCAGCACTGTTATAGGACTTGCGTATTTAAGTGCTCTGCAATCTTCTGCCACACCATGTCTCTCGCCTTGGTTATTGCAACTTCTGTTCTGATGCTCTGAAATAATCGGCCCGAATCTTCGACATGATCGCGTTTTTGACAGTCGCTTGTTCAGGGCTTCTTACGTTACCCGTGCACGCGTCTAGGCCAGGACAGGATAGGCGCAGCTGAAGTTAGCGCTGCTTAGGCGGAGCTAAACTGTGTTAGTGGAACGACTTCAGGCTTTACGCTAAGTTGCTGCTACTTCAGGTGAGGACTAACCACTTAGGTGCCGCTATGTTTAGCGACATTTGTGGAATACCCCCCAGCTCACACACAAACACACAAACACACACATGCATCCAGGGGGGTATTCCATACTGGACCCTCCTCAGCAGTCCTCCAGCAGTGCCTTGCCTGACCCTCAGCAGTCCTCCAGCAGTGCCTTGCCTGACCCTCAGCAGTCCTCCAGCAGTGCCTTGCCTGACCCTCAGCAGTCCTCCAGCAGTGGCCTCACACCAGAATGTCATACCTAATGTCTTTTATTGTTTTATGCCTATTGATGGAAATTGATAAATAGGATTTCATTAAAGAGACTTGCACAGCATCTCTGAAGCAAATTTGTTGGATCATTGAAATGTTGCATCATGGAGTGTGCCTGTTATTTGGCTACATTTTGTCTTAATAGTCAGGGAGCCAAAGTCATGATTAACTGTCAAATAATGAAAGAATGATTTAGACTTTTGCTTTTGATTTGGTTCAGAGCTGTGCAGGTCAGTTCTGGTTTAGTCCGAGTTTAGTCTAACGTAGTCCTCCGATCGGGGCCTGATGTGACCCATGTTTCTTGGTATTTTGATTTGTTTTTTGTTCCGTTTTGATGTGTCCTGCAGAAAGACTCAAGTTAAAGTACAGTTACAAGGCAAAAAATGTACACAAATAAAAGTCCAAGTACAGGGCCTGTGGTGGAGCTCTTTTAAACATGTTGGTTTTGGTTCATTTGCTTTGAAATAGTTTAGTCCTGGTTTAGTTCTGTTTGGATCGATGTGGTCCTGGTTTAATCCTGATCGAATCCAAACTCTATTGATGAAGTGGAACATTTGAAACAAAGCAGCTCAACACCCAGTGAAGTGTGATGTGTCCAGCAGAGGGAGATACAGACCGACCAGAGCTCTGGGTGCAGGGCAGAGACACATTTCACAGTAACTCCACGTCTGGAGAACAGAACTTCTAAACAGGAGACATCTCTGTATGTTCTGTTCAAACTCTTCTTCTGATTCCAGCACCGACAACATGGACCCACCTGGACCTGGACCCGGGTCTAAAACTAGACCTGAACCTGCTCCCAGCTCTCTGTCTCTGAAAAGTGATCGCTCCAAAGCTCTTTCTATAGAGTTCAGAGAAGTTCCTCCTGAAGAGCAGAGGTGAGACATTTGAACAGGTCTTTTCACACTGATAAACAGAGACAAACTGAGTTGGGCTGTTACTGTGTGACTGTCTCCTCAGTCAAACACATTCTTCAGTCTGTATCTTCTGTCCTGCTTTGTCCTGGTCATGTGCTCCAGAGGGTCACACTTACACAGACACAAGTTTAAACTACTGCAGAACACATGAGCTCCACTGGCTCTACACTGCCCCCTGTGGACCAGCACTGAGAATACACTAAAGCCAATTGTCTTTTTATCTGCAAATATAAAACCTAAATACGTTTACGTTATAGGTTTGTAAAAGACACTTCATCAAATCAAGATATGATTGTTCCAAAATGTCCACAGCTAATCCTCAGTCACTGTGAGCATGTGGTTGGAGCAGACTTCAGGCCATTCTGTCACAGAACATTTCTTATGAAACCTTTGAATATGAAATATGTCACATACTCCAAAGATAAGTTAGTAACACATTTCCAGTTGATAATCCAAACTCCAGCACACTGTGCCAGTGGATGTTCTCTGTATTGTGAGTCTCAGTTTCATTGTCTGATCTAAAAGCAGGAGAGCAAACAGCACAGTCTGGTTTTGTCCTGGTGACTAAAGCTCAGTTCTACTCACACGTCAGACAGCACTAGTGAGTAGTTTTGGTAGAGGCCTCCTGACCATCAGAGACATCTCTGTATGTTCTGTTCAAACTCTTCTTCTGATTCCAGCACCTACAACATGGACCCACCTGGACCTGGACCCAGGTCTAAACCCAGACCTGAACCTGCTCCCAGCTCTCTGTCTCTGAAAAGTGACCGCTCCAAAAACCCTCCTCCAGAGTTTAGAGAAGCTCCTCCTGAAGAGCAGAGGTAAGAGATCTGGACATGTTCTCAGGACACCACCACCTGCTGCTCACCCTTCATCAGTGCAAACAGTGACCCTGTGTTTTAATCTCAGTGTGAGATACAGTATATGACTATTGCTATTGCTTATTTCCACTTGTCACTTGGGCGGTAGGACTTGTGTCTTCTTCAGAGGTGTGTTCTTCAGAGGTGTCCTTCATAGGTGTGTTCTTCAGAGGTGTGTTCTTCAGAGGTGTGTTCTTCATAGGTGTGTTCTTCAGAGGTGTGTTCTTCAGAGGTGTGTTCTTCAGAGGTGTGTTCTTCAGAGGTGTGTTCTTCAGAGGTGTCTTCTTCAGAGGTGTGTTCTTCAGAGGTGTGTTCTTCAGAGGTGTCAGCTGACTGCTGTGGCGCGTCTCCCCAGGCGTGGTTAGTTTGACAGATCTGGCAGATCTATCAGACTGACCATGCCTGCCATCGCGCAGTGTTCTTTGGAGAAGTGAGTCCCATGTGTGAGCAAAGGGAAACGCTCCCTCGTTTCCGTCCATGTTCCCTGCGTCCCGTCCTAAAGCTTTAGCTTCTCGTATCAATCTTTTCTACTTGAAGTAGCTTTGTGAAAATGTTCCCAACAGCACTGTCTCTGTGTGTGAACCTCCTGTACACCCTTGTATACAGCCCCACTGTGGGGCAAATATAAGAAGGCCACACTGCAAAAGCTCAAAGTATCTTCTAATGATGTCCTCAGAATGCTGCTGAAAAAGCCCAGGGCCAGTAGTGCCAGTCTCCTGTTCTGTCAGGCTCGTGTGAACACTTTTCAGGCTCTCATGACAAACCTGGTGTATAAATCCATGTGTGGCCTAAATGACTCTCTGAACTGTGTGGTGTTGATGCTGGTGAGTCCCAGGTTTAGTGCTGTGCAGTACCACTGCTCTTTATGGAAACACTGAGCTGTCTTTTATCACCCTGTTTTACTCTTGTCTCCTGTCTTATTGTGTTCTTTTATGGACCATGAGTCTGGAATAAATAAATGATGATGACTTTATTGTTTGACAGGGAGCCAGGCCCAAAGGAGCAGCTGGACGCCATATTCAGGGTGAGTACCCCACGAGCGCAGCATGTGTGGGGTTCTGTGGGTGCTCCTCAGGTACTCTCTTTGACAAAAACTCTTCTCTTATTGTTCTGTTCCAGCGTCATGAGGAGCGCGTCCTGACTTTTGTCAAAGAGGAGCTGCAGAAGATCCACAGGCGCCTGGCCTCAGATTACCCAGAATGCTCCGAGAGTGAGGAGGAGGAGCAGAGCAGCAGAGAGGTTCTGAACATCTCCCTGGACTTCCTGAGGAGGATGGACCAGGAGCAGCTGGCCCAGCGCCTGCAGAACAGTAAGAACTCTGTTACTGTCCATCTGAGGAACAGACCACACCAGACTTGACTTCACAGTAACAAAAGACTCACAGAAAGTACTACAGTACTACAGTACTACAGTACTACAGTACTACAGTACTGCAGTACTACAGTACTACAGTACTACAGCACTACAGTCCTACAGTATTACAGTACTACAGTACTACAGTATTACAGTACTACAGTACTACAGTACTACAGCACTACAGTACTACAGCATTACAGTATTACAGTACTACAGTACTACAGTACTACAGTCCTACAGTATTACAGTACTACAGTATTACAGTACTACAGTACTACAGTCCTACAGTATTACAGTACTACAGTACTACAGTACTACAGCACTACAGTACTACAGCATTACAGTATTACAGTACTACAGTACTACAGTACTACAGTCCTACAGTATTACAGTACTACAGTACTACAGTATTACAGTACTACAGTACTACAGTCCTACAGTATTACAGTACTACAGTACTACAGTACTACAGTCCTACAGTACTACAGTACTACAGTACCAAAGTACTACAGTACTACAGTACTACAGTACTACAGTACTACAGTCCTACAGTACTACAGTACTACAGTACTACAGTATGTAACGCACTAGGGGCTAATTAGGAACTGACCACAAGGTGTTTGACCAGAAGTAGGTACGGCGAGGAGCCAAGGTGTGTGAATAAACACAATAACAAAGATCTTAGTTCAAAAATAATAAGTTCAATATTAATTGATTAGAGCAGGTATAAAATAATAAGTATATTATAGATTATAAATATGTTATTACTTTAGATATTATATGTAGATATGATTAAGACAAAACAAAAATGCAACAAACACAAAAACCAAAAAGAACATGCAAATGTCCAGTTCCAGGTTAGAGTAAATATTCCAAAGTTTGTGTTATTCCAACTGTTTGTAATGTTTTTGTAATCAAACAGATGTATTGATCCAACAGATGTATTGATCCAACAGATGTATTGATCCAAGAAGCGGGGGGGAAGAAAAGCTTGATTGTTCCTACCAGATGATGAAGAAAAGGGTTAGCTCGCCATCCAGTTTATTGTGATGTTGTCGTTGTCGTTAAATTCAGTGGAGGAAAAAAAAACAATCTGACCTAAAACAGGGTCACTGAAAACAAAAATGAGCACATTACTAAATTAAATAGTTAGCTTAAATCGAATAGAGTAATTCATCATTGCTATAAATTAAATAAATAACAATAAATAAATAAATACATGCCATAGATCTTAGCAGTATACATATAAATAAACTTTTGTTCACATCAAAATGGACTTTAATAACAATTCAATCATTTCAATAAACTAGTTTTAATTCCAAAAACAAAGTAAAGTGCACTTTCAAAGTTCTATTAAATAAATCAATTAGTATTGGCATTGCAGCCTAATTCATTCAAAAAGTTACAGAGTTACAAAAAGAAAACATTGAAGTTTCAAATGCAAAACGTCATGGCTAAATAAGCGCCGAGTCAAAAAAAGTTACAAAAGTGCCGACACGGGTCAAATTGTTGTTCCAGCGTTCATATTTTCAACGATAAGTCGATGTCATTATCGTGACAGGCCTCCTCATCTCTTCACAGATCTGACCTGTAACTTGACCTGTTAGAGTCACCTGCTTGTGTCCATCAAGTGTAATATAAAATCAAATCACCATGGAAACAAGCAGGTGGAAGAAGTGAAAAGTTCCATGTTGCATATTTACTTTACAATTAAAAGCAGCTGATTTACTGTGTGACGTTCCAGTGAAGACGTTTTCAGAAGGAGCTGGAGTCAACAGATGTTTGTCTTTATTCAGGTGCTTATGTTGGAGTGTGCAGAGGGAAACTGAAGTCTGATCTGCAGCAGAGGTTCAGCCGTGTGTTTGAGGGCGTGGCTAAAGCAGGAGACTCCGCCCCCCTGACCCAGATCTACACAGAGCTCTACATCATAGAGGGCGGGGCCTCAGAGGTCAACCAGGAACATGAGGTCAGACACATGGAGACCGTGTCCAGAAGACCGGCCGCTCCAGAGACCACCATCACATGTGAAGACCTCTTTAAACCCCGCCCACACTCACCAGAGCCAATCAGAGCGGTGCTGACGAAGGGCGTGGCCGGCGTGGGGAAAACGGTGCTGACTCAGAAGTTCAGTCTGGACTGGGCTGAAGGCAGGGCCCACCAGGACCTCCAGCTGCTGTTCCCGTTCACTTTCAGAGAGCTCAATGTGCTCAGAGACACACAGTTCAGCCTGGTGGAGCTGCTGCACCACTTCTTCAGTCCATCCAAAGATCTCTGCAGCTTCCAACAGCTCCAGGTGCTCTTCATCTTTGACGGTCTGGACGAGTGCAGACGTCCTCTGGACTTCAGCCGAACCCGGGTCCTGACCGACCCCACAGAGTCCACCTCAGTGCACGTGCTGCTGGTGAACCTCATCAGGGGAAGGCTGCTTCCCTCCGCTCGCCTCTGGATAACCACACGCCCCGCCGCGGCCAATCAGATCCCTGCTGAGTGCATCTCCATGGTGACAGAGGTGCGAGGGTTCACTGACCCGCAGAAGGAGCAGTACTTCAGGAAGAGGTTCACAGACCAGGCCACAGCCGTCATCTCCCACATCAAGAGCATCCGCAGCCTCCACATCATGAGTCACATCCCGATCTTCTGCTGGATCCTCTCCATGGTTCTACAGAAGCTTCTGGAACAAACAGAACCAGAGCTGCCCCGGACTCTCACACAGATGTACGTCCACTTCCTGGTGGTGCAGGCCAAAGTCCAGAACATCAAGTATCACCAGAGATCAGGGGAGGACCTTCACTGGACTCCAGAGATCAGGGAGATGGTGCGATCTCTGGGAAAACTGGCCTTTGAGCAGCTGCAGAAAGGAAACCTGATCTTCTACGAGAGTGACCTGAGCGAGTGTGGGCTGGACGCTGCAGTGGCCTCAGTGTACTCTGGAGTGTTCACACAGGTCTTCAGAGAGGAGCCAGGCCTGTACCAGGACAAGGTCTACTGCTTCATCCATCTGAGTGTGCAGGAGTTTCTGGCTGCTCTTCACATCCATCAGACCTTCTTCAGCTCTGGAGAGAACCTGCTGAAGCCACCACACTCCTCTGAGAGTCCTGAGTCTGAGACAGTCTTCTACCGCTCTGCTGTGGACCAGGCCTTACAGAGTCCAAACGGACACCTGGACCTGTTCCTGCGCTTCCTCCTGGGGCTGTCTCTGCCGACCAATCAGAGGCTGCTGCAGGGTCTGCTGACTCAGACAGGAAGTGACCGGACCAATCAGGGGACAGTAAAGTACATCAAACAGAAGCTGGATGAAAAGGTTCTGTCTGCAGAGAGAAGTCTGAACCTGCTCCACTGTCTGAACGAGCTCAACAACAACAGTCTGGCACCACTGGTGGTCTGGTCTGGTGAAGGAGATACAGGAGTACATGAGAGAAGGATGGGTCTTCAGGTTAAGTTCTCCTGCTCAGTGGTTGGCTCTGTCTTTCGTCTTACTGTCCTCAGACTCAGACCTGGAGGAGTTTGACCTGAGGAAATATGGCGCCTCAGAAGAAGCTCTCCTGGGTCTGCTGCCGGTGGTCAGAGCCTCCACCAAAGCCCTGTGAGTCCAGACTGTATTTAAACTCTTGTGGAGGTTCTAGTCTCTAATGTCCCTCTCTGTCCTCAGTCTCAGTTGCTGTGGCCTGTCCCCTCACAGCTGTGGTCGTCTGGCCTCAGTCCTCAGCTCCTCCAGTCTCACACACCTGGATCTCACTAACAACGACCTCCAGGACTCAGGAGTGGAGCTGCTGTGTTCTGGACTGAAGAGCGCCCCCTGCAGACTGGAGACTCTCAGGTGAGACGCTCCCATGATGCACTCTGCCCCCTTGTGTCCACATGAGTGTAATTGTGTGTCTTTAGGCTGTCTGGATGTCTGGTCTCAGAGAGGGGCGGGGCTGCTCTGGCCTCAGCTCTGAGCTCTGCCCCCTCCCACCTGAGAGAGTTAGACCTCAGCTACAACCATCCAGGACCCTCAGCAGAGCTCCTGACCGCTCTACGGGACCACTGCCCCCTGCAGTCTCTCAGGTGAGGGTCCTGGTTCAGTGGGTCTCTGGTCCATGGTGGGTCCAGGTCCTGGTCTCTGGTCTGGTCTAAACTGGACTTGTGTGTTTCAAGTTGGATCCTGCTGGAGAACAGTGGATGGTCCCAGGTCTGAGGAAGTGTGAGTCTCTGTATTTCATTCAGTTCATGGGGACATTAACATGATGGAACTTTATCACACTTTAAATCTTCACAGTTATAGAGGAAACATTAGTGTGATTTGAGCTCAAAATATGTAGACAGACTTGAGACATGATTGTTATTGTTCACCATTATTACATCTTAAAATAGAAATGAAATAAAACAACTTTTCAGATTGAAGGAGAAGTTCAATTTGTCAACTGGACCAAGTTTAGCTTTGTCCAGTTGACAAATTGAACTTCTCCTTCGATCATGGATTCTACCTGGACGACTGAGGGACTTTTCACGCAACTTTTCAGATTGTCAGGAACAGGAAGTGATGTCATGTGTTTGTGTCCTCAGATTCCTGTGGGTTCTCTCTGGATCCAAACACAGCTCACAGAAACCTCCAACTGTCTGAGGACAAACGGACAGTGACCTGTGTGACAGAGGAGCAGCAGTATCCAGATCATGAGGACAGATTTACAGACCTCCATCAGGTCCTGAGCTGCACTGGCCTGAGGGGGCGCTGTTACTGGGAGGTGCAGTGGAGGGGGTGGGGCATTGAAATAGCAGTGAGTTACAGAAGAATCAGACGGAGAGGAAAGAGAGACAAGTGTGAGTTTGGACGCAATGATCTTTTATGATATAAAGATTCTTTCCATCAATCTGTCCTAAATCAGAGCAAATTGTAAAAAAAACAAACAAAAACACACGAGTCTGTCCCCTCCACACGACTTTAAAAACGACAGAACAATTCATAAAAATCCTGAAATATATAAAAAGGTCAAAGATAAAGTGTTCTTGCAGGTTTAGATGGTGAAAATAAAAACTTTACTTTGTCTTATTTTTGTAGCATTGAAATCTGAAATGTAGAGGGTGAAATAATGAACATCTATAAGTGACGTGGAACTAAACACCAAATCCACTTCCAAATGTGTAAAGAGACACTATAATGTACTGAAGTGTACACTGAATATCATGTAGGTGAAATATTGTAAACTGTAGGGGCAGGATTAAAATAAGACATGCTTCTTTTAACACTTTTGTTCTCTTTATTTTGTTTCTTTTTAAATGTACATGTTCTGAGAGTATGGAGACTTTATGTTGTGCCTTCAAACCTCTAAAAAACAAATGTTCAAATAAAACTCGAACTCTAAAACTCTAACATGTTTATTGCCAGTTTGTTTTTCAGTTATTCACAGCGACTGCAAAGAACTGGACTCTTTAGACCGGGGTTAGACCTGATTTAGTCCTGGTTTAGATCTGATTTAACAAAACCTTCACTAAATGTTATACCGATTTGTACACTTCTGAGTTTCCCACTCATGAGGTTGATATGTTATCTTTTTTTGATGGCCTAACTATACCGTCGATTACTGATCTCAAATATCAAATTAAACCGTGTCAATGAGGCCGACAACACGCTGCGTGCGCTACGTCACTCAACCACATCCATTATTTCATTTATTTATTGATCACTATGATAATATTTGACGTCATATTAGGTCAAACATATATATTATTAAAGGTAAACAGGAAGTAATTTGACAGGTTTAGATCAATTATGTTGGGAGGTTGGATAAAGCCATAGCAAAGGTGTAACTTATTGTTTTGTCCCAGCTCTGTTCAGGAAAGGAACAAAAGAACCAAGATGTAAACTGGTGATAAGTTCTACTTGATTTAAAAGGATTGATGGGTGCTGGTAAAAACCCAACATATTCTGTACACAGGAAAGGAAGACAAGAGAGATTAGGTTTTTTCACTTGCAAGCGGAGAACCGTCAGAGAGAATGCCCAGGTTACAAAAATGCTCTTGGCCCACTCTGCTCTGAGCGTCCTGGTTCTCTGTGCCCCCAGCTTGCTATTTATTCAGTTTTTCACATCCCTAGTTACACGTGGTCTGTCCTGCCCATAAGGGGTGGGGGAACATGTGGCAGGACAGCCGACAAAACATAATCATTAAAACAAAACATAATCATAAAACCCAACACACTTATAAGATAATTCCTAGATATGACATCTTTCACAGGGACAATGTCCCTGGGACTTAGATACTGGAGGAGCCGAGCTGTCTGCTTACGTCTCCCCTCAGATATCTGGCCTTTCTGCAACTCAAAACATATGATCACAAGTCACGCACACATTTGAAACTTCATTTCTAAAGATTAAAGAATCACAAAAGTTAATAATATATAATTATTCCATCATTTCCCTCCTGTTTATTAATTTTTGTTATATCCCGTGTAACCTCTTCTTTGCAGATTTTCAGTTACCCGTTCATTGTTATTGTACACTCAGAGGGTGTCTAATTTCTTAGACTGTTTCTTGGAATAAGTCAGTCAATTCATTTTGTAAATCTGTTTCTTCGTCAATGGGTGTCGCTAGAGTGCTATCATAACCTGCCAGTAAATGCATCATTCCTTCCGTGTCTTGTGGTAAGGGTGAGATGGCAGTTGTAATTAGTCTATTAATTAATGCTCTTAGACATGAAATACAACAACACCCACATAAGGTCAAAATTGCTGCAAATAGTGCTACTGACATTAGGACTGATGTTACCAGGGCTTTGTATTTTCCAAATACATCCAGCCAGCCGTCCCACATGGAAGTATCTACCCCCGATTGGTCCTTCATTTGCTTGTTCATAGCTCTTAGGCCATCCAAGGCCTTAGTGAGTTTACCTTCGGGAGCGGTGTTATTCGGGATAAACGCACAACACACATCCCCAAAGATTGCACAAACTCCTCCTTTCTCGGCTAGTAACATGTCGAGCGCTATGCGATTCTGGAAGGCCATGAGTGAGGTAGCTTTAAGTTGGTCGTGTACAGCAGATGGTGCAGTTTCGGTGTAGTTGCCAAGTTTTTGGACGTTATAGTGGATGTAGTTGATTCTGTCTACATTTTTGTTAGGCGTAATTGGAAAGAATGCAACAATTCCTGGTATGTTTTCAAATCCTGCTGCTATTTGATTTGCTAATTTATATTTGTCAGGCACGCCCCCTAGGGACGCCCACAGCGTCAAAGTAGGTCTTCTAATCACGGGGTGTGGCTAGTTCGCTTCTTTCTATTTAAATGTCCTTGTGGCGGGATTCTTGAAGAATTCAGGCTTAGTCGAGATAAGCGTTTTAAGGTGATTTATTGTGCTCCCACAGTGCAAAAAAAAGGTGTCCAATGTGTGTGAAAAAAATATTTACAGTGCTGGCGTGATATATACAAAAACAGTTTTTAACAGACTTCCCCTTTAAGTCGTTTGTTTTCTCACTTTCACTCTGTCTGCGCACGTTACCTTCAATGTAGCTGAGCCAAGACAAGACTGAAGGCAGCGCTGCGAAGCGCACCTTTATACCCCCATTGCCCCGCCCACATTACGTAACATTACTTTTACAATCTGATTTACACCATCCCACTATTAAATGGCCAACATTTCTGGTGCCCACAGGTGAGCACAGATTACAGCTTTCATGCCTCCTTAATAAATCACATACAACACTCTAAATACACAGGCTATATGAATAATTGCCCAGACCAATTACGCCTGGCTCACATGACCACCAGAACCCGCGAAACTAGTGGTTTTAAACTCCCGGTGCGGAAGTGTTCGGTTTCGCCAGAACGCAGCACGGGAGGAGGAGAACGCAGCACAGGAGGAGGAGAACGCAGCACGGGAGGAGGAGAACGCAGCACGCGAGGAGGAGAACGCAGCACGCGAGGAGGAGAACGCAGCACGCGAGGAGGTACGCAAATGATCGGTTTTAGCGCGGACAGAATGGCAAAACTGGCGCTTCTAAGTGTGCACCCCTAGATGCGACAGAGCACGCTGAAGAAGTTATGAGAATTTGTATTTGGTGGATAATAGATGAGGGTTCGCCGCGCGAAGCGCAACAGGGAAAAACCGGGCGCGCGTCTTCACGTGCTCTCCTCCGGGACCAACGCTCTTAGGGACGGGACTGCTCCGTCACATCATCCCTCCCCTCTGGAAGGTTGACGCTGTAGGGCAACCTTGAAAGGTAGTCGGCCACAACATTTGTCTTTCCTGCTCTGTGCCGGATGACAAACTTGAATGGTTGAAGAGCCAGATACCACCGGGTAAGGCGGCTGTTGTGGTCCTTCATAGACTCGATCCAGGTGAGGGCCCTGTGATCAGTCTCTAGGTCAAACTCTCGGCCAAGGAGATAATAGCGGAGGCTATCCAGTGCCCATCTAATGGCAAGCCCTTCCTTCTCGATGGCTGAATACCTTGTCTCCCTTGGCTGCAGCTTTCGGCTGAGGTACAGGATGGGGCGTTCCTCTCCGGGTTCCCCTTGAACCAGCACTGCTCCCAGGCCAACTGCGGAAGCATCCACTTGCAACAGAAATCTTTCCTTGAAATCTGGGCTCTTCAAGACTGGGGAAGAACACAGGATAGTCTTAAGAATGCTGAAAGCCTGCTCGCATTCCTCTGTCCAGTTCACAGGATTTCGCTGGTTCTTCATGGTGAGGGCTGTGAGAGGGGCAGCAATCGTAGCGTACTGCGGCACGAACCGCCGATACCATCCAGTGAGGCCAAGAAAGGAGCGAACCTCTTTTTTGGTGCGTGGTCGTGGACAGTTCATGATGGCCTCAACTTTGTCCACCTGGGGTCGAACTTCTCCCCGTCCCATCTGGTACCCAAGGTATCGTGTCTCCTCTCGGGCCCACTCACATTTGGACGGGTTCAGAGTAAGTCCGGCTTGTGCAATCTTTCCCAGGACCAAGGATAAGTGTCGTAAATGCTCCTCCCATGTGGAACTGAACACCACCACATCATCCAGGTAAGCTGCACTACACTCCTCACACCCGGCCAGGACCTTATCCATCAAACGCTGGAATGTTGCCGGAGCCCCATGCAGCCCGAACGGCATGACGGTAAACTGGAAAAGTCCTGCTGGGGTCCGGAAGGCGGTGTATGGACGGGACGACTCCTGCAGCGGGACTTGCCAGTACCCCTTGCAAAGATCCAGCGTGGTGATATAACGTGCCGCTCCAATACGTTCCAGTAGGTCATCAATCCTGGGCATTGGATATGCATCAAATTCTGAGACAGAGTTCAGTTTGCGAAAGTCAATGCATATCCGTAAGGAGCCATCCTTCTTGAACACAATCACCACCGGACTGCACCATTCTGAATTGGATGGTTCGATCACACCCAACTTCAGCATCTCCTGCACCTCCTGGTGCAACTTAGCGACCAACTGCTGAGGTACTCGGTAGGGTCTCTGTCGGATGGGTTTAGAGTCCTTCAGGCGAATCACATATTCGACCAGGGTGGTCTTCCCAGGTCTGGGCGCAAACAGGGAGGGAACCTTCTGGAAGACACGGAGAACACTTGCAGCTTGCTCAGGTGTCAGGTGATCGAGTGATGGTGGAGCAGTGCTGGTCAGAGTCTCTAGAGAAGTGTCCACCTCCTCGTCTTCCTCCTCCTTTCCCAAGTCCCCTCTCTGGACAACCAGAACTGAAGCTGGAGTTGCCCGTTCTTTCCACCCCTTCAGCAAGTTCACATGGTACGTCTGTTTTTGTCTTTTCTTCTCAGGGTGGAGAATTTCATAGGTGACTGGACCCATCTTGCGGACGACAGTATAGGGTCCCTGCCACTTGGCTAGAAGCTTGTTAGAGGAGGATGGAAGTAACAGTAGGACCCTCTCACCAGGTTTGAACTCACGGTGGCGGGCCTGTTGGTCATACCATGCCTTCTGTGTTTTCTGGGCCTCCTGCAAGTTCAGCTCCGCCTGGTCGAGGTAGGTCGCCAGCCTCTCCCGCATTTCCAGTACAAACTGTATGATACCTTTGCCAGTATCTGGGGTGGACGGAACCCCCCATGTCTTGCGTAATAAATCCAGCGGGCCTTGGACATCCCACCCGTACAGCAGTTCAAAAGGTGAGAAGCCAGTGGACGCTTGTGGCACTTCTCGGTATGCGAACAGGAGGAAAGGCAGCCAGCGGTCCCAGTCCTTCCCAGTGTCATCAACGAACCGCTGTAGCATTCGCTTGAGGGTCTGGTTGAACCGCTCCACGAGACCATCAGTTTGTGGGTGGTAAGGCGTTGTTTTTAGACTAGAGATGCCAAGCTGGTGGTAGAACAGCTGCGTCAAACGGGATGTAAAGTTAGTCCCTTGGTCCGTAAGGATCTCATCTGGAATGCCAACTCTCGAAAACAGCTGGACTAGAGCTCTCAAAACAGCAGGTGCAGTGATGTTACGGAGTGGAAACGCTTCTGGGAACCGGGTGGCATAGTCAGAGAGGACCAAGATGTATTGGTACCCACTGCTGCTCTTCACCAGGGGGCCTACAATGTCCATTGCAATTCTACGGAAAGGGGTAGAGATCACAGGCAGTGGTTGAAGGAAAGCACGATCAGACTTGCGCGGTACGCACAGTTTTTGACAAATGGGACAACTAGCACAATAATATTGTACATCCTTGAACATTGAGGGCCAGTAAAATCGTGAGCTAATACGCATATACGTTTTATGTCGCCCAAGGTGGCCGGCCCATGGCAGTGAGTGCGCCAGATGTAAAACTACCGGTCGACATTGTACAGGTACCACAAGGCGTTTACATTTACCATCGACAGAAAACAAGATCCCATCATCAATCATAAACACTTCCTTCCCCACACAGCCCCCCTTAGTACTGGCTACCACCTTAGCAAACAAACCCTTCAGTGTTTCATCCTCCCTCTGCAACACAGTTATGTTCTCAGGCACCTTCCACTCATTCCGAGCTGACAATACACCCAGATCAGGATTCTCAGTCCACAGTTTTTTCTCAAAGCGTCTCTGACGCCTCGATTTTCTGAGCTCCTTGGTGCCTCCCTCAATCAGACTACTGTCCAAGTCAGACAGAGGTTCAACACCAGCCTTAGCTTGAGCCCGAGTAACCACAGGACAAGAAACAGCAGCGCAAGATACTTCAGTTACATGTTTCCCACTTCCCCCAGAGTCACAGTCTGTTACCGGTTCATCCCCATTTAACAGTTCCATTAGCACTGGTAAATCACACCCCAGGATTGCCTCCACCGGTAAATTGTCCACTACCCCCACAGTCAAAAGGTATTGCTGTCCATCAATATTCACAGTCACATCAATAGAAGGGTATGGGTGTGTATCCCCATGAACACAACGAATGTCAACAGTTTTGCTATAATCCAAACCACCTAGTGGCACTAGTTCGCGTTTGACCAGAGAAGTAAAGCTCCCCGTGTCCAACAGTGCGGTCACATTCTGGCCATTAATCAGCACAGTCTTGCAATGCTGCACTACATCTTCAAGATCCCTGGGAACACCTGTCTCGGGACGGGATGGATAACATGCCCCAGAAACCTTAGATTTTCGCAGTGGGCATACAGACGCTTTGTGCCCCAGCTGCTGACAATAGAAACAAACAAGTTCCTTACCCGGTCCTCGTTGGTTTGGGGCAGAGGTACCTGGTTGCTCCTGGATTTCTCTCCGTGTTGGCCGTGATGGTGGAGGTGGCTGGATGGGCAGGCGAGGTGTAGTGGAAACCTGTCGAAGGGGTGGTGCTCCTCTGCGGGCGTTGACATATTGCAGGGCCAGCCTGGCAGCAGACAGACCATCCACCGGCTCGTGCTCCTTGACCCATGTCCGCACATCTACCGGCAGGACGCGTAGAAGCTGCTCGAGTACGATGGTCTCTCCGATTTCCTCCTTTGAATGCTCTTCCGGACGTACCCAGCGACGATAGAGGCCCTTGAGGCGGTGGTATGTCTCCGTGGGATTCTCACCAGGGGGCACACAGGTGGAACGAAACTGTTGCCGATAGGTTTCAGGGGAGACATCGAACTTAATCAGCAAAGCCTCCTTGAGGTCCTCATAGCAATGGGCCCTTTCTTCATCCATGGAGGTGTAAGCGTCCAGTGCCTTGCCAGTCAGCAATGGAACAAGGCGACAGGCCCACTCATTTTCTGGCCATCTCCATGTTTTGGCAATTCGTTCAAAGCGTAACAAATAGTTCTCAATGTCTTCTCCTACTTGATATTGGGGTATCTTGGGGTCACTGTAGTGTCTCCACTCCGGCCTTGGCCCATCTTCTGACTCCTGATGGTAGGGGGGCACGTCATCAGCAACCGGCTCCCTGGGCCGTAACACCGTCCTGGTGCCTCCAGGGGTTGGCAGTCCCAGCCTCGGACTACTCCCTGTGTCGGTCAGGGTAGGCGATGCTTGCTGTAGCTGAGGTGCAGTGGACAGAGAGTGCAGTGAAGAGGGCTGCACGCCAGGAAGGGCCGCTCTCAGTTCCCGAAGCTCGGCCATTAAGCCCTCCTCTCTCTTTTGCTGTCCAGCCAGGAAGTCCCTCATTATGGACACCAGCTCCCCCTCTGGAGCTGCCGATCCACTTCTGCCAGCAGTTGAATTCCGCTCTGCTGCTCCATCGGAGTAGTCCCTTTCCTCCTCATACTTGCACTGTGAACGGAGCCCTTTACGCTTTCGGCGACCAGCCATCCCACTTCTGACACCAACTGTGGCGGGATTCTTGAAGAATTCAGGCTTAGTCGAGATAAGCGTTTTAAGGTGATTTATTGTGCTCCCACAGTGCAAAAAAAAGGTGTCCAATGTGTGTGAAAAAAATATTTACAGTGCTGGCCTGATATATACAAAAACAGTTTTTAACAGACTTCCCCTTTAAGTCGTTTGTTTTCTCACTTTCACTCTGTCTGCGCACGTTACCTTCAATGTAGCTGAGCCAAGACAAGACTGAAGGCAGCGCTGCGAAGCGCACCTTTATACCCCCATTGCCCCGCCCACATTACGTAACATTACTTTTACAATCTGATTTACACCATCCCACTATTAAATGGCCAACATTTCTGGTGCCCACAGGTGAGCACAGATTACAGCTTTCATGCCTCCTTAATAAATCACATACAACACTCTAAATACACAGGCTATATGAATAATTGCCCAGACCAATTACGCCTGGCTCACATGACCACCAGAACCCGCGAAACTAGTGGTTTTAAACTCCCGGTGCGGAAGTGTTCGGTTTCGCCAGAACGCAGCACGGGAGGAGGAGAACGCAGCACAGGAGGAGGAGAACGCAGCACGGGAGGAGGAGAACGCAGCACGCGAGGAGGAGAACGCAGCACGCGAGGAGGAGAACGCAGCACGCGAGGAGGTACGCAAATGATCGGTTTTAGCGCGGACAGAATGGCAAAACTGGCGCTTCTAAGTGTGCACCCCTAGATGCGACAGAGCACGCTGAAGAAGTTATGAGAATTTGTATTTGGTGGATAATAGATGAGGGTTCGCCGCGCGAAGCGCAACAGGGAAAAACCGGGCGCGCGTCTTCACGTGCTCTCCTCCGGGACCAACGCTCTTAGGGACGGGACTGCTCCGTCACAGTCCTGGAAGCACAAGTTGGTAATGTGCACTTATCTCTTCTGCAGTCATTGGTTGGACTATCACTGGCATAATCAGTGTAATCAAAGCACAACGAGCTGAAGTGTTAGACAGTATTTTGTCATAGATCTTGTCTTCACCGCACCACCACCACACGTCTGATCTGGATATTACTTTCATGTTGTCACCTCCACTAATGTTAGTTTCACAAAATTCCTGCTGGATTCTCCCTAAGATGTTTTTTGTTCCATTGAAATTTACACACGTGAAATTTTGAAGTGCTACTTTAGCATCAAATACTGGTTTAATCTTTACAGGTTGGGTGACTGGAAAAGTTTTATCCAAGTCAGAACAGTTTGGTGGATTGGTGTGAGTCATTATAGGTATTATACATGTCTTGTTAATGGGTGCAGGGACTACTTTCAGAACTGGTCTAGGTCCCAAACATACTAAACAGTCTGATGGTGATGAATTAGCTGCTTGTTCCGCCATTAACAACCAGTTGTTGTTGAGTCCTGATATTCCTGTAGCTATTAGAAACCAATCATCTGTTTTTTGCGCGTTGTTGTTTATTCTAATCTTTGTACTAGTGAAAGTTTGTGGTCCTATCACTAGACTTTCCTTCTGCTGAGGCAGTTCTGTCGAGTCAGCCTGTGTGATGTTAGAACATAAAAAAAACTTTGTGCATGGGTTTACTCCTGATTTATGAATACATAACAAGAAGGTATAACATGGTACTTCAAAACCATAACCTCCTGATTCTATTCCTGCTTCTAATGGTTCTGCTGTTGTGTTAAAGAGCATTACTAAAGTTAATTTGCCATTCAATTTAATCATTTCTATCTTAAGTCTTCTAGCCCATTTTTTAGACTCCCACCCATAACTATCTTCAGCCCACGTTTTGTCTGTGGTGGCAAACACGTCTCCCCATCCACCATGAAATGTAGTCATATACCATGTATAACCTTCCCATTCATCACCTTTATATCCCCCTATAGAAAGGGTATTCATTGGTATGTGAATCGTACTTATGAATTTCAATGTATTAAAACAAACATATAACACAGAAGAGTATCCTTCTTCCTTTTTATCACATGGATTTTTTGATAATGGGCGTGGAACATAGGCTGGGGGAAGAAAGCTCCCCATCCGTCTTTTTTGTCTGTGCAGGATTGCTGGGGAAATGGTGGTGATGTTTGTCTCATTTCCTTGGACGATGGGTGTCTCCCATAGATACCATACTAGTAGGAATGTCATTACAAAGAATGTCAACAATATCCAACACATTATAGCTGTCTTTAACCATTTTGGTATTCTATTCCTGTGATTTATCGGCATCTTTGTAGTTTATAACTTTTTTGCAATGACTTTGATGAATCCAAGTTGCTCTCTCAGCTATTTTTAGTGCTGTTGGGGTTGTTAACAATACTTGATAAGGACCTTCCCACTTAGGTGAATACCAGTGTTTTTTCTTAATGCTTTTCACCAAGATCCAGTCCCCTGGTTCCACTAACTCTTCTTCCTGTTGAGAACAGGGTTGTTCTACTTCAGTATTTTTGTTTATTTGCTTTTCAAACATTTTTCTCATGTGTGAAGCTAAGTCCATATCTTCCCCATCTTCCCATATTTGTTTAAATTGTGGTATTTTATATGGTCTACCAAACAATATCTCAAACGGAGTTAGCCCTTGTATAGCTGTAGTATTTAATTCTAACTTGACTAAATCTAAACATTTAGTCCATGGTCTTTTAGTTTCTTCCATACATTTTTTAAGTCTGGTTTTTATAGTACCATTTCTTCTCTCTATTAGTCCCGCTGACTGTGGGTGATATGAACAGAAGTTTTTTAGTTTTATATCAAATTTCTTTCCTATCAATTCTATGGTTTCATTAACAAAATGTTTAGCATTATCCGATTGGATCACTTCCACTAATCCATATCTAGGTATAATTTCTTTGCATAACGCTTTTGCTACTGTTAATGCATCTGGATGTCTAGTTGGAAATATCTCTGTCCATTTTGAAAACACATCTATGATTACTAAACAATATTTCGTACCTTCACTTTGATTTAGTTGAATAAAATCCATCTGTATTTCTTGAAATGGGTATTGTGGTTCTGGAAATTTACCTCTAGTTCGTCTAAGATTTCCTTGTGGATTATGTTTTGCACATATTAGGCATCTTCTACAAAAAATGTTTGAGTAGTTATTAAATCCATAGGTTGTATACTGCGTATTTATCATAGATACCATCCCTCCTGTTGAGACATGTGATTTACCATGGCTCAATATTGCTGCGTATCTATATAAATTCTGTGGTAGTATTGGTTTATTTTCTGGTCACATATATATGTCGTTTTTTATTTGTGCTCTTTTTCTTTTCCATAGGTTTATTTCAGTTTTAGGGCTTTGTTCTTGCATGTCTTGTAGTATTTTTTTTGTTTAATTGGGTCCCTTCCATTAAAGAATATGTATTTATTTTGTATTCTGCTGCGTCTTTAGCTGTTTTATCTGCCATTGCATTTCCTCTTGTTACTTCATCTGTTCCTGATTTGTGTGCTGCACATTTACAAATAGCTATTTTATTTGGTAATTGTACTGCTTTTATTAATTCTGTTAATAATTCAGCATGAGTTACTGGTTTTCCTGTAGAAGTCTTCATTCCTCTATTTTTCCAATATTGTGCAAATACGTGAGTTGTCGCATATGCATATTGACTATCTGTATATATTGTTACGTTCTTGCCTTTAAATAATTTGCATGCTTCTGTTAGTGCTACTAATTCTGCTGCCTGTGCTGAATAATTTGGAGGTAATTTATTTGCTTTTAATACTTTATTTACTGTTGTTACTGCATACCCTGTCTGTGTTTTTCCATAATTGTCTTTTTTAGATGATCCATCTACAAATACAATTTCTGCTCCTTCAATTGGAGTATCTAATAAATCTTCTCTACATTTTGTTGATTGTTCTACCAATTCTTTACAATTATGTGGGATTCCGTCATCCTCAGTCGGCATTAAAGTGGCTGGATTTAAAACTGCACATCTTTCTATGGTTAAATGTGGTTGTGAATATAAATTTGTCATACATGAAAGATGTCTTGCTGGTGATAAAAATGAGTGGTTGCTCTATAATAGTAATACTGCTACAGCGTGCGGTATTTTGAGTGTTAATGGGTGAAATAACACTACTGTTGCTGAAGCTTCTACGGCTACAGACGCTGCTACTACGGCTCTTAGACAGTGGGGCATCGCTTGCGCTACACTGTCAAGTTTAGTTGAATAGTAGGCTATAGGTCTTAGTTTGGTTCCATGCAGTTGTGTGATTACTGACGTCATAAATATGCCTTTACAATCTACCATTTGCACAAAGGGTTTTGAATAATCCGGTAAGGCTAAACTTACACTTGAGACTAAAGTTTGTTTTAGATCACAGAATGCCTTTTCTGCTTCCTGCGTCCATCTTAATTTATCTTTCATTTCTATTGGAGTCTCATATATTAGTTGGCTTAACGGGTGTGTTAATTCTGCATAGCATGGAATCCATTGTCTGCAGTAATTCGTTAATCCTAAAAAAGACATCATTTGTTTTTTGGTTTCTGGTTTTGGTGCATTCAGGATAGCTGTTTTTCTGTCATTAGTAACTGCTCTGCCTCCATTACTGAGAGAATGTCCTAAGTATTTGACTTCTTGTTTACAAAATTGTACTTTATTTTTACTTGCTTTATGTCTGTTTTCTGCTAGATATTTTAATAATGCTATTGTATCCTTTTGGCATGTTTCCTTATCTGGTGATGAAATCAAAATATCATCCACGTAAAGTAAGATTTGACTTCCTCCTGGAGGTGTAAATTTAGACAAATTCGAACTCATAGCCTGTGAGTATATTGTGGGAGATTCACAGTAACCCTGCGGTAACCGGGTATAACTGTAGCGTTTATTATTATAGGTGAACGCAAACCAAAATTCACTGTCTTTGTGTACTGGGATTGAGAAAAATGCATTTGAAATGTCTATGACCGGAAAAACTGTGAATTTGGTTGTAATGAATTTAGAAGTGTATGTGGATCAGGAACACATGGAGCTCTCTGAATCACTGCTTGGTTTACTGCTTGTAGATCTTGTATCATTCTCCATCCTACAGATGGTGCTGCTTTTTGTACCGGACAAATAGGAGTATTACATGGTGAGTCATTACACTCTATTAACACTCCTGCCTTTAACAGATCTTGTATAACTGGTTTTATGCCTTCTAAGGCTTCAGGTTTCAATTGATATTGTCTTACACGTGGTCTCCATTCTGATTTTGGTCTTATCTGTACCGGTTCTACTCCTTTTATCAATCCTACATCTGATGGCCCTGTAGACCATAACTTTTCTGGAACTTGTTTCAGCAATGCTTCATCCGCCTCGGTGAGGGAATCTAAATATCACTGTTCATCTGGTGGTTGGAGGCACTGAAATGGTATGACATGTATTGGCCAAAATAATGCTTGTCTAGTCCACTTGTGACATCCTGTTTGTGTTTTTGGCCCTGTAGTTACCCAATCTTTGCATCTATAACACTCTGCCATGACTTGTCCTAGGGTTTCCCATTCCCAGTCTTCTGGTTTCATCAATGAGATGTGCATAGGTGTGTGTGTTCTTTCAATGAATCTTTTATCTGTTTCATCTTTCCACTTTAGTTGTATATCCGCAACGCAAAACGTTTTGTTGTCAGAATACACATACTGAATTATTGCTGGAATGGAGCCTAGTTTTTCCATTTTGTCAAAATATTGTTTATCTGGTCCTCTTTCATGTCCGAAATATGTTGTTATGTGTAATTCGTCCACTGGCATTGTAGAGATTGGTTTACTGGGTGTAGGTACTGCTGATTTTGCCTCTTTTAACAATGCACTTCCCGTCTTTCCTACATCATTGTGTGGTATTTGATACCCGTACCAATAACGTGGAATTCCTGCCTTTTGTATAACAAAACTGTATTGTGGTGATGGTATGTCTCTTGTGCGAACTACCTTCATGCTGCCTCCTGATTCTGGGAACAGTGCTAGTTTCAGACTGCTCAGTCCATCCCTTCCCAAGAGACAAACTGGGCAGTCCTCCAAAAATAACACTGTGCTTTCTATGCTCAGTCCGTCTGGATCTGTCAGTGTCAATAAACTTGTTATCGGGACTTGACTCACCTGTCCGTTTGCGGCTCTTACGGACATGGTGTCTGAGCTAAGGGTCATACCTGGCACTGCCTTGTTTTTCGTGGTCTTACATGCGCCTGTATCACATAAGAACGTTATTTTCTGTCCGTTTACCAATAAGTCTATTTGGGGTAAGTTGTGTGTGTCTCTTAAAGCTGCATACACATCTGTGACTACTTTTTCTTTATTTTCCCATGGACACCATTCTCGGGGTATTTTTATGTCAAAATCTTTTGAATCTACTCGTTCATGGTGTTTATCAAATTCTTCCCATTCCTTTTGATCTCCAATTTCTAATTCTGTTTTCGTTTTGTCGTGGCCTAGTCATGCGTCATTTTCCCATCTTTCACATGCTGCTAGGTATTTCCTGCAGTCTCTCTTGAAGTGTCCTGGCTTTTTGCAATACCAACACACGTTTTCCTCGCCTGTCTGCTCATTCTCCTCCTGTTTCTGATTATTGTTTCTCTGATTTTCGTAACCTCCTTTTCCGGGACCCGCGCCCCTCTTGTTGGGCCTTCCTTTTCCCCCTCTGCCTCTACCTCGTCCCCTATTTGCTATTCCTGTAAAATATATCTCATTCTCACCTCCTTCTGATGTCATCACGAATGCTGCGTTTCGTTTAGCGTTTTCTTTCCTTTTTTCTCTTGTGGTTTTATCTGCATGACTGGCTTGTTCTATATATTGATCTATCGATGCTGTCCCAAAACCCACAAAATGTTTTTCTATCCATTTATGGACTTCTGGTCTGGAATTTGCATGTAAAGCGTTTTTTAACTGTTGTCTGTATGGGCAGTTGTTATCTTCTCTATCTTCTAATCCGCTATTGTTTGTAAATATTTCTCTCATTCTGAGTTGATAATCCTCAAATAACTCATCATCCTTTTGTTTTGTACGGTTTATTATACCATAGTTGGGAGCTCGCCTAAATCTTCCTCTGATTCTATCATGTAATGCTGCCACTTGTCCTTGTAAGACGTCACTATCATACTGTAGTATAGGTCCTACTTGTGCTCCACCTTGTGGCTGGTCTCTGCTATTCCAGTCTCCTGAGACTGTTACCCAGTGGTGCCCTAACGCTTTTCTATAACATCTTTCCATTTCGTTTCCGTTTAGTCTATATGACTCATGCAATTGCTTCATTTCGCTGCAAAATTTAGTTACATCATCTTTATATGGGGTTAATCCTTTTACTGCCTCTGTTACGTCTGAGTCTGACCATGGTCGATAGACAAAGAGTGTGTCCGGGTGACGTGGCCCGTCATAATCCGCTTCGTCCACTAGTTGACCTGCTCTTGGGTTCGCCACTGCTATCATTGGTGCTTGGAAAATTGTTGGATCTTCTGAATGGAGTGGATTTGTATTTTTAGATGCCGGGCGGCTACTTTGTGTATTTAAACTCAGGGGAGGTGCGCTGGGTATGGGGCTAGGTGGTGCGTCTACGTGTATTACCACTACTTTCTCACTTCCCATTTCTTTGTTAAATGTCAGCGTGATGTGTTTGTCCCTTGCTTCTGCTCTTGTTAAACGTTTATTTTCATCTAGGGCTGGGAATATTAACGTGTTAATCGCGATTAATCGCGATAGAGTTTTAATCGCGAACTATTTTTTTAATCGCGATCAGAGTTTGCTAGCATTTTCCGCAATTCTACCATCCATATGCAGCTCATTTGGTTGTATTAATTAAACTCATTGTTGGTTAAACGCGCTATTTTGAGTTTGCTAGTATTTTGTTCCTTCTACGCATCCGTAGGCAGCTCGAGCGGGCTTCAATCATTTATTTACAATTTCTCAAAGTAAGCACTATTACTGGTTCATTGTTACTTTTTCCTTTCTCTGCACTTTTTTGAAATAAAAAAAATGGTGAGAAATACTTTGCATTGTGAGTTTAACTTTAGATTCGAACGGTCTTACTGCAAGATATCAATTTTAAACATGCAAAATAAATCACGATTAATCGCGATTAACTATGAAATTTCTGAGATTAGTTGCGATCAAGAAAATTAATCGTTTGACAGCCCTATTTTCATCTATTTGCATTTTTTGTAAGTCCTCTACTGGATATAGGTTTTTCGGAGTGCTTCGTTCTGCAGAAATATATGGTGGTGGGTGGGGACTTCCGTGTCCTGCGTGTCGCACTATTTCTGAGTCAGTTAGTGATCTTAATTTTACTCCTTCTTCTTCATCTGTCTCTATGTGTGATTCTGGTTCTGGAGTAGGTTCTCGTCTTATTCTTTGTTTTCGTCTTTGTGTCACTCCTGTCTCTAGGTCCAAGTCATCGTGTTTCAAAAGCATGGTTTTATTTTTTCCTGCCTCTCTTTGCCCTGCTATTTTTAACCAGAAATCTGTGTCGTCATATCCTTTCTTTTTCATTTTCTTTACGTCTCCTCCACAATCTGCATAGATCTTCTCTCTTAACTGTATTATCTCTACAGTGTTTAACTTCCCTTTAAAATTATATTTTGTTGCCCATAATTTCAGGTATTTTATTTTGTCTTTATTTTGTTGCTCGACACTTTTATAGTCCTTACTCTGAAGTTTTGTCTGTTTGTTTCCCATTTTTTTGGTCAATTTGGTCCAACCTTTTCATCCAGAGTGGAGCCTCTACAGGTTGGGATGTGGTTTGTTCAGACAGTAATAATCAGTATTGTAGTATTTTTCACTTCAACCTGCCACAGTGCAATGCAGGTGGAAAAATCTTGCCTTTGCATCTACAATACGTTACTGTATTATTCTGAACAGTTTATATGAATTACAGTGTTAACGGCCTGTAATTCCAGTCATACACACTTTCACACAGAACTTTTATTCCTTTGAGTATGATTTTCACGATCTTTTATTATCTAGCCAGTAACTAACCTGTTACCCGATAAAGGGAAACCGCTTCCTTCAGTAATTTACTAACTGTATGTGACTAACCTGTCACCCGTTAGAAGGATACTACTCCACCCAGTGTTTTACTACCTGCCAGTGACTCTCCCGCCACCCGATAGAGGGACACTAGTCCACGTTTTACCTAATAGAGCCTAGGATTTTTAGGGTTTTCTACGCGCTATGACCCTCAGTCACACACGTTTTAAACTTAGACGTACTCACTCAGTTCTTTTAGTCTGGTTGTCTTCCTCCTTCGGTATCCCGTCAACCCTCAGACTCCAAGCGATGAATGAGAGTCGGCTGTTAATGTCTCAGATGCAGTGGCCACTGTCTTTCCCGAGCCTCCGTCACCTCCTGGAGTCCTTAGGTATGTTGGGATCCGGCTCGAAGGACCATTTGATGGGTGCTGGTGTTAAAAACCCAACATATTCTGTACACAGGAAAGGAAGACAAGAGAGATTAGGTTTTTTCACTTGCAAGTGGAGAACAGTCAGAGAGAATGCCCAGGTTACAATGCTCTTGGCCCGCTCTGCTCTGAGCGTCCTGGTTCTCTGTGCCCCCCACTTGCGTATTTATTGAGTTTTTCACATCCCTGGTTACAGTGGGCTGTCCTACTCATAAGGGGTGGGGGAACAGGTGGCAGGACAGCCGACAAAACATAATCATTAAACCCAAAGCATAATCATTAAAACCAAAACATAATTTTTAAAAGTAAAACACTTATAAGATAATTCCCAGATATGACATCTTTCACAGGGACAATGTCCCTGGGACTTAGATACTGGAGGAGCCAAGCTGTCTGCTTACGTCTCCCCTCGGATATCTGGCCTTTCTGCAACTCAAAACATATGATCACAAGTCACGCACTTTTAAAGCTTCATTTCTAAAAATTAAAGAATCACAAAAGTTAATAATATATAATTATTCCATCAGATATGATTGGTCCAAAATGTCCACAGCTAATCCTCAGTCACTGTGAGCATGTGGTTGGAGCAGACTTCAGGCCATTCTGTCACAGAACATTTCTTATGAAACCTTTGAATATGAAATATGTCACATACTCCAAAGATTAGTTAGTAACACATTTCCAGTTGATAATCCAAACTCCAGCACACTGTGCCAGTGGATGTTCTCTGTATTGTGAGTCTCAGTTTCATTGTCTGATCTAAAAACAGGAGAGCAAACAGCACAGTCTGGTTTTGTCCTGGTGACTAAAGCTCAGTTCTACTCACACGTCCCACAGCACTAGTGAGTAGTTTTGGTAGAGGCCTCCTGATCATCAGAGACATCTCTGTATGTTCTGTTCAAACTCTTCTTCTGATTCCAGCACCTACAACATGGACCCACCTGGACCTGGCCCCGGGTCTAAACCCAGACCTGAACCTGCTCCCAGCTCTCTGTCTCTGAAAAGTGACCGCTCCAAAGCCCATCCTCCTTCATTTAGAGAAGATCCTCCTGAAGAGCAGAGGTAAGAGATCTGGACAGGTTCTCAGGACACCACCACCTGCTGCTCACCCTTCATCAGTGCAAACAGTGACCCTGTGTTTTAATCTCAGTGTGAGATACAGTATATGACTATTGCTATTGCGTATTTCCACTTGTCACTTGGGCGGTAGGACTTGTGTCTTCTTCAGAGGTGTGTTCTTCAGAGGTGTGTTCTTCAGAGGTGTGTTCTTCAGAGGTGTGTTATTCAGAGGTGTGTTCTTCAGAGGTGTGTTCTTCAGAGGTGTCAGCTGACTGCTGTGGCGCGTCTCCCCAGGCGTGGTTAGTTTGACAGATCTGGCAGATCTATCAGACTGA
The DNA here is from genome assembly GCA_036785185.1 of Paratrypauchen microcephalus. Taxonomy (NCBI): domain Eukaryota; kingdom Metazoa; phylum Chordata; class Actinopteri; order Gobiiformes; family Gobiidae; genus Paratrypauchen; species Paratrypauchen microcephalus. The sequence continues at coordinate 1,650,091 of JAVJIX010000115.1, read as the reverse complement.
CCATGCCTGCCATCGCGCAGTGTTCTTTGGAGAAGTGAGTCCCATGTGTGAGCAAAGGGAAACGCTCCCTCGTTTCCGTCCATGTTCCCTGCGTCCCGTCCTAAAGCTTTAGCTTCTCGTATCAATCTTTTCTACTTGAAGTACCTTTGTGAAAATGTTCCCAACAGCACTGTCTCTGTGTGTGAACCTCCTGTACACCCTTGTATACAGCCCCACTGTGGGGCAAATATAAGAAGGCCACACTGCAAAAGCTCAAAGTATCTTCTAATGATGTCCTCAGAATGCTGCTGAAAAAGCCCAGGGCCAGTAGTGCCAGTCTCCTGTTCTGTCAGGCTCGTGTGAACACTTTTCAGGCTCTCATGACAAACCTGATGTATAAATCCAAGTGTGGCCTAAATGACTCTCTGAACTGTGTGGTGTTGATGCTGGTGTGTCCCAGGTTTAGTGCTGTGCAGTACCACTGCTCTTTATGGAAACACTGAGCTGTCTTTTATCACCCTGTTTTACTCTTGTCTCCTGTCTTATTGTGTTCTTTTATGGACCATGAGTCTGGAATAAATAAATGATGATGACTTTATTGTTTGACAGGGAGCCAGGCCCAAAGGAGCAGCTGGACGCCATATTCAGGGTGAGTACCCCACGAGCGCAGCATGTGTGGGGTTCTGTGGGTGCTCCTCAGGTACTCTCTTTGACTAAAACTCTTCTCTTATTGTTCTGTTCCAGCGTCATGAGGAGAGCGTCCTGACTTTTGTCAAAGAGGAGCTGCAGAAGATCTACAGGCGCCTGGCCTCAGATTACCCAGAATGCTCCGAGAGTGAGGAGGAGGAGCAGAGCAGCAGAGAGGTTCTGAACATCACCCTGGACTTCCTGAGGAGGATGGACCAGGAGCAGCTGGCCCAGCGCCTGCAGAACAGTAAGAACTCTGTTACTGTCCATCTGAGGAACAGACCACACCAGACTTGACTTCACAGTAACAAAAGACTCACAGAAAGTACTACAGCACTACAGTACTAAAGTACTACAGTACTACAGCAGTACAGTACTGCAGTACTACAGTACTACAGTACTGTAGTACTGTAGTACTGTAGTACTGTAGTACTACAGTACTACAGTACTACAGTACTATGGCCCGGTACATGAGGAGGTGCTGCTGGATATTCTCTGTTTCACTTAAAGATTCACTATGGCACTTTTCTGGTAGAGTGTTGATCACCTTCTTATCTCCATGGAGATGTTCTTGCTTTGCCTTGAATGTTCCACAGTATTTAATAGAACATTCTAGCATTTATTCAATGATCTGTGTTTTTATTGCTCTTTGAAAAACATGTGTTCTTTATGTGAGCAAGGTCACCTCTCCACAGACGTGACCTGTAACTTGGTCTGTTGGTGTCATGTGCTTGTCTCCATGTAGTGTAAAGACACACTGTGGAACATTTCAGGTAAAATTACATCTCCAACAAGCAAAGAAACAAGCAGGTTGCAGACGCTGCACCAGAAAAGTCACATTCTGAATCTTTCACTTTACAATTAAAAGTGGCTGATTTTCTATATGAACTTTTAGTTGAGAAGAAGATAAAGTGAAGATGAAGTTTTCAGAGGGAGCTCCAGTCCACAGTTGTTTGTGTTTTTATTCAGGTGGTTATGTTGGAGTGTGCAGAGGGAAACTGAAGTCTGATCTGCAGCAGAGGTTCAGCCGTGTGTTTGAGGGCGTGGCTAAAGCAGGAGACTCCGCCCCCCTGACCCAGATCTACACAGAGCTCTACATCACAGAGGGCGGGGCCTCAGAGGTCAACCAGGAACATGAGGTCAGACACATGGAGACCGTGTCCAGAAGACCGGCCGCTCCAGAGACCACCATCACATGTGAAGACCTCTTTAAACCCCGCCCACACTCACCAGAGCCAATCAGAGCGGTGCTGACGAAGGGCGTGGCCGGCGTGGGGAAAACGGTGCTGACTCAGAAGTTCAGTCTGGACTGGGCTGAAGGCAGGGCCCACCAGGACCTCCAGCTGCTGTTCCCGTTCACTTTCAGAGAGCTCAATGTGCTCAGAGACACACAGTTCAGCCTGGTGGAGCTGCTGCACCACTTCTTCAGTCCATCCAAAGATCTCTGCAGCCTCCAACAGCTCCAAGTGCTCTTCATCTTTGACGGTCTGGACGAGTGCAGACTTCCTCTGGACTTCAGCCGAACCCGGGTCCTGACCGACCCCACAGAGTCCACCTCAGTGCACGTGCTGCTGGTGAACCTCATCAGGGGAAGGCTGCTTCCCTCCGCTCACCTCTGGATAACCACGCGCCCCGCCGCGGCCAATCAGATCCCTGCTGAGTGCATCTCCATGGTGACAGAGGTGCGAGGGTTCACTGACCCGCAGAAGGAGCAGTACTTCAGGAAGAGGTTCACAGACCAGGCCACAGCCGTCATCTCCCACATCAAGAGCATCCGCAGCCTCCACATCATGAGTCACATCCCGATCTTCTGCTGGATCCTCTCCATGGTTCTACAGAAGCTTCTGGAACAAACAGAACCAGAGCTGCCCCGGACTCTCACACAGATGTACGTCCACTTCCTGGTGGTGCAGGCCAAAGTCCAGAACATCAAGTATCACCAGAGATCAGGGGAGGACCTTCACTGGACTCCAGAGATCAGGGAGATGGTGCGATCTCTGGGAAAACTGGCCTTTGAGCAGCTGCAGAAAGGAAACCTGATCTTCTACGAGAGTGACCTGAGCAAGTGTGGGCTGGACGCTGCAGCGGCCTCAGTGTACTCTGGAGTGTTCACACAGGTCTTCAGAGAGGAGCCAGGCCTGTACCAGGACAAGGTCTACTGCTTCATCCATCTGAGTGTGCAGGAGTTTCTGGCTGCTCTTCACGTCCATCAGACCTTCTTCAGATCTGGAGAGAACCTGTTGAAGCCACCACACTCCTCTGAGAGTCCTGAGTCAGACCCAGAAGAGTCAGACCCAGAAGAGTCAGACCCAGAAGAGTCAGACCCAGAAGAGTCAGACCCAGAAGAGTCAGACCCAGAAAAGTCTGACCCAGAAGAGTCAGACCCAGAAGAGTCTGACCCAGAGGCATTCTTCTACCGCTCTGCTGTGGACCAGGCCTTACAGAGTCCAAACGGACACCTGGACCTGTTCCTACACTTCCTCCTGGGGCTGTCTCTGCCGACCAATCAGAGGCTGCTGCAGGGTCTGCTGACTCAGACAGGAAGTGACCGGGCCAATCAGGAGACAGTAAAGTACATCAAACAGAAGCTGAATGAAGAGGGTCTGTCTGCAGAGAGAAGTCTGAACCTGCTCCACTGTCTGAACGAGCTCAACGACCACAGTCTGGTGGAGGAGATATAGGAGTACATGAGAGGAGGGTGGCTCTCATTGTTAAATTCTCCTGCTCATTGGTCGGCTCTGTCCTTCGTCTTACTGTCCTCAGACTCAGATCTGGAGGAGTTTGACCTGAGGAAATACCAGGCCTCAGAAGAAGCTCTCCTGTGTCTGCTGCCGGTAGTCAGAGCCTCCACCAAAGCCCTGTGAGTCCAGACTGTATTTAAACTCTTGTGGAGGTTTTAGTCTCTAATGTCCCTCTCTGTCCTCAGTCTCTGTGGCTGTGGCCTGTCCCCTCACAGCTGTGGTCCTCTGGCCTCAGTCCTCAGCTCCTCCAGTCTCACACACCTGGATCTCACTAACAACCACCTCCAGGACTCAGGAGTGGAGCTGCTGTGTTCTGGACTGAAGAGCGCCCCCTGCAGACTGGAGACTCTCAGGTGAGACGCTCCCATGATGCACTCTGCCCCCTTGTGTCCACATGAGTGTAATTGTGTGTCTTTAGGCTGTCTGGATGTCTGGTCTCAGAGAGGGGCGGGGCTGCTCTGGCCTCAGCTCTGAGCTCCGCCCCCCCACCTGAGAGAGTTAGACCTCAGCTACAACCATCCAGGACCCTCAGCAGAGCTCCTGACCGCTCTACGGGACCACTGCCCCCTGCAGTCTCTCAGGTGAGGGTCCTGGTTCAGTGGGTCTCTGGTCCATGGTGGGTCCAGGTCCTGGTCTCTGGTCTGGTCTAAACTGGACTTGTGTGTTTCAGGTTGGATCCTGCTGGAGAACAGTGGATGGTCCCAGGTCTGAGGAAGTGTGAGTCTCTGTATTTCATTCAGTTCATGGGGACATTAACATGATGGAACTTTATCACACTTTAAATCTTCACAGTTATAGAGGAAACATTAGTGTGATTTGAGCTCAAAATATGTAGACAGACTTGAGACATGATTGTTATTGTTCACCATTATTACATCTTAAAATAGAAATGAAATAAAACAACTTTTCAGATTGTCAGGAACAGGAAGTGATGTCATGTGTTTGTGTCCTCAGATTCCTGTGGGTTCTCTCTGGATCCAAACACAGCTCACAGAAACCTCCAACTGTCTGAGGACAAACGGACAGTGACCTTTGTGACAGAGGAGCAGCAGTATCCAGATCATGAGGACAGATTTACATACTGCCATCAGGTCCTGAGCTGCACTGGCCTGAGGGGGCGCTGTTACTGGGAGGTGGAGTGGAGGGGGGAGGACACTGAAATAGCAGTGAGTTACAGAAGAATCAGACGGAGAGGAAAGGGAGTGGAGTGTTGGTTTGGAGGCAATGATCAGTCCTGGAGTCTGGGGATCTATAATGGAGATTACTCTTTCTACTCTTTCTAGACCTTAAACCAAGGTGTCCTTTCCCCCAACATCATCATGCCTCTCCGGTGACGTTTGGGTGGTGCTGGCGTCTGAGTGCTGGTTTGTTCTGAGTGCTGGGTTGTTTGGGGGGTTGCTGGCAGGCTTGGGTGGTATCACCAGGTCTGGTTTCGGGGTGCCGAGGGGGCGGCTGGCTGGTGCTTAGGGGTGTGGTCCGGATGGCCGCCTGGATCCGGGGTTCTTTGGGGTTCTGTATGGTGGATGGGGGCACCTGGAGGGGGGCGACGTTATCTAGGTGCACCTTTAGTTATTACTGTTACTGCTGTTGTAGTGGGATGATTGCGGATGGTCTGGACCTGGACCCTCTCCCAATGTTTTGGATTGTTTTTAATGCATCATTTCTTAGTCAGGGCAAGCTGAATACCTACACCTAGGCTGCAGGACAATGTCCTCCTTCTTTTAATGCATCATTTCTTAGTGAGGGCTGAACACCTACACTTAGGTTTGCAGGACAATGTCCTCCTTCTTTTAATGCATTTAGACACAATATAAATAGCATACACATTATACACAATATAGGGCAACATAGGATATGAAGAAATGTTCGGAGAGGGGGGAGAAGTGGAGTTTAAAGTGGGGCGACAGCGGTGATGGTAATGGACGGAAGGTGTGCTTGGGTGCTCGTCCCTCTCTAGGTGCTGTCCCTGTGTGGTCCTCTGGAGGATTCCTGGGTGCTGGCGGTGATCCGGTTTACGCTCTGGGTCTGGCCGGTCATCCCTTTGTGCCGCCTGGGGCGGGTCCTGGGGGTTTTTCCGCTCGGGTTCGCTGGCTGCCTTCTCGGTTGTCCAGTGCATGGATGGGGGGTGGGTGGACGCCAGTGTGGGAAGAGAGTGGTGATGGTGATGAGGAAAGGACGCTGGTACAAACGAAGGGAAAAAAAAAAAAAAAAAAAAAAAGTCACGGAAGGAGGGTTTGGGGAAAGGAAGGAAGGAGGGAAAGAAACAAAAATGTATGCCCTGTCTAGGCTACCCCACTATGGTGGGACACAGCCTTTGTATATAGATAGATAGATAGACTCTTTCTACCACAACAACAGAGACACAGACCTCTCCTCCTCCTCCTCCTCCTCCTCCTCCTCCTCCTCCTCTTCTCCTCTCTCAGGTCGAGTGTCTGTGTTCCTGGACTCTGAGGCTGGATCTCTGTCCTTCTATGAGGTCCTCTCTGATGGAAAACTGCTCCACCTCCACACCTCCAGCTCCTCCTTCACTGAGCCTCTGTTTCCAGGGTTTGGAGTGCGGTGGGAAGGTTCCTCTGTGTCTGTAGTGGATCTGAGGAGAGCGCCTCCTGGTGGACATATGTGACTCTTTTATGATATAAAGATTCTTTCCATCAATCTGTCCTAAATCAGAGCAAAATGTAAAAAAAAAAACCCTTTAAACTCCTTTAAACTTCTAAAAAACAAATGTTAAAATAAAACTCGAACTCTAAAACTCTAACATGTTTATTGCCGGTTTGTTTTTCAGTTATTCACAGCGACTGCAAAGAACTGGACTCTTTAGACCGGGGTTAGACCTGATTTAGTCCTGGTTTAGATCTGGGTTAGACCTACTTTAGGCCTGGTTTAGATCTGGGTTAGACCTGCTTTCGTCCTGTATTTCGTCCAATATTTATAAAGCGCTTTTCATACAAAATGTAACACAGACGAACACACAAACAGACGAACAAACAGACAGACGAACAAACAAACAGATGAACAAACAGACAGACGAACAAACAAACAGATGAACAAACAGACAGACGAACAAACAAACAGATGAACAAACAAACAAACAAAAGAACAAACGAAAGACAAGCAAACAGACGACCGAAGTCAATCAAAGGCCAAGCTAGTCTTGAGCCCACTCTTAAAAACATGAACGTTCTCTTTGGCCCTGAGCTCCTCCGGCAGTTCCATAGACGAGGGCCGTAGTCCTGAAAAGACGCCTCTCCGTGAGTGTGTGTCCTGACTTTGGGAATGACCAGGAGCTGCCGGAGGAGCGCAGGGCCCGTGAAGGTTCGTAAGGAAAAAGCAGTTCTGAAAGATAAGAAGGCCCAAGACCATTAAGACATTTAAAAACCAGTAAAAGAACTTTAAAATCGATCCTGAAACTCACAGGGAGCCAATGCAGAGATTTTAAGACCGGTGTAATGTGATCCCGCCCTCTGGACCTAGTCAGGACACGTGCTGCTGAATTTTGTAATAATTACAAACCTGAAATCCTCTTTTTGGGAAGACCAGAGAGCAGGGCATTACAGTAGTCTATACGGCTGGTGACAAAAGCATCAGTGTCTCAGTATTGGCCTGAGAGAGAATAAGGCGGACTCTGGCTATATTTTTTAGATGATAAAAACCTATTTTTGTGATGTTCTTGATGTGTGGGATAAAAGTCAGCTCAGAGTCAAAAATGACGCCCAGGTTTTTCACTTGAGGAGATGGGTTAAAAGACTGTGCTTGTAGTTTTGATAAAAGTTTCTCTCTCTGGGCCTCAGGACCGATGACTAAAACCTCAGTTTTGTCCTGGTTAAGCTGGAGAAAGTTTCCTGCCATCCAGGATTTGATATCTAGAATGTAGTTAAAAAGAGCATCCATTGGCCTGGTGTCATCAGGAGACACAGAGATGTAAAGCTGCGTATCATCTGCAGAGCTGTGGAAGTGGATTCCATGTCTCCTGATGACGCTGCCAAGGGGAAGCATGTACAAATTGAAAAGTATAGGGCCTAAAATGGAACCCTGGGGGACACTACATGTTATTTTATGGACCTTGGAGGAGCATGTGTCCACACTCACCATAAATGTTCTGTCTGTGAGACGTGAACCATTTGTGAACAGCACCAGAGAGGCCGAGGTGTTTTAGGCAAGTTAAAAGAATCATGTGGTCTACTGTGTCAAAGGCAGCGCTCAGATCCAACACAGTCACCTTTTGAGAGTCACAATTTATTCTAAAGTCATTTAAAATCTTTGCCAAGGCAGTCTCGGTGCTGTGGTTCACCCTAAAACCAGACTGAAATTTTTCCAAAATGTTGTGATCATCTAAAAAATCATTTAGTTGGACAAAGACAAGTTTCTCTAAAATCTTGCTTAAAAATGGCAAGTTAGACACTGGTCGGTAGTTGTTAAAATCATTCAAATCTAAATTGCTCTTCTTCAGCAGGGGCCTCACCACCGCCGCTTTGAAGGCAGCGGGAAAGACCCCCGTCTGAAGAGAGCAATTCATCATGACCAAAAGTTCATCCCTTAAAGATCCATAAAAAGACTTAAAAAATGGAGTGGGGATTGGGTCTACGAGACATGTGGTGGGCCTCACTGAGGAGAAGACCTGGTCAAGCATCTCAGCATTAACCAGGGCAAAACTGTCCAGAGTTTTCTCTGGTCGAGACAAACACTCAGGTGTGTTAGAAACAGAGCTTTGACGAGATAAAATATCACATCTGATAGTTTTTATCTTTCCCGTGAAGTGGTCAGCAAACTGCTCGCAGAGAGAGTCAGTGGGTGTCAGGTAAAACGCGTTAGAATCGGGTTTTAGAATGTTTTCAATGGTTGAGAAAAGAACTTTTGGATTATTTTTGTGGTTCGTGATTATTGTGGAGAAGTAACGATTTCTTGCATTCCTTGTAGCATTGTTATGTGACCGTTGCTGATTGATGAATAATTGGTGGTTTATTGTTGTTTTGTTTTTTTCTCCATCTGCGTTCTGCCCTCCTGCACTCTCTCTTGGATTTTCTCAGATCGTCCATGGAGGTTTTGATTTGGTTTCAATGCTTTTGGTTTTGAGTGGAGCATCCAGATCCAGGGCTGACCACAGTCGACTGTTGAAATCTTCAGTAATGGAATCACAGGAGGTAAAACCATTGAGGGATTTTTCTCTAACACCTCGATAAAATTTGCTGCCACTTCAGGGGTCAGATGGTGCTTCCTCACAGTCCTCACAGAGGTGCTTCCTCACAGTTCTCACAGAGGTGCTTCCTCACAGTCCTCACAGAGGTGCTTCCTCACAGTTCTCACAGAGGTGTTTCCTCACAGTTCTCACAGAGGTGTTTCCTCACAGTTCTCACAGAGGTGTTTCCTCACAGTCCTCACAGAGGTGCTTCCTCACAGTCCTCACAGAGGTGTTTCCTCACAGTTCTCACAAAGGTGTTTCCTCACAGTTCTCACAGAGGTGCTTCCTCACAGTCCTCACAGAGGTGCTTCCTCACAGTTCTCACAGAGGTGCTTCCTCACAGTTCCTCACAGTCCTCACAGAGGTGTTTCCTCACAGTTCTCACAGAGGTGCTTCCTCACAGTCCTCACAGAGGTGCTTCCTCACAGTCCTCACAGAGGTGCTTCCTCACAGTTCTCACAGAGGTGCTTCCTCACAGTTCTCACAGAGGTGCTTCCTCACAGTCCTCACAGAGGTGTTTCCTCACAGTTCTCACAGAGGTGCTTCCTCACAGTCCTCACAGAGGTGTTTCCTCACAGTTCTCACAGAGGTGCTTCCTCACAGTTCTCACAGAGGTCTCCTGCTGTATAAAACCAGTGATATTAAAAAACACACAGTAGTGGTCAGACACGGCCAGGTCAGCAACAGAGGACACACTAGTGGTCAGGCCATAAGTAATGACCAGATCCAGAGTGTGCCCCCTTTTGTGAGTCGGCTGTGTGACGTGTTGAGTAAAATCCATATAATTAAGAACATTCAAAAATTCATTTGCAATAGGGTCTGAAAGGTTATCTATGTGCAAGTTAAAATCACCGGTTATAATAATCATATTAAATGAATTGTGTAGAATAGATAGAAACTCAGAAAACTCACTGATAAAAACGTTGCATTTTCCTGGTGGTCTGTATATAGTGACACATAAAATTTGAGGGTTGCTAAAACAATTGAATGATATTCGTAAAATTGCTTAATAAAATAGGTTTGGTGGCCAGAGTGCTTGTACATATAGAAGCAGTGCCACGTCCCCTTTTACCGTTTCTAGTTGAAAATGCAAAGTTAAAAGTGGGTGGTGAGGCCTCTGTGAGAACAGCTGGCGCGTCTGCACCTAACCACGTTTCAGTTCAAAAGAATCATTCATGTTTGTGTTCTAGAATCAGGTCGTTAACAGTAAAGGACTTGTTCAGCAGAGAGCGGACATTTAAAAGGGCCATGTTTAAAGTTAGCTGAGACTGAGTAGCAATAGGAATTTGCGATGAGTGTGCTTTTGAATATGGCTGCTGAAGTAAATATTTCATGAATATTCGTGGCGCTTCCTTTTTTTCAAGTCGGCCAAATGCCTCAGTTCATTTTCGCTGGTTATTCAAAGATCCAGACAACAGAATCTGATATGATTGTATAGTTTGAAGCACTATTTATGTTTCTGATGATAAATAAGTGCTCCAAAATGTTGATCTCACATGAATTGTCTGTTCCCCAGCTGTGCCCCAGTACAGTAAGAGGTCTAGTGACGCCCCTGGACTCTGCCCTGCACCCAGAGCTCTGACCGCTCTGTGTCTCCCTCTGCTGGACACATCACACTTCACTGGGTGGAACTGTGTTTTAAATGTTCTACTTCCTCATGTGTGTGTTATATATCGTTGGTAACACAACTACAATAACACACACACATAACACAACAGCAGATCCCAAAGCACAAATCTGATACAGAAAAGTGCTTTTTGACGATTCGTTCAAACTCGTCTCTCTGTTTTCAGACCAGACCACGTCTTTATACAAGAACTTCAGTTTGTGAATATTGCACATTGAGAAGATGAGGTGTACACTTGCAGGTTCAACCACAAAATTCAAAATAACATGGCAGACATTTCTGAAATACATGGACACATATAATTGTGCAATATCGTTTTCCCAATGTGCAATATTGTTGTTTTTTCAATACTCCTATCGTGCAATATCGTTTTTCCAATTTTTTCAATACTCTCCCTGTCACTGTTTTTTATTATTATCACTACTATTATTATTATTCGATTTATTACTTATTTTTTTAATTATTATTATCACCTATCTTTATGCCTTTTTTTGCCTGCATGCACTTGTCTTCTTGTTCAAACTGTCCCTACCTGGAGCTACTGTGACAAGTAAATTTCTCCTGTGTGAGATCAATAAAGTCTTATCTTATCTTATCTTATCTTAATGATTATAAAATTAGTAAAAAAAAATTATAATTTAATTTAATTATTATTATTATTATTTTGGATGGGGTTATTTCTGAAAAACACAAACATTGTAATTTGCTATTGAAATGTATGTATGTTGGTGAAGGTGAATGGACTTTAAAAACACCGAGGAGCACAGAACAAACTCCAGGTGTGTTTGTGATGAGGAAATGACATTAGAAGTGGGTTAAAGAGGCCGTAGAACATCTGTGCACATCAACAACACACATGACTACATGAAGTGGTGAAGGTCAAACTCGTTTAAATCATATGTGCACTTCTCATGAGATGTTCTTCAGACACGTGAGCATCACTGTGGTCAGCTCCTCCTGTCTTCTAGCTCACACTTACACTTTTGTCTGTGTCTCGAGATGTTTAAAACAATCATTTCCATCTTCCACATGTTTTATCAGTTCGTACCTCATTGACTTCATGATCATAATTTGGTGACGACTGTTTTACTGCAGGTTATAACTTCATTAGTCGATTGCAGGTTTCCCTTCCTTCCCACAGTGAATCTTCTCCTCTGCAAACTCGGCTCTCACACAAACTTGTCCTTTATCATCTAGAAATGCCTTTGGTCTTCAGCGTTCAAAGGAAAACATGAGATTTTAAAAACGCTTTTCCAGAGAACATTCTTCCACTGTGTTGGAGCGCCCCCTAGAGGCCGTGGATGAATTGTACAAAGCTAGAATAGGTGACACATTGTAAATGTGGACACAATAATGCTGCATGTGTATTCTGCAGATTCACTACAGACCTGCCCACATACCTGAGGTCACATGACTCCAGGTGGAACAGGTCTGACAGGTGAGAGACTGAAAATATCAGGAGACGACGCCGACAAAGTAAGAATCTGATTTTCTTACGGGAGAATTAAAGCATAAATTTGGCTTTAGTAACTTATTGGTACTTCAGGACATTTGTGGCACTCATTGAACACTTTTAAATTCCATGTGCTTCATTTGAAAAGGGCTTCTGTATATTCCTTACAGATGCCCGATGTGACTTTTCAGGAGGACGGTGCTCAAACTGCTTATCTCCCCACAGATCATATTGTTTTGTCTAGAATGTTCCAAAATATGGCATTAAACATCATTATCTTCATTCATGTATTCAGTTACAGGTGTTTTTGTGGCTGAAAAACATGCAGCTGTACTGTGGGCGGGGTCGCTTCTCCGTAGATCTGACCTGTAACTTGGCCTGGTGACGTCACCTGTTTGTCTCCATGGAAACAGATACATATAATGCCATACTGAGGGATATTCCAGACAGAGCAATTATAACTCCATCGAGGAAAGTAGGCAAAGTTTCCATCAGCAGAAAAAGAGAAAAGTTCCAGAGTGCAGCTTTAAGTGTTTCCTCAGAAGTGGTTTAGTGTTTGTTTGGTTCTGTTTGTCATGTGTATGTTCCTCCTGCTTTAATCCTGATCTCAACCATGAAACACGGAGAAGAAAACAGGAAAGTCCAGTTCAGTGTAATGTTGGCATGTGACCAGCAGAGGGAGACAGACTGATCAGACCTCTGGGTGCAGCAGGAGACATCTCTGTATGTTCTGTTCAAATGGACTCTTCTTCTGATTCCAGCACCGACAACATGGACCCACCTGGACCTGGCCCTGGGTCTAAACCCAGACCTGAACCTGCTCCCAGCTCTCTGTCTCTGAAAAGTGACTGCTCCAAACGCCTTCCTCCAGAGTTTAGAGAAGCTCCTCCTGAAGACCAGAGGTGAGACCTTCTGAACCCAGAGCTCTGAACATGTTCTCAGGACAGCGCCACCTGCTGCTCGTCCTTCAGAAGTGCAAACAATGGTCCTGTGTTTCAGTGGAGCTCCTCTCAGATGAGTTGAGGTGGAACAGGGTCACAGAAAACACTTTTCAGGCTCTCATCATTTATTTTCAGTCTAATTCTTCCTCTCAGACTCATTTTACAAGAAGAATCCACTGTTTACGGGTTTCTTTCTGTAGAACGTCTGTTGCTACATTTTGTTTTGTTCACAAAGGTGCAGTGCTGTGGAATGACATTCAATATGTAACTGAAACATGCTTTAGTTTAAATACTTTTAAAATCAAGTTAAATAAATATGTTGTAGACTTCAGTCCTTTCCCCGTGTAGAACCCATGTTCTTGTGTGTGAACAGAGGCTCTTCTAGTTTTTTTATTCATTGTTTTTGTTGTGTACTTACGTGTGAGTGTGTGTGATTGTCGTGTGTGAGTCGGAATGTGTGTTTGTGTGTGTTTGTGTGTGAGCAGGGGGGTATTCCACGAACGCGGCTAAGCTCAAAGCCCGGCTTTGTTCGACAGTCCGCGCTAGTTTTAGTGAGAGTTCGGTTCCATGACTCTCGCTAACCTTAGTCCCCGCTGAGTTACTGCGCCAACATGGTCCTCGGAGTGAGCCTGGTCCGGGACAGGCTAAAGACGAGGATTAAACAGGCCGTGTCGCAGAGAATACGTACCTGACGTAAACAGAATGTCAAACAAACAGTTCCGTATACCTCCCGCCTGACTATCTGTGTTGTCCAAAAACAATATCAGCAAAAAAATAAATTACCTTATGTTCTTGGTTCTTGACAAATCTCTGGTAATTTAAAAATATGCTTTTGAACCGCTGTCTTTACGACATTATCAGTTAGAATAATTCCAGAGCTGTCACAGAGAAACACTTTGGTCGAGTGGTTATGTACTGCATCTTTCATGTGGGAGTCCCGGGTTTGATTCCTGTTACTGACGTATTCATGCTCAAGTCAATTATGTGTTATATTTTCACGAATTTACATTTGCCACACATTACACAAATGTGAATAAATTTAACCTAAAATTCTTCATATCATCACAGAACTTATATCAGCTGGGCCTAACATCACTCTCACTTGACCACATTGACACTTTATATTTTATGTGACATCTCTATCAAAGAATACAGTTACAGGTAAACCGTTACTTTGAAAACAAAATGTAGCCAAATAACAGGCACACTCCATGATGCAACATTTCAATGATTCAACACATTTGCTTCAGAGATGCTGTGCAAGCCTCTTTAATGAAATCCTATTTATCAATTTCCATCAATAGGCATAAAACAATAAAAGACATTAGGTATGACATTCTGGTGTGAGGCCACTGCTGGAGGACTGCTGAGGGTCAGGCAAGGCACTGCTGGAGGACTGCTGAGGGTTAGGCAAGGCACTGCTGGAGGACTGCTGAGGGTCAGGCAAGGCACTGCTGGAGGACTGCTGAGGGTCAGGCAAGACACTGCTGGAGGACTGCTGAGGGTCAGGCAAGGCACTGCTGGAGGACTGCTGAGGGTCAGGCAAGGCACTGCTGGAGGACTGCTGAGGAGGGTCCAAGTGTACGCCATCTTCAGTAACTAGAACACAAACATACTATTAAAATGCTTGGATCACAGCTGAGGCAAGCATTAGCCTAGAGAATACTTTGAATATACTCTTCACAAGAACTCGCAGGAAGGATCTTTGATGGGGTCCCTCCTTCAGTTACCTCCACCAGTGGGTGACCCCGCTTTAGGGCCAGTGCCAGCTCCTCTGCAGGTGAAAGATTTTGAGGGGGGCTCCCACCTCCTGTGGCTTGGTAGCTACTGTTCATTTTAAATTAAATTAAGGTACCATTTCAACAGTATTACTAATTTCACTGAATAATAATATTAATATTAGCCTACTTACCACTCTGCAAAATGTTTTTATGCTTTGTCTTTACCTGCAAAACAGTCCTCTTCACATTATTCCTGCTCAAAGACAAGATAACACAAGTTAACATATTAGTTGGAGCAAATACTTTTAGACAGTAAAAATAAATTACAACTGACAAGACTGCTCTACAAATATATAATATTTATGACATCAACTGTTCTCCCTGAGAATCGAACTCACAATTACCACGTGCCAAACCGTAACATATCCCCCACAGATATGTCTTGACACTGACGGTGAAAAACATACTTAAAAAACTCAACATTCAGCACTGTTATAGGACTTGCGTATTTAAGTGCTCTGCGATCTTCTGCCACACCATGTCTCTCGCCTTGGTTATTGCAAATTCTGTTCTGATGCGCTGAAATAATCGGCCCGAATCTTCGACATGATCGCGTTTTTGACAGTCGCTTGTTCAGGGCTTCTTACGTTACCCGTGCACGCGTCTAGGCCAGGACAGGATAGGCGCGGCTGAAGTTAGCGCTGCTGAGGCGGAGCTAAACTGTGTTAGTGGAACGACTTCAGGCTTTACGCTAAGTTGCTGCTACTTCAGGCGAGGACGAACCACTTAGGTGCCGCTATGTTTAGCGACATTTGTGGAATACCCCCCAGCTCACACACAAACACACACATGCATCCAGGGGGTATTCCATACTGGACCCTCCTCAGCAGTCCTCCAGCAGTGCCTTGCCTGACCCTCAGCAGTCCTCCAGCAGTGCCTTGCCTGACCCTCAGCAGTCCTCCAGCAGTGCCTTGCCTGACCCTCAGCAGTCCTCCAGCAGTGGCCTCACACCAGAATGTCATACCTAATGTCTTTTATTGTTTTATGCCTATTGATGGAAATTGATAAATAGGATTTCATTAAAGAGGCTTGCACAGCATCTCTGAAGCAAATTTGTTGGATCATTGAAATGTTGCATCATGGAGTGTGCCTGTTATTTGGCTACATTTTGTCTTAATAGTCAGGGAGCCAAAGTCATGATTAACTGTCAAATAATGAAAGAATGATTTAGACTTTTGCTTTTGATTTGGTTCAGAGCTGTGCAGGTCAGTTCTGGTTTAGTCCGAGTTTAGTCTAACGTAGTCCTCCGATCGGGGCCTGATGTGACCCATGTTTCTTGGTATTTTGATTTGTTTTTTGTTCCGTTTTGATGTGTCCTGCAGAAAGACTCAAGTTAAAGTACAGTTACAAGGCAAAAAATGTACACAAATAAAAGTCCAAGTCCAGGGCCTGTGGTGGAGCTCTTTTAAACATGTTGGTTTTGGTTCATTTGCTTTTAAATAGTTTAGTCCTGGTTTAGTTTTGTTTGTATCGATGTGGTCCTGGTTTAATCCTGATCGAATCCAAACTCTATTGATGAAGTGGAACATTTGAAACAAAGCAGCTCAACACCCAGTGAAGTGTGATGTGTCCAGCAGAGGGAGACACAGACCGACCAGAGCTCTGGGTGCAGGGCAGAGACACATTTCACAGTAACTCCACGTCTGGAGAACAGAACTTCTAAACAGGAGACATCTCTGTATGTTCTGTTCAAACTCTTCTTCTGATTCCAGCACCGACAACATGGACCCACCTGGACCTGGACCCGGGTCTAAAACTAGACTAGGAGAAGTTCCTCCTGAAGAGCAGAGGTGAGACATTTGAACAGGTCTTTTCACACTGATAAACAGAGACAAACTGAGTTGGGCTGTTACTGTGTGACTGTCTCCTCAGTCAAACACATTCTTCAGTCTGTATCTTCTGTCCTGCTTTGTCCTGGTCATGTGCTCCAGAGGGTCACACTTACACAGACACAAGTTTAAACTACTGCAGAACACATGAGCTCCACTGGCTCTACACTGCCCCCTGTGGACCAGCACTGAGAATACACTAAAGCCAATTGTCTTTTTATCTGCAAATATAAAACCTAAATACGTTTACGTTATAGGTTTGTAAAAGACACTTCATCAAATCAAGATATGATTGTTCCAAAATGTCCACAGCTAATCCTCAGTCACTGTGAGCATGTGGTTGGAGCAGACTTCAGGCCATTCTGTCACAGAACATTTCTTATGAAACCTTTGAATATGAAATATGTCACATACTCCAAAGATTAGTTAGTAACACATTTCCAGTTGATAATCCAAACTCCAGCACACTGTGCCAGTGGATGTTCTCTGTATTGTGAGTCTCAGTTTCATTGTCTGATCTAAAAGCAGGAGAGCAAACAGCACAGTCTGGTTTTGTCCTGTGACTAAAGCTCAGTTCTACTCACACGTCCCACAGCACTAGTGAGGAGTTTTGGTAGAGGCCTCCTGACCATCAGAGACAGCGCTGTATGTTCTGTTCAAACTCTTCTTCTGATTCCAGCACCTACAACATGGACCCACCTGGACCTGGACCCGGGTCTAAACCCAGACCTGAACCTGCTCCCAGCTCTCTGTCTCTGAAAAGTGACCGCTCCAAAAACCCTCCTCCTTCATTTAGAGAAGATCCTCCTGAAGAGCAGAGGTAAGAGATCTGGACATGTTCTCAGGACACCACCACCTGCTGCTCACCCTTCATCAGTGCAAACAGTGACCCTGTGTTTTAATCTCAGTGTGAGATACAGTATATGACTATTGCTATTGCTTATTTCCACTTGGCACTTGGGCGGTAGGACTTGTGTTTTCTTCAGAGGTGTGTTCTTCAGAGGCGTGTTCTTCAGAGGTGTGTTCTTCAGAGGTATGTTCTTCAGAGGTGTGTTCTTCAGAGGTATGTTCTTCAGAGGTGTGTTCTTCAGAGGTGTGTTCTTCAGAGGTGTGTTCTTCAGAGGTGTGTTCTTCAGAGGTATGTTCTTCAGAGGTGTGTTCTTCAGAGGTGTGTTCTTCAGAGGTGTCAGCTGACTGCTGTGGCGCGTCTCCCCAGGCGTGGTTAGTTTGACAGATCTGGCAGATCTATCAGACTGACCATGCTTGCCATCGTGCAGTGGTCTTTGGAGAAGTGAGTCCCATGTGTGAGCAAAGGGAAACGCTCCCTCGTTTCCGTCCATGTTCCCTGTGTCCCGTCCTAAAGCTTTAGCTTCTCGTATCAATCTTTTCTACTTGAAGTACCTTTGTGAAAATGTTCCCAACAGCACTGTCTCTGTGTGTGAACCTCCTGTACACCCTTGTATACAGCCCCACTGTGGGGCAAATATAAGAAGGCCACACTGCAAAAGCTCAAAGTATCTTCTAATGATGTCCTCAGAATGCTGCTGAAAAAGCCCAGGGCCAGTAGTGCCAGTCTCCTGTTCTGTCAGGCTCGTGTGAACACTTTTCAGGCTCTCATGACAAACCTGATGTATAAATCCATGTGTGGCCTAAATGACTCTCTGAACTGTGTGGTGTTGATGCTGGTGAGTCCCAGGTTTAGTGCTGTGCAGTACCACTGCTCTTTATGGAAACACTGAGCTGTCTTTTATCGCCCTGTTTTACTCTTGTCTCCTGTCTTATTGTGTTCTTTTATGGACCATGAGTCTGGAATAAATAAATGATGATGATGACTTTATTGTTTGACAGGGAGCCAGGCCCAAAGGAGCAGCTGGACGCCATATTCAGGGTGAGTACCCCACGAGCGCAGCATGTGTGGGGTTCTGTGGGTGCTCCTCAGGTACTCTCTTTGACTAAAACTCTTCTCTTATTGTTCTGTTCCAGCGTCATGAGGAGCGCGTCGTGACTTTTGTCAAAGAGGAGCTGCAGAAGATCTACAGGCGCCTGGCCTCAGATTACCCAGAATGCTCCGAGAGTGAGGAGGAGGAGCAGAGCAGCAGAGAGGTTCTGAACATCTCCCTGGACTTCCTGAGGAGGATGGACCAGGAGCAGCTGGCCCAGCGCCTGCAGAACAGTAAGAACTCTGTTACTGTCCATCTGAGGAACAGACCACACCAGACTTGACTTCACAGTAACAAAAGACTCACAGAAAGTACTACAGTACTACAGTACTACAGTACTACAGTACTACAGCACTACAGTACTACAGTACTACAGTACTACAGTACTACAGTACTACAGTACTACAGTCCTACAGTATTACAGTACTACAGTACTACAGCATTACAGTATTACAGTACTACAGTACTACAGTACTACAGTACTACAGTACTACAGCACTACAGTACTACAGTCCTACAGTATTACAGTACTACAGTACTACAGCATTACAGTATTACAGTACTACAGTACTACAGTACTACAGTATTACAGTACTACAGTACTACAGTATTACAGTACTACAGTACTACAGCATTACAGTATTACAGTACTACAGTACTACAGTACTACAGTACTACAGTATTACAGTACTACAGTACTACAGTATTACAGTACTACAGTACTACAGTCCTACAGTATTACAGTACTACAGTACTACAGTACTACAGTCCTACAGTACTACAGTACTACAGTACCAAAGTACTACAGTACTACAGTACTACAGTACTACAGTACTACAGTCCTACAGTACTACAGTACTACAGTACTACAGTACTACAGTACTACAGTATTACAGTACTACAGTACTACAGTACTACGGTACTACAGTACTAATGTACTACAGTATTAAAGTACTGCAGTACTACAGTACTACAGTACTACAGTACTACAGTACTACAGTACTACAGTCCTACAGTACTACAGTACTACAGTACTACAGTATGTAACGCACTAGGGGCTAATTAGGAACTGACCACAAGGTGTTTGACCAGAAGTAGGTACGGCGAGGAGCCAAGGTGTGTGAATAAACACAATAACAAAGATCTTAGTTCAAAAACAATAAGTTCAATATTAATTGATTAGAGCAGGTATAAAATAATAAGTATATTATAGATTATAAATATGTTATTACTTTATATATTATATGTAGATATGATTAAGACAAAACAAAAATGCAACAAACACAAAAACCAAAAAGAACATGCAAATGTCCAGTTCCAGGTTAGAGTAAATATTCCAAAGTTTGTGTTATTCCAACTGTTTGTAATGTTTTTGTAATCAAACAGATGTATTGATCCAACAGATGTATTGATCCAACAGATGTATTGATCCAAGAAGCGGGGGGGAAGAAAAGCTTGATTGTTCCTACCAGATGATGAAGAAAAGGGTTAGCTCGCCATCCAGTTTATTGTGATGTTGTCGTTGTCGTTAAATTCAGTGGAGGAAAAAAAAACAATCTGACCTAAAACAGGGTCACTGAAAACAAAAATGAGCACATTACTAAATTAAATAGTTAGCTTAAATCGAATAGAGTAATTCATCATTGCTATAAATTAAATAAATAACAATAAATAAATACATGCCATAGATCTTAGCAGTATACATATAAATAAACTTTTGTTCACATCAAAATGGACTTTAATAACAATTCAATCATTTCAATAAGCTAGTTTTAATTCCAAAAACAAAGTAAAGTGCACTTTCAAAGTTCTATTAAATAAATCAATTAGTATTGGCATTGCAGCCTAATTCATTCAAAAAGTTACAGAGTTACAAAAAGAAAACATTGAAGTTTCAAATGCAAAACGTCATGGCTAAATAAGCGCCGAGTCAAAAAAAGTTACAAAAGTGCCGACACGGGTCAAATAGTTGTTCCAGCGTTCATATTTTCAACGATAAGTCGATGTCATTATCGTGACAGGCCTCCTCATCTCTTCACAGATCTGACCTGTAACTTGACCTGTTAGAGTCACCTGCTTGTGTCCATCAAGTGTAATATAAAATCAAATCACCATGGAAACAAGCAGGTGGAGGAAGTGAAAAGTTCCATGTTGCATATTTACTTTACAATTAAAAGCAGCTGATTTACTGTGTGACGTTCCAGTGAAGACGTTTTCAGAAGGAGCTGGAGTCAACAGATGTTTGTCTTTATTCAGGTGCTTATGTTGGAGTGTGCAGAGGGAAACTGAAGTCTGATCTGCAGCAGAGGTTCAGCCGTGTGTTTGAGGGCGTGGCTACAGCAGGAGACTCCGCCCCCCTGACCCAGATCTACACAGAGCTCTACATCACAGAGGGCGGGGCCTCAGAGGTCAACCAGGAACATGAGGTCAGACACATGGAGACCGTGTCCAGAAGACCGGCCGCTCCAGAGACCACCATCACATGTGAAGACCTCTTTAAACCCCGCCCACACTCACCAGAGCCAATCAGAGCGGTGCTGACGAAGGGCGTGGCCGGCGTGGGGAAAACGGTGCTGACTCAGAAGTTCAGTCTGGACTGGGCTGAAGGCAGGGCCCACCAGGACCTCCAGCTGCTGTTCCCGTTCACTTTCAGAGAGCTCAATGTGCTCAGAGACACACAGTTCAGCCTGGTGGAGCTGCTGCACCACTTCTTCAGTCCGTCCAAAGATCTCTGCAGCTTCCAACAGCTCCAGGTGCTCTTCATCTTTGACGGTCTGGACGAGTGCAGACTTCCTCTGGACTTCAGCCGAACCCGGGTCCTGACCGACCCCACAGAGTCCACCTCAGTGCACGTGCTGCTGGTGAACCTCATCAGGGGAAGGCTGCTTCCCTCCGCTCGCCTCTGGATAACCACACGCCCCGCCGCGGCCAATCAGATCCCTGCTGAGTGCATCTCCATGGTGACAGAGGTGCGAGGGTTCACTGACCCGCAGAAGGAGCAGTACTTCAGGAAGAGGTTCACAGACCAGGCCACAGCCGTCATCTCCCACATCAAGAGCATCCGCAGCCTCCACATCATGAGTCACATCCCGATCTTCTGCTGGATCCTCTCCATGGTTCTACAGAAGCTTCTGGAACAAACAGAACCAGAGCTGCCCCGGACTCTCACACAGATGTACGTCCACTTCCTGGTGGTGCAGGCCAAAGTCCAGAACATCAAGTATCACCAGAGATCAGGGGAGGACCTTCACTGGACTCCAGAGATCAGGGAGATGGTGCGATCTCTGGGAAAACTGGCCTTTGAGCAGCTGCAGAAAGGAAACCTGATCTTCTACGAGAGTGACCTGAGCGAGTGTGGGCTGGACGCTGCAGTGGCCTCAGTGTACTCTGGAGTGTTCACACAGGTCTTCAGAGAGGAGCCAGGCCTGTACCAGGACAAGGTCTACTGCTTCATCCATCTGAGTGTGCAGGAGTTTCTGGCTGCTCTTCACATCCATCAGACCTTCTTCAGCTCTGGAGAGAACCTACTGAAGCCACCACACTCCTCTGAGAGTCCTGAGTCTGAGACAGTCTTCTACCGCTCTGCTGTGGACCAGGCCTTACAGAGTCCAAACGGACACCTGGACCTGTTCCTGCGCTTCCTCCTGGGGCTGTCTCTGCCGACCAATCAGAGGCTGCTGCAGGGTCTGCTGACTCAGACAGGAAGTGACCGGACCAATCAGGGGACAGTAAAGTACATCAAACAGAAGCTGGATGAAAAGGGTCTGTCTGCAGAGAGAAGTCTGAACCTGCTCCACTGTCTGAACGAGCTCAACAACAACAGTCTGGTGAAGGAGATACAGGAGTACATGAGAGAAGGATGGGTCTTCAGGTTAAGTTCTCCTGCTCAGTGGTTGGCTCTGTCTTTCGTCTTACTGTCCTCAGACTCAGACCTGGAGGAGTTTGACCTGAGGAAATACGGTGCCTCAGACCAAGCTCTCCTGGGTCTGCTGCCGGTGGTCAGAGCCTCCACCAAAGCCCTGTGAGTCCAGACTGTATTTAAACTCTTGTGGAGGTTCTAGTCTCTAATGTCCCTCTCTGTCCTCAGTCTCAGTTGCTGTGGCCTGTCCCCTCACAGCTGTGGTCCTCTGGCCTCAGTCCTCAGCTCCTCCAGTCTCACACACCTGGATCTCACTAACAACGACCTCCAGGACTCAGGAGTGGAGCTGCTGTGTTCTGGACTGAAGAGCGCCCCCTGCAGACTGGAGACTCTCAGGTGAGACGCTCCCATGATGCACTCTGCCCCCTTGTGTCCACATGAGTGTAATTGTGTGTCTTTAGGCTGTCTGGATGTCTGGTCTCAGAGAGGGGCGGGGCTGCTCTGGCCTCAGCTCTGAGCTCTGCCCCCTCCCACCTGAGAGAGTTAGACCTCAGCTACAACCATCCAGGACCCTCAGCAGAGCTCCTGACCGCTCTACGGGACCACTGCCCCCTGCAGTCTCTCAGGTGAGGGTCCTGGTTCAGTGGGTCTCTGGTCCATGGTGGGTCCAGGTCCTGGTCTCTGGTCTGGTCTAAACTGGACTTGTGTGTTTCAGGTTGGATCCTGCTGGAGAACAGTGGATGGTCCCAGGTCTGAGGAAGTGTGAGTCTCTGTATTTCATTCAGTTCATGGGGACATTAACATGATGGAACTTTATCACACTTTAAATCTTCACAGTTATAGAGGAAACATTAGTGTGATTTGAGCTCAAAATATGTAGACAGACTTGAGACATGATTGTGATTGTTCACCATTATTACATCTTAAAATAGAAATGAAATAAAACAACTTTTCAGATTGAAGGAGAAGTTCAATTTGTCAACTGGACCAAGTTTAGCTTTGTCCAGTTGACAAATTGAACTTCTCCTTCGATCATGGATTCTACCTGGACGACTGAGGGACTTTTCACGCAACTTTTCAGATTGTCAGGAACAGGAAGTGATGCCATGTGTTTGTGTCCTCAGATTCCTGTGGGTTCTCTCTGGATCCAAACACAGCTGACAGAAACCTCCAACTGTCTGAGGACAAACGGACAGTGACCTGTGTGACAGAGGAGCAGCAGTATCCAGATCATGAGGACAGATTTACAGACCTCCATCAGGTCCTGAGCTGCACTGGCCTGAGGGGGCGCTGTTACTGGGAGGTGCAGTGGAGGGGGTGGGGCATTGAAATAGCAGTGAGTTACAGAAGAATCAGACGGAGAGGAAAGAGAGACAAGTGTGAGTTTGGACGCAATGATCAGTCCTGGCGTCTGGGGATCTATGATGGACGTTATTGTTTCTGTCACAACAACAGACACACAGACCTCTCCTCCTCCTCCTCCTCCTCTCCTCTCTCAGGTCGAGTGTCTGTGTTCCTGGACTCTGAGGCTGGATCTCTGTCCTTCTATGAGGTCCTCTCTGATGGAAAACTGCTCCACCTCCACACCTCCAACTCCTCCTTCACTGAACCTCTGTTTCCAGGGTTTAGACTGTGGGGGGAAGATTCCTCTGTGTCTGTCGTGGATCTGAGGAGAGCGCCTCCTGGTGGACATATGTGACTCTTTTATGATATAAAGATTCTTTCCATCAATCTGTCCTAAATCAGAGCAAAATGTAAAAAAACAAACAAAAACACACGAGTCTGTTCCCTCCACACGACTTTAAAAACGACAGAACAATTCACAAAAATCCTGAAATATATAAAAAGGTCAAAGATAAAGTGTTCTTGCAGGTTTAGATGGTGAAAATAAAAACTTTACTTTGTCTTATTTTTGTAGCACTGAAATCTGAAATGTAGAGGGTGAAATAATGAACATCTATAAGTGACGTGGAACTAAACACCAAATCCACTTCCAAATGTGTAAAGAGACACTATAATGTACTGAAGTGTACACTGAATATCATGTAGGTGAAATATTGTAAACTGTAGGGGCAGGATTAAAATAAGACATGCTTCTTTTAACACTTTTGTTCTCTTTATTTTGTTTCTTTTTAAATGTACATGTTCTGAGAGTATGGAGACTTTATGTTGTGCCTTCAAACCTCTAAAAAACAAATGTTCAAATAAAACTCGATCTCTAAAACTCTAACATGTTTATTGTCGGTTTGTTTTTCAGTTATTCACAGCGACTGCAAAGAACTGGACTCTTTAGACCGGGGTTAGACCTGATTTAGTCCTGGTTTAGATCTGGGTTAGACCTGCTTTAGTCCTGGTTTAGATCTGAGTTAGACCTGCTTTAGTCCTGGTTTAGATCTGAATTAGACCTGCTTTAGTCCTGGTTTAGATCTGAATTAGACCTGCTTTAGTCCTGGTTTAGATCTGAGTTAGACCTGCTTTAGTCCTGGTTTAGATCTGAATTAGACCTGCTTTAGTCCTGGTTTAGATCTGGGTTAGACCTGCTTTAGTCCTGGTTTAGATCTGAATTAGACCTGCTTTAGTCCTGGTTTAGATCTGAATTAGACCTGCTTTAGTCCTGGTTTAGATCTGAATTAGACCTGCTTTAGTCCTGGTTTAGATCTGAATTAGACCTGCTTTAGTCCTGGTTTAGATCTGGGTTAGACCTGCTTTAGTCCTGGTTTAGATCTGAATTAGACCTGATTTAGTCCTGGTTTAGATCTGAATTAGACCTGCTTTAGTCCTGGTTTAGATCTGAATTAGACCTGCTTTAGTCCTGGTTTAGATCTGAGTTAGACCTGCTTTAGTCCTGGTTTAGATCTGAATTAGACCTGCTTTAGTCCTGGTTTAGATCTGGGTTATACCTTCTTTAGTCCTGGTTTAGATCTGAATTAGACCTGCTTTAGTCCTGGTTTAGATCTGGGTTAGACCTGCTTTAGTCCTGGTTTAGATCTGAATTAGACCTGCTTTAGTCCTGGTTTAGATCTGGGTTATACCTGAATTAGTCCTGGTTTAGATCTGAATTAGACCTGCTTTAGTCCTGGTTTAGATCTGAGTTAGACCTGCTTTAGTCCTGGTTTAGATCTGAATTAGACCTGCTTTAGTCCTGGTTTAGATCTGAATTAGACCTGCTTTAGTCCTGGTTTAGATCTGAGTTAGACCTGCTTTAGTCCTGGTTTAGATCTGAATTAGACCTGCTTTAGTCCTGGTTTAGATCTGAATTAGACCTGCTTTAGTCCTGGGTTAGATCTGAATTAGACCTGCTTTAGTCCTGGTTTAGATCTGAATTAGACCTGCTTTAGTCCTGGTTTAGATCTGGGCTAGACCTGCTTTAGTCCTGGTTTAGATCTGAATTAGACCTGCTTTAGTCCTGGTTTAGATCTGGGTTAGACCTGCTTTAGTCCTGGTTTAGATCTGAATTAGACCTGCTTTAGTCCTGGTTTAGATCTGAGTTAGACCTGCTTTAGTCCTGGTTTAGATCTGAATTAGACCTGCTTTAGTCCTGGTTTAGATCTGGGTTATACCTTCTTTAGTCCTGGTTTAGATCTGAATTAGACCTGCTTTAGTCCTGGTTTAGATCTGGGTTAGACCTGCTTTAGTCCTGGTTTAGATCTGAATTAGACCTGCTTTAGTCCTGGTTTAGATCTGGGTTATACCTGAATTAGTCCTGGTTTAGATCTGAATTAGACCTGCTTTAGTCCTGGTTTAGATCTGAGTTAGACCTGCTTTAGTCCTGGTTTAGATCTGAATTAGACCTGCTTTAGTCCTGGTTTAGATCTGAATTAGACCTGCTTTAGTCCTGGTTTAGATCTGAGTTATACCTTCTTTAGTCCTGGTTTAGATCTGAATTAGACCTGCTTTAGTCCTGGTTTAGATCTGGGTTAGACCTGCTTTAGTCCTGGTTTAGATCTGAATTAGACCTGCTTTAGTCCTGGTTTAGATCTGAATTAGACCTGCTTTAGTCCTGGTTTAGATCTGGGTTAGACCTGCTTTAGTCCTGGTTTAGATCTGAATTAGACCTGCTTTAGTCCTGG
Organism: Paratrypauchen microcephalus; assembly: GCA_036785185.1. Taxonomy (NCBI): domain Eukaryota; kingdom Metazoa; phylum Chordata; class Actinopteri; order Gobiiformes; family Gobiidae; genus Paratrypauchen; species Paratrypauchen microcephalus. The sequence continues at coordinate 1,624,005 of JAVJIX010000115.1, read as the reverse complement.
TTTAGATCTGGGTTAGACCTGATTTAGTCCTGGTTTAGATCTGGGTTAGACCTTCTTGCCTTGCTGCTGCCTGTCTCTTGCTCTTTTTTTGCTATACCATCTATTTTTGTTCAATCAATTAATCAATCAAACTTTAACAGTCCACATTTCCTTCCACCCACCAAACCAGCCCCTATATCTAATATATATATCTAATAATATACCTAATATCTATTTACAGATGTTCAAAAATGTGCAATGGAAGATGCAGCAGTGAAATGGTAATGTGCAACAGAATGTGCATTGAAAGTAAAGATAAAAATAAATGTGCAGCAGTAGAAATTCTAGAGCAGTAACAGTAGTAAACAACAGTACACAGTAAATTTTGCAGTGTCAAAATAACACTTAAATAAAATAACACACTATTCTAGAGTGTGTTTGGTCCTAACCCAAACTTCTGCTATTTTATTTTATTCTATTTTATTCCGCTCCAAGTACCGAAGCAATTTCCTAATGTTGTGAACATGTTCAAACATATGGCAATAAAACCTCTGATTCCGGTTCTGATTCAGAATCAGTGTTAAAATTATGGTGCAAGGAAGGAAATTAACCCAGAAATGAACACGCTCATGAAACAAACGATATACTGAGGGAGGCGTACTTGACGAATTTCTCGTGATGGAAATTCTTTGCGTTTGAGCCATTTTTTGACCACTGCCACCATTTTTTGGTCCAGACCATCAGGAAGACCAAAGGTGAAACGTTGAAATACACACCTCCAGCTCCTCCTTCACTGAGCCTCTGTTTCCAGGGTTTGGAGTGTGGGGGGAAGATTCCTCTGTGTCTGTAGTGGATCTGAGGAGAGCGCCTCCTGGTGGACATATGTGACTCTTTTATGATATAAAGATTCTTTCCATCAATCTGTCCTAAATCAGAGCAAATTGTAAAAAAAACAAACAAAAACACACGAGTCTGTCCCCTCCACACGACTTTAAAAACGACAGAACAATTCACAAAAATCCTGAAATATATAAAAAGGTCAAAGATAAAGTGTTCTTGCAGGTTTAGATGGTGAAAATAAAAACTTGACTTTGTGTTATTTTTGTAGCATTGAAATCTGAAATGTAGAGGGTGAAATAATGAACATCTATAAGTGACGTGGAACTAAACACCAAATCCACTTCCAAATGTGTAAAGAGACACTATAATGTCCTGAAGTGTACACTGAATATCATGTAGGTGAAATATTGTAAACTGTAGGGGCAGGATTAAAATAAGACATGCTTCTTTTAACACTTTTGTTCTCTTTATTTTGTTTCTTTTTAAATGTACATGTTCTGAGAGTATGGAGACTTTATGTTGTGCCTTCAAACCTCTAAAAAACAAATGTTCAAATAAAACTCAAACTCTAAAACTCTAACATGTTTATTGCCGGTTTGTTTTTCAGTTATTCACAGCGACTGCAAAGAACTGGACTCTTTAGACCGGGGTTAGACCTGCTTTAGTCCTGGTTTAGATCTGGGTTAGACCTGATTTAGTCCTGGTTTAGATCTGGGTTAGACCTGCTTTAGTCCTGGTTTAGATCTGAATTAGACCTGCTTTAGTCCTGGTTTAGATCTGAGTTAGACCTGCTTTAGTCCTGGTTTAGATCTGAATTAGACCTGCTTTAGTCCTGGTTTAGATCTGAATTAGACCTGCTTTAGTCCTGGGTTAGATCTGAATTAGACCTGCTTTAGTCCTGGTTTAGATCTGAATTAGACCTGCTTTAGTCCTGGTTTAGATCTGGGCTAGACCTGCTTTAGTCCTGGTTTAGATCTGAATTAGACCTGATTTAGTCCTGGTTTAGATCTGAATTAGACCTGCTTTAGTCCTGGTTTAGATCTGAATTAGACCTGCTTTAGTCCTGGTTTAGATCTGGGTTAGACCTGCTTTAGTCCTGGTTTAGATCTGAATTAGACCTGCTTTAGTCCTGGTTTAGATCTGGGTTATACCTGAATTAGTCCTGGTTTAGATCTGAATTAGACCTGCTTTAGTCCTGGTTTAGATCTGAGTTAGACCTGATTTAGTCCTGGTTTAGATCTGAGTTAGACCTGATTTAGTCCTGGTTTAGATCTGAGTTAGACCTGATTTAGTCCTGGTTTAGATCTGAGTTAGACCTGATTTAGTCCTGGTTTAGATCTGAGTTAGACCTGAGTTAGTCCTGGTTTAGATCTGAGTTAGACCTGATTTAGTCCTGGTTTAGATCTGATTTAGACCTGATTTAGTCCTGGTTTAGATCTGAGTTAGACCTGATTTAGTCCTGGTTTAGATCTGAGTTAGACCTGATTTAGTCCTGGTTTAGATCTGAGTTAGACCTGATTTAGTCCTGGTTTAGATCTGAGTTAGACCTGCTTTAGTCCTGGTTTAGATCTGAGTTAGACCTGCTTTAGTCCTGGTTTAGATCTGAATTAGACCTGCTTTAGTCCTGGGTTAGATCTGAGTTAGACCTGCTTTAGTCCTGGTTTAGATCTGAATTAGACCTGCTTTAGTCCTGGTTTAGATCTGGGTTAGACCTGCTTTAGTCCTGGTTTAGATCTGAATTAGACCTGCTTTAGTCCTGGTTTAGATCTGAATTAGACCTGCTTTAGTCCTGGTTTAGATCTGAATTAGACCTGCTTTAGTCCTGGTTTAGATCTGAATTAGACCTGCTTTAGTCCTGGTTTAGATCTGGGTTAGACCTGCTTTAGTCCTGGTTTAGATCTGAATTAGACCTGATTTAGTCCTGGTTTAGATCTGAATTAGACCTGCTTTAGTCCTGGTTTAGATCTGAATTAGACCTGCTTTAGTCCTGGTTTAGATCTGGGTTATACCTTCTTTAGTCCTGGTTTAGATCTGGGTTAGACCTGCTTTAGTCCTGGTTTAGATCTGAGTTAGACCTGCTTTAGTCCTGGTTTAGATCTGGGTTATACCTGAATTAGTCCTGGTTTAGATCTGAATTAGACCTGCTTTAGTCCTGGTTTAGATCTGAGTTAGACCTGCTTTAGTCCTGGTTTAGATCTGAATTAGACCTGCTTTAGTCCTGGTTTAGATCTGAATTAGACCTGCTTTAGTCCTGGTTTAGATCTGAATTAGACCTGCTTTAGTCCTGGTTTAGATCTGAGTTAGACCTGCTTTAGTCCTGGTTTAGATCTGAATTAGACCTGCTTTAGTCCTGGTTTAGATCTGAATTAGACCTGCTTTAGTCCTGGTTTAGATCTGAATTAGACCTGCTTTAGTCCTGGTTTAGATCTGAATTAGACCTGCTTTAGTCCTGGTTTAGATCTGAATTAGACCTGCTTTAGTCCTGGTTTTAGATCTGAATTAGACCTGCTTTAGTCCTGGTTTAGATCTGAATTAGACCTGCTTTAGTCCTGGTTTAGATCTGAATTAGACCTGCTTTAGTCCTGGTTTAGATCTGAATTAGACCTGCTTTAGTCCTGGTTTAGATCTGGGTTATACCTGATTTAGTCCTGGTTTAGATCTGAATTAGACCTGCTTTAGTCCTGGTTTAGATCTGAATTAGACCTGCTTTAGTCCTGGTTTAGATCTGGGTTATACCTTCTTTAGTCCTGGTTTAGATCTGAATTAGACCTGCTTTAGTCCTGGTTTAGATCTGGGTTATACCTGATTTAGTCCTGGTTTAGATCTGAATTAGACCTGCTTTAGTCCTGGTTTAGATCTGAATTAGACCTGCTTTAGTCCTGGTTTAGATCTGGGTTATACCTTCTTTAGTCCTGGTTTAGATCTGAATTAGACCTGCTTTAGTCCTGGTTTAGATCTGAATTAGACCTGCTTTAGTCCTGGTTTAGATCTGGGTTATACCTTCTTTAGTCCTGGTTTAGATCTGAATTAGACCTGCTTTAGTCCTGGTTTAGATCTGAATTAGACCTGCTTTAGTCCTGGTTTAGATCTGGGTTATACCTGATTTAGTCCTGGTTTAGATCTGAATTAGACCTGCTTTAGTCCTGGTTTAGATCTGAATTAGACCTGCTTTAGTCCTGGTTTAGATCTGGGTTATACCTTCTTTAGTCCTGGTTTAGATCTGAATTAGACCTGCTTTAGTCCTGGTTTAGATCTGGGTTAGACCTGCTTTAGTCCTGGTTTAGATCTGAATTAGACCTGCTTTAGTCCTGGTTTAGATCTGAATTAGACCTGCTTTAGTCCTGGTTTAGATCTGAATTAGACCTGCTTTAGTCCTGGTTTAGATCTGAATTAGACCTGCTTTAGTCCTGGTTTAGATCTGAATTAGACCTGCTTTAGTCCTGGTTTAGATCTGGGTTATACCTGATTTAGTCCTGGTTTAGATCTGAATTAGACCTGCTTTAGTCCTGGTTTAGATCTGAATTAGACCTGCTTTAGTCCTGGTTTAGATCTGGGTTATACCTTCTTTAGTCCTGGTTTAGATCTGAATTAGACCTGCTTTAGTCCTGGTTTAGATCTGGGTTAGACCTGCTTTAGTCCTGGTTTAGATCTGAATTAGACCTGCTTTAGTCCTGGTTTAGATCTGAGTTAGACCTGCTTTAGTCCTGGTTTAGATCTGAATTAGACCTGCTTTAGTCCTGGTTTAGATCTGAATTAGACCTGCTTTAGTCCTGGTTTAGATCTGAGTTAGACCTGCTTTAGTCCTGGTTTAGATCTGAATTAGACCTGCTTTAGTCCTGGTTTAGATCTGAATTAGACCTGCTTTAGTCCTGGTTTAGATCTGAGTTAGACCTGCTTTAGTCCTGGTTTAGATCTGAATTAGACCTGCTTTAGTCCTGGTTTAGATCTGGGTTAGACCTGCTTTAGTCCTGGTTTAGATCTGAATTAGACCTGCTTTAGTCCTGGTTTAGATCTGAATTAGACCTGCTTTAGTCCTGGTTTAGATCTGAATTAGACCTGCTTTAGTCCTGGTTTAGATCTGGGTTATACCTGATTTAGTCCTGGTTTAGATCTGAATTAGACCTGCTTTAGTCCTGGTTTAGATCTGAGTTAGACCTGCTTTAGTCCTGGTTTAGATCTGAATTAGACCTGCTTTAGTCCTGGTTTAGATCTGGGTTAGACCTGCTTTAGTCCTGGTTTAGATCTGAATTAGACCTGCTTTAGTCCTGGTTTAGATCTGAATTAGACCTGCTTTAGTCCTGGTTTAGATCTGAATTAGACCTGCTTTAGTCCTGGTTTAGATCTGAATTAGACCTGCTTTAGTCCTGGTTTAGATCTGAATTAGACCTGCTTTAGTCCTGGTTTAGATCTGAATTAGACCTGATTTAGTCCTGGTTTAGATCTGAGTTAGACCTGCTTTAGTCCTGGTTTAGATCTGGGTTATACCTTCTTTAGTCCTGGTTTAGATCTGAATTAGACCTGCTTTAGTTCCTGGTTTAGATCTGGGTTAGACCTGCTTTAGTCCTGGTTTAGATCTGGGTTAGACCTGCTTTAGTCCTGGTTTAGATCTGGGTTAGACCTTCTTGCCTTGCTGCTGCCTGTCTCTTGCTCTTTTTTGCTATACCATCTATTTTTGTTCAATCAATTAATCAATCAAACTTTAACAGTCCACATTTCCTTCCACCCACCAAACCAGCCCCTATATCTAATATATATATCTAATAATATACCTAATATCTATTTACAGATGTTCAAAAATGTGCAATGGAAGATGCAGCAGTGAAATGGTAATGTGCAACAGAATGTGCATTGAAAGTAAAGATAAAAATAAATGTGCAGCAGTAGAAATTCTAGAGCAGTAACAGTAGTAAACAACAGTACACAGTAAATTTTGCAGTGTCAAAATAACACTTAAATAAAATAACACACTATTCTAGAGTGTGTTTGGTCCTAACCCAAACTTCTGCTATTTTATTTTATTCTATTTTATTCTATTTTATATTATTTTATTTCCTAATGTTGTGAACATGTTCAAACATATGGCAATAAAACCTCTGATTCCGGTTCTGATTCAGAATCAGTGTTAAAATTATGGTGCAAGGAAGGAAATTAACCCAGAAATGAACACGCTCATGAAACAAACGATATACTGAGGGAGGCGTACTTGACGAATTTCTCGTGATGGAAATTCTTTGCGTTTGAGCCATTTTTTGACCACTGCCACCATTTTTTGGTCCAGACCATCAGGAAGACCAAAGGTGAAACGTTGAAATATACTATTGTGACCGAATGGAATTTAGACTACTGGCACCAACCGGACAACGCCACCTATGGGGGGTTGGCCCACAGGAATAAATAAGTAAACCCTTTAAGAAATATTAGGCAACACAAGTTTGCACATTACACAGGACAGAGACGTGAGTTCAACCAATTTATATTTATTTGCTAGTGACCAAAGTAGTACAGAGAGAACATTCTAGACCGAGAACATAGACCGGAGCTAGCCAAATCTGGCTCAGCACTCAACACCCCCCCGTCTTACACACACACGCATACCACCATACACACAGGGACACACTCATACCCCACCCAACAGAGCACACCGGGAACACTGCACACCTCTTACGCAATGCCCACCCCTGCGGACACACCACTACCCTGGGCAGAGGAGGAGCAGGGCAGCAGCTCAGGGCAGTGGCTACCACGACTGGCAGGGGCAGTAAGCAGAAGATAAGGAGCCTGGGAATTCCCAGGCCGCTTCCGTTCGTTTCGAACTGGAAGGCGGCCTGGCAGCTCGTCCAAGCGAGAGTCCCAGATTTAGGGCCCCAATCAGAGAGCGGGGAGGGGTGGCAAGACGGTGACGCGTACTACATGACAAATGGAAGCTTGTAGTTTGAACTGACAACTGACATGATTGGCTATGGACTTACGTATACGCTCAATGATAGACATTCATAACGCCCAATAAACGGCCGTTGGCAATCGCTAACCACACCTCCACTACGGGATTTTTCGAAGCGAGCTCCCAGACCCATATCTCACTTGTGATATGGTCAGGTGTTAACCAGACTATACCTCTAACACTATACACCACTCGTGAGTAGGAAAGGAGAGGGGACACCGGAAGCGTGAACCGAAGAAGCTCCACCACCAGGGGACTCGTTCTGCCACTCGTGTAGACCCGGCGCACCTGGCTGAAATAACGGGCAGAAAACACAAGCACTTCAATTAGAAGAATTCATTTCACAAAGCACCTACGTTAAATGAGGTTCTACTAGATGAAACACTGTCACTTATCTTGTAACTGAGGGACACGATCTGAAGTGGATGGAGTCCGTCACCGTTAGGTGTGCAATGTCCTGGTCACTAGAAACATATGGTCAAACAACCCGTATACCCACCCCTGCCCCAATACAGCTAGTCAGTGCCTAATGCAACAAAGCAATTCCAAAAGAAAAATAATAAACAGAAATCACACCATGCCTATGATACACTGCAACAAAAAAACAAAAGAAAGAATCACACAAATAATAAAAGAAAAAGAAAATCATGCACAAGACAAAATCAATCGGAAGTGCAATGCAGGCACCAGACACAGACACGCCTGCGAGGAACACAGGGTAGCAAACCCCAAGCATGTGAGAGTATACTCCGTAACAGTAAAAATACCTCAGGTTCGCGTACAGCAAAACTGAAACAGTATAAAAATGTCTCAAACAGTACAACCGGTTAAAATTGAGGGAGGATTTAAGTGCAAAGTCCATCTATTGTATGCTCCCAGTCCGGTGTCAGTGTAGGTTATAAAATATGTAGACACAAACAAATAACACAGACCATGCGAACGCCGTAACTATGGCAAACCGCATCCGAAGACGTGGGCGCACACACGTATCAGGAATCGCTGGTGAACAAAACAGCAACCCGGAGCCGTAGACACGCCGAGCTGCAAATCCACACAGTCGAGCGACAACCAATCGTCACTGATAGCGGCCAGGGAGGGAACAGACACAACCACCGTCGGTAGGAGCGGTCGCTCAGAGGCATCCATCCCAGCACAGCCACACACACACCGCACGCTGCTCCAATTACCAACACCTGGCGATCCAGTCTGAGCGCAAGTTCGCCCCAACGCAGCCCCAGCAGCAGACCCGGGTCACCAACACAAAACCGGCCATACGGAAGAGGAGACGAGGAAGTAGTCACGTTGCCTACTTAAGTACCCCACGCCCAGATCCACCACCCAATCACCACACCCAGCGGGCAGAGGCGCAAACGTGACACCAATAATCCAATCTGTCACACTACTATAAAGCTGAAATATACTAGCCTTTAAAGAGCTAAGCTAAAATGTACTCTCTGCATACTTTGAATACTGCTACGATGAGCTGTGCTAACTTTAGATGTGTTCCACAGGTAGCAGTGGTTTCATTATTAATACTGTTAATTAGTTCATAGTTGATGTTAAATCTACTTCATGTGAAGCATGAAGATCATCTGCAACAACCAAAGCAGATTATTATTATTTTTTAAATACACCTCAGGATAAAATGATGTTTGCCATTATGCTGCTGTCTAACACTTAAGTTTTAGGGAGGTGTGGCCCCCTGGCTCCAGGACGTGTGGACCCCGGCTCCTGGACGTGTGGACCCCGGCTCCAGGACGTGTGGCCCCCGGCTCCTGGACGTGTGGCCCCCGGCTCTAGGACGTGTGGACCCCGGCTCCAGGACGTGTGGACCCCGGCTCCAGGACGTGTGGCCCCCTGGCTCCTGGACGTGCGGCCCCCCGGCTCCAGGACGTGTGGACCCCGGCTCCAGAAGGATGGGTGAAATACAGAGGATAAATTTCCCTACAGGGATGGATAAAAAGATAAATAAACATTTATTAGTCCATAACACAAGCTAAAGTTAAATTCATGTCTTGCCACTGTGAGGCATGAAGATCATCTGCGACAACTGCAGCAGATTATTTGATTTGAAAAACAGCTAAGGGTAAAATTATGTTTGCCATTTTACGTTGCTGTTTGACCCTTTATTTTTCAGGTTTTAGGGAGATGGATCCCCGGCTCATGGATGTGTGGCCCCCGGCTCCCGGCTCCCGGCTCCTGGATGTGCGGCCCCCGGCTCCCGGCTCCTGGATGTGTGGCCCCCGGCTCCCGGCTCCTGGATGTGCGGCCCCCGGCTTCCGGCTCCTGGCTCCTCCACGTCCTGTCCCCTGCACCGGAAGGACGGGTGAAATGCAGAGGAACAATTTAGTCAAAAAGCCAAAAAAAAAAGGACCCAGAAGAGGAAGTAATTGCTGAACTAATCAAGAATGGATGTTTTTTTTTTTTTATTGGATGTGCCCAAAAATATGGAATTAATAAAGGGAATATATTGAGTGTATACAAAAAAAATACACCTTGAACTGCAAAAATTCAGCACAAAGTACATTAAAGCGAGAAAATGGAGCGCTGTGGAGCTACTATGAAAGTGTAAAAGCTGAACAGTGACTAAACCATTATACTTGAAATGTCCTGGGACTAATCTGGAGGAAAAGAGTACTTTGTCTAAAAGCTTATGTAGTGGAAAAACCCAAAGCCCAAATCCAAACCGCCCCAACAGCCCTGGACTGAACGCTGTGTAAAGAACAGATTCTGGACAGAGGAAACCAAACTATATATACAAAAATAAATACAAATAAAAAGATGCTAAACGAATGCAATGCAAAGAAACTGTCTTATGATGCACCAAAAAATGAAGTCTCTTTTCTTTGTGGTCCCATTATCAAAATTCATTCAAAGGCTGAAGCCGAGAGGCACAAGATGGAACCAAATGGAGAAAGGTTCAAACCTGATCATTTTAATCAAACTGAAGTTTACTTTCATAATCCCTTGAGGGGAAATTCACTCTTTGTATTTAACCAACTTGACATCAACCAAGTGTTCCTAAGGCGACCTCAGGAGCAGTGAGCTGCTGCTGTTCACATGAGTGCTAACCACTCAGATACCGTCTTATTGGAGGATCATATACGTAGATGACACACTTTAAATATACTGACAGTCTTGTTCTGGTGCAAGGGTTGAGGCCCTTGTGTTTTTTTTTCCCCTTGTGACTTTCCTGGTCCCAGAGTGGGGCACATATGGACTGAGTGAATGGAATGGTTCAAACACTTGAACGTTTGGTTTGTGACTGAAATAATCTGACAGGGATGAGCTCTCCCTGCTGCTGGTTTCACAGGTTTTATTTGTCTGTCCACCAGGTAGGTATTTGTTAAACCAGGTAGGTATTTGTTAAACCAGGTAGGTATTTGTTAAACCAGGTAGGTATTTGTTAAACCAGGTAGGTATTTGTTAAACCAGGTAGGTATTTGTGAGATTCTCTGAACCTTGTATCATCTCAAAACAAGGTCTGAATATGCTGAACGTTATGTTGCTCTAAGGCTTTGGTTTTGGGCCTAAACTGGTGTGTGCCAGATTCTAAACATTGGCACACTTTTTTATGGAGACTCCTTGGTCTGGTCTAAATGTGGACCAGATTTAAACAGACTGGTAAAACATGTGACGGTCACATGGATCTGAAAACCCCTGAGTCTAAACTAACACTTCCACAGGTTAAACTGATTGTTGTTTCTGTCCAATTACAATTTTAACCCTCTGAGACCCACAGTTGCAGAATTGCAACATTTACTTAAAGCTGTCTAGTGCCTCACACTGACTGAATGTAACAAAAACTGCATATCCCAGCACCCCACACTCTGCACTGCATCAGACAACATTTTTGGAGGGAAATTTTTAATATTTGAGGGAATATCACATTCCAAAGTCAAATGACACAGCTGCTTCTACTGACCACCCAGCTCTCTTTTCTGGATCCATTTGAACCAATCTAAAAGTAAGTATACAATCTGTAATATTTTTTTTCTTTCATTCATAACATGTTTAGTGTTATAAAAGTTCAATATATGTTTTTAAAAGTATAATACACATGATTTAGAGTGATTTATGTTGCAAAAACACTGGGTTACAAAGGGTGCACCTTTCCCACAGAGAATCCCTAACCTTTGTGAAGGGGCTGTTCACAAGAGGATGTACCAACACAGACGGGAGAGCCAGAGTGGACCTCAGTCTGCCGTACACCTCCACCTTAAAGCCACAGGCCACTCCTTTGAGGACAGTGAGGTACAGGTTAGCACCAAGGGAGTGTGCAGGGTAAGCCTGCAGGTCTGAGCTCGGCATATCAGGAGATACGGTCATGAAGCATCAGCACTACCTACAGGGCAAAACTACAATGTGTATGCAGAGAACTTTTCCACCTCTGTGCCTCTGCTTGTTAAACTGCTCGAGTGTGGCATACACTTTGTTGGCACTGTTTGTCCTGGGCGTGTGCCAAGCCTCAGGTTAGCAGAAGAGAAGGAGCTGAAAAAACAAGGAAGAGGAAGCTTTGACTTCAGAGTGTCTGAAGAACACAACATCTGTGCGGTGAGGTGGTATGATAACCGCTCAGTCACACTTCTCTCCACTTTTGATGGTCCAAACCCAGTCGACAAGGTCGCACGGTGGAACAAATCCACCAAGTCCTTCACTGAAGTGAGAAGACCATCAATTGTGAAGATGTACAATAAATTCATGGGTGGGATCGACTTGCTGGATTCCTTCACAGCCAAGTACAAGTTGCACATGAGGTGCAAACGGTGGGACATGTACATCTTTTGGCACACCATCATCATTGCCGTGGTAAATGCTTGGCTGCAATACAAGCGCGACTGCAAGACCCTGCAGATCCCCTACTGCTGCACATTTATTTTTATCTTTACTTTCAATGCACATTCTCTTGCACATGACCATTTCACTGCTGCATCTTCCATTGCACATTTTTGATGCACATTTTGGACATCTGTAAATAGGTATTTATTTATTCTGTTACACTGATTTCAGATTTTAGATTCTAGGTTTTAGATTTTTGTCTTAGATAGTTTTTGTTTTGTCTTTTTTGCACTACTTTGGCCAGAGAGAAACAAAATTTCGATTCACTGTTGAACACATATGGCAGAATTGACAATAAAGCTGACTTTGATCTTTGATCTTTGATCATTGATCATTGATCAGGAGAGGGTTCCAGGTACAGCTCTCTGCCTCTCATTCAAACTAACACCGTAAAGAGAGGTAACCTTCTGTGGATGAGGAAAGATCACCACTAAGTGCTAAAAAAGATACTGTACAACACTCCGAAAGGACAGCATTGGACACTTTCCTCATAAGGATTAAAAAAGAGGCTGGTGCAGGTAAGAGCAGATCCACCTCTTGCATGGAGTTCGATGTCCGCTGGTGCTTCAGAGATGCTTCTGTTTCATATTTGATGAGGGACATGATAAAGAGAAGAGTCCTGCCGCACATCATTTAAAGGGATATGCCACCCCCAGGTCAAATTTGGGCATCTCCCCACAGTCCAGAGACTAAAATAAGTGGTGGAAAGCGTTTTCCTGCTCACCCAGCCATTGTCCGAGTCTGTCGCCACTGACCGCCGCGGTATCTGCAGCTCCTCCGCGTTAGACTGGAGTCTAACGTCGCCAGAGAAAGATTTCGGCCAAAAGGAATTAATTTGCTTGATGCGTTTCCCAATTACTTTCTGTGTAGTGCGCATTCATATCGAGTGCAAATAAATGTGCAAATCAACACGGAGAGCTTGCCTTGGTCATTTTGGGTGGGAACTATTTTCCAGTGCGGAAGAATAAAGCCGAATCACGCACCACGTTGTGCAACAGGGGAACTCCCTTCCTGGTGCGTAACAGGGATTCCCCTGGCAGCGTGCTGCGTGATTCGGCTTTATTCTTCCGCACTGGAAAATAGTTCCCACCCAAAATGACCAAGTCAAGCTCTCCGTGTTGATTTGCACATTTATTTGCACTTGATATGAATGCGCACTACACAGAAAGTAATTGGGAAACGCATCGAGCAAATTAATTCCTTTTGGCCGAAATCTTTCTCTGGCGACGTTAGACTCCAGTCTAAGGCGGAGGAGCTGCAGATACCGCGGCGGTCAGTGGCGACAGACTCGGACAATGGCTGGGTGAGCAGGAAAACGCTTTCCACCACTTATTTTAGTCTCTGGACTGTGGGGAGATGCCCAAGTTTGACCTGGGGGTGGCATATCCCTTTAATGTTCTTGTTCTTATACAGGATTGTTGTATTAAATATAAGTTTTAAGTTAAAAAAAAAAAGTTCAAAACATTCTCATGTTCACTTAGTGCTGTTCTGTATAAAAAACATTTTAAAATGTTTTGATTTTATGGAGTGAGCAAAAGCTAATACAAAGTTGGCCTTTATTAAATGTGAAGTTGTAATGTCCCCCTGTCTCCGTCTGGTCACTGGTGAATCTCCCTGACTTCAGATGGGTGTGATTGACAAGTGGATGAGCCAATCAGGGACACGCACGGGCTGTCCACTTCAAAACAAAAACATAAAGGCTTACCAGCAAAGAAATATCAGTATTGGTGTACTCTGAATCTGAGACAAGGCAAATTTGGTTCAGAATGACCAATTCAGGTGACCAATGAGCTCCCTCGCTTCACACGCATCACCGGAATAATCTGATTGGATGAATATGTTTGGTTCTGGCTCGAGGTTTGACAGAGGGAGCGGTCACCAGACTGATGTCCCTCTGTTTAAACAACACAGGAGCTATTCTGTATTTACCAGACGCGTAAACCAGACCTATTATCAACTTTTCCGATATTTTAACCGTGTTGTTTTTCCTTCAAATGCTTTTCTTCCATGGAGATGCTACTGCTTTGTCTGGAGTATTTCACGGTACTGCTCTGTACTCTGTTCAGAGCCTATTGTTTTCCACCGTACACAGCCCCTCTGTGGTGGAATTATGGACGTGGGACCTTCTGCGGGCTCACTGTGGCCTACAATGACGCCTTTAGGCTTCTGCTGTAGGTGCCTGGGTGGAACAGTGCCAGTCAGATCTTTGTGGATGCTCACACCCCCTGTACAGCTGGAGGTGTCTGAAAACTCCATCATAAAGACTCTGACCAATCCTCAAATGAGCTCATGCTGTTCCAACTCTGTCCTGAGGCACCGGGCACAGAAACTCCACACTTTTAAGAATGACTTTATTGATCTAAAAAAAAAAAGCTTTATGCAAAATGACAGCCGTGGTAAGATCTCCATAAAAGAAACATGTGAAGTGTGCAAAATACACAGAGGTCTGCCTTCCATGGGATTGCAGTGGATTATGGGGGATTGCAGTGGATTATGGGGGATTGCAGTGGATTATTGGGGATTGCAGTGGATTATTTGCCTGGTTTACACCAGACCATATCACAGTGAGATATGGTCTGGGAGCCACCTTCAAAATATCTCGTAGCGGAGGTGTGGTTTACGATCGCCAACAGCCGTTTATTGGGCGTTACGAATGTCTATCATTTGGCGTATACGTAGCCCATAGCCAATCATGTCAGTTGTCAGTTCAAACTACAAGTTTCAGTTTGTCGCACACTACGCGTCACCGTCTTTCCACCCCTCCCTGCTCTCTGATTGGGTCCCAAAATCAGGAGAGCTCGCTTAGCCTAGCTGGGTTTTCCCAGGTTAGTGGATTATGGGGGATTAGTGGGGATTACGCCGTGCGGTCTCATTCCTTATGCAACTGTGGTGATGCTTTAGGGAGCGTCTGGGAGAGAAGATGTCCCACCAGAAGGAGATGTTGTCCCCCGAGGAGGAGATGGTGTCCCACCTGAAGGAGATGGTGTCCCGCCTGAATGAGAAGGTGTCCCGCCTGATGGAGATGTTGTCCCGCGAGAAGGAGATGGTGTCCCGCCAGAAGGAGATGGTGTCCCGCCAGGAGGAGATGTTGTCCCGCGAGAAGGAGAAGGTGTCCCGCCTGGAGGAGAAGGTGTCCCTGTCCTGCCAGAAGGAGAAGGTGTCCCGCCAGGAGGAGATGTTGTCCCGCCAGGAGGAGATGTTGTCCCGCGAGAAGGAGATGTTGTCCCGCGAGAAGGAGATGTTGTCCCGCGAGAAGGAGTTTATGTCCCTCCTGAAGGAGATGATGTACCTGTCCCATCTGGAGGAGATGTTGTGCCGCCAGGAGGAGATGTTGTCCCGTGAGAAGGAGATGTTGTCCCGCGAGAAGGAGATGTTGTCCCGCGAGAAGGAGATGTTGTCCCGCGCGGAGGAGATGTTGTCCCACAAGGAGGAGATCGTGTCCCGCCTGAAAGAGATGGTGCCCCGCAAGGAGGAGATGTTGTCCCGCGAGAAGGAGATGGTGTCCCGCCTGAAAGAGATGGTGCCCCGCGAGGAGGAGAAGGTGTCCCACCTGGAGAAGGAGGTGTCCCTCCAGGAGGAGAAGGTGTCCCACCAGGAAGAGATGTTGTCCCGCAAGAATGAGAAGGTGTCTCGCCTGAAGAAGGTGTCCCTGTCCCGCCTGGAGGAGATGGTGTCCCGGCTGGAAGAGATGTTGTCCCGCGAGGAGGAGATGTTGTCCCGCGAGGAGGAGATGTTGTCCCGCGAGGAGGAGAAGGTGTCCCGCCTGGAGGAGAAGGTGTCCCGCCTGGAGGGGATGGTGTCCCGCCTGAAGGAGATGGTGTCCCACCTGAAGGAGATGGTGTCCCGCCTGGAGGAGATGGTGTCCCGCCTGAAGGAGAAGGTGTCCCTGTCTCACTTGGAGGAGATGGTGTCCCGCCAGGAGGAGAAAGTGTCCCGCCTGGAGGAGAAGGTGTCCCGCCAGGAGGAGATGGTGTCCCGCCTGGAGGAGAAGGTGTCCCGCCAGGAGGAGATGGTGTCCCGCCAGGAGAAGATGGTGTCCCGCGAGAAGGAGAAGGTGTCCCGCGAGAAGGAGAAGGTGTCCCTGTCCCGCCTGGAGGAGAAGGTGTCCTGCCAAGAGGAGATGGGGTCCCGCCAGGAGGAGATGGTGTCCCGCCAGGAGGAGAAGGTGTCCCACCTGGAGGAGAAGGTGTCCCGCCTGCAGAGGGAGCTAGACCATGGGGCGCAAGGCCAAAGCTCTGCCCACGAGCAAGGCACTATGGAGCAGCAGCAGGTACGACTTCCACACTGGACTTAAGGACATTACTTCTTTAAATGTGTTATGTTTTTTTTTATCATACATGCATGCATACACACATACATACATACACACATACATACACAGCCGGCGCCACGAGGGGGCGTTTGGGGGCGACGCCCCCTCACGTCATCAGTCCCGCCCCCTCAGGTGAGAGTTGTAAAAGAAAAAGGAAATTAAAATAAATACTGCAAAAATACTAGCCCACGCTATTCAGCAATATAAATGAGTTAAAACATAGATCAAATTAATTATTTTTAAAACAAACGGATACGGCAATTGTTCAAAGCGATTTGATAGGCTGAGGGTTGCGCCGCGCACCGCACAACTTGCGCGGGATATGGTTGCTAGGCTTCATTGTAGTGGAAGTGGATTAAATGATGGATATACGAATGTGGATTAAACCTAGTAAGATTCCTCCAGAGGATCCGAGACCTTGTTCACCAGCACCACCCGACACAGCCTTACAGACTTCTTCAGCGGAGCATCCAACCGAAGGCTTCAACTTTTCTGAGGTAGGCTAGCTTCTAGTTCCTACACAGTATTTTATGTTAAGGTGTGGACTTTATAGTGAGAGAAAAGTTATGTGTTGTTATAAATATATGTGTGGTGGAGTGCTATGTGGCGTTAATGTACTGTCTCTTGGCGTTGCTCAGATCACTTGTTGGCTTGGTTTTGTGGTATGCAGGAGATCACGAGGGTCTATTAAATAATAATAATTAATAATAATATTAATAATTTAAAAAAAACTCTCATCACTTTTTACTCTTGGCCAGTCTCTTACAAAGGTGTAGTCTAAATACACGAGCGCGCCTGACCCATTACACACGCGAGCGAGGAGCGAACTTTGTTGTGGGATGTGTGTGTACGTGTGTGTGCGACGCGACCCCGCCCCCTCTGATAAATTCATCACCCCCCTATTATTTTATGTCTGGCGCCGGGCCTGCATACATACATACATACATACATACATACATACATACATACACACTGCACAAAGAGATAAGATAAGATAAGACTTTATTGATCTCACACAGGAGAAATTTACTTGCCACAGTAGCTCCAGGCAGAGACAGTTTGAACAAGAAAGAAAGTGCATGCAGCCAGGAATGGGATAAAGTAAGTAATCATTTTTAAAAAAGTAATAATAATAAGTAATAATAGTAATAATGGAAATAGTAATAATAATAATAACAATACAAGCATCAACATGGAAAAGAGGATATTGCACATCTGGTCTATATATTAGAGTTGTACAGTCTGATGCCGGTGGGAATGAAGGATCTGCGGTAGCGCTCCTTTTTGCACTGGGGGTGCCTCAGTCGGCTGCTGAAGGAGCTGCTCAGCTCCTCTATAGTCTGGTCCAGAGGGTGAGAGGTGTCGTCCATGATGGACGTGAATTTGGCCAGCACCCTCCTCTCAGCCACCTCCTCTACAGAGTCCAGAGGACAGCCCAGGACAGAGCTGGCCCTCCTGACCAGCTTATTAAGTCTCTTCCTGTCCCGCTCTGTGCTGCTCGGGGCCCAGCAGACGACAGCGTAGAGGAGAGCAGAGGCCACCACAGAGTCATAAAAAGTCTTGAGCAGAGGCCTGCACACTCCAAAGGACCTCAGTCTCCTCAGGAGGTGGAGGCGACTTTGGCCCTTCTTGTACAGGGCGTCGGTGTTGTGGGACCAGTCCAGTTTATTGTTGAGGTGAACACCCAGGTACTTGAAACTGTCCACAGTCTCTATGTCCTGCCCCTGGATGCTCACCGGTGAGTGAGGTAGTGGTCTCCTGAAGTCGATCACCAGCTCCTTTGTCTTACTGGTGTTAAGGCACAGGTGGTTTTGCCCACACCAGTCCACAAAGTCCCTGATGACCAAGCGGTACTCCAGCTTGTTCCCCTCCAACACACAGCCCACAATGGCCGAGTCGTCAGAGAACTTCTGGAGATGGCAGCTGTCTGTGTTGTAGGTGAAGTCCGAGGTGTAGATGGTGAAGAGGAAGGGTGAGAGGACAGTTCCCTGGGGGACCCCAGTGCTGCAGACTACCACCTCTGACTCACAGCCGCGCAGCCGCACGTACTGTGGACGGTCAGTGAGGTAGTCGATGGTCCAGGCAGCGAGATGTCCATCCACTCCCGCGTCCTCCAGCTTAACCCTAACCCTAACCCTAACCCGGCCTGATGGTGTTGAAGGCGCTGGAGAAGTCAAAGAACATGACTCTCACAGCACTCCCAGCGGTCTCTAGGTGGGTGAGCGCCCGCTGCAGCAAGTAGATGACGGCGTCCTCTACTCCTACGTTTGGCTTGTAGGCAAACTGCAGCGGGTCCAGGGTGGGGCTCACCACAGAGCGGAGGTGGCTGAGGATCACCCTCTCCATGGTCTTTATGAGGTGGGAGGTCAAGGCGACTGGTCTGTAGTGGGCCGGTTCCCTGGCGTTTGTTGTTTTGGGAACCGGGACCACACAGGAGGTCTTCCACAGGACGGGGACCTTCTCCAGGCTGAGGCTCAGATTGAACATGTAGCAGAGAACCTCACAGAGCTGGTCTGCACAGGTTCTCAGCAGCCTGGGGCAGATACCGTCAGGTCCTGCAGATTTCCCCTGTCTGAGTCGTCTTAACTCCCTCCTCACCTCGTCCGGTGTGATGGAGAGGGGGGAGTGAGGGGGGGGACTGGGGTGGACTGCAGGGGGTAGTGGTGGTGGGGGGTGGAGGGGGGCTGGTGCTGGGTTGGGTGCGTGTGAAGGGGGAAGGGGATGTGGCTACTGGCCCGGGGAGGTGTGAAGAGGAGGAGGGAGTCGGCAGAGGGGGTGGGGGGCGCATCAAACCTGTTGAAATAACAGTTTAATTCGTCTGCCCAGCGCTGATCACCGTCAGCTGTTCCTCTGCCACTCTGTCCAAAACCAGACATGTTCCTCAGTCCTCTCCACACGCCCCGTGCGTTGTTTTGGGCCAGCTGCTCCTCCATCCTCCTCCCATAGTCCTTTTTGGCCCTTCTGATCCTCCATTGGAGCTCTCTCTGGACCCTTTTCTGCTCCTCTCTGTCCCCTGAGTTGAAAGCCCTTTTCTTCTGGTTCAGGAGGGCTTTAAGCTCAGGGGTGATCCAGGGGTGGTTGTTGGAGAAACACCGTACTCTCCTGGTTGGCACAGTGTTCTCCACGCAGAAGATGATGTAGTCTGTGATGCAATGGGTCAGGCCGTTGATGTTGTTTCCATAAGAGTCAGTGAAAATGTCCCAGTCAGTGTTCTGGCAACAGTCCCTCAGACTCTCACAGGCCTCCTGAGTCCAAAGCTTCACAGACCGCTTCTGCACAGGTTCTCTTCGCACCCTGGGTGTGTATTGCGGGAGCAGGTAAACCAGACAGTGATCCGAGCGTCCGAGCGGGGGGAGGGGAGCGGAGGTGTAAGCGTCTTTGATGTTGGCGTAAAACAAGTCCAGAGTCTTATTGTCTCTCGTGGGGAATGTGACGTATTGAGTGAATGTGGGGAGAGTAGTGGAGAGTGATGTATGAAACACACAATACACACAAACACACAAACACACAATAATTAGATTAGCAACATTAGTCACAACACTAACACTAATATTATTATTTAATATTATTATTGTTATTTTGACAATCATCATCAGAATAATTCTTGGCTTGTTAGGAGAGATTCTAAAGTTATTGTTCGATCCTCCCACAGCTGTATGTTTTTAAGTTTGGGTTTATGGATTGGTAAAGCCTATTGCTCTAATGATTTATTATCTATGAAGTCCAAAATCCATGTTTGCAAATGCACAAACTGTGGGCTCGTCCACCTGCAGGCCACAGGTTCAGCAGCTAAGAATATCCGTCTTTCCATAAAGTAAAAAATAGTAAATATATTTCTGGTAGGCATGGTATTATTTTTTGTAATACCTGAGAAAGAGTCTTTACAGCATTCTTCCAAAAGGAGGATAATTTAATGCATTCTGAAACTAAATAGGCAGATTTATCTGCCTATTTCTAAGCACGCGAAAGGCCCCCTGACACCCTTGTTGAACTGCCTTGGTGACGTCAAGGCTTGGTTGGCCCAAAATTTTCTCTGTTTGAACGAAGGGAAAACTGAAATTGTGCTCTTTGGGCCCACTGATCCCTCATTGGACTTGGGCCCCTTTAAAGATAATGTTCATCCCTTCGCCACCAACCTTGGCGTCACCATGGACAGTGATTTTAAACTCAGCAAGCAGATCAACACAGTCGTTAAATCAGGCTTTTATCATCTTCGTCTTTTATCCAAAGTTAAACCGTTTTTAAGTTTTAAGCATTTTGAACAAGTTGTTCACGCTTTTATTTCTTCGCGTCTGGACTACGGTAATGCTCTTTATACTGGCATATCACAAAATGCTCTTTCACGCCTACAGTTAGTCCAGAACTCCGCGACACGACTTTTAACAGGAACCAAAAAACGTGAGCACATCACCCCAATTCTTGCGTCTTTGCACTGGCTTCCTGTTCATTTTAGAATTGATTTTAAAATGTAATTGTTTGCTTTTAAAGCTTTGAATGGACTGGCCCCGGATTACATCTCGGACCTCATCCAAATGTACACTCCGGCGCGCTCTGAGGTCTGAGGGCTCCAGCTGGCTCCAGCCTAGGACCAGACTTAAATCCAGAGGGGACAGAGGGGACTGTCTCCCATTATAAATGGGAGACAGGTTATATCTCACTCCCCCATTTCTGTTTAGATATAACCTGTCTCCCATTTATAATGCGATTCTTAGACCAGTCAAACAGAGCCAGGGCAGAGGGGTGGAGAGGGCCGTTAGACGTTGAATAGGGGGTCGAAACAGCCGTCAGAGTAATTTGAAAAACAAAGAGACAGATTAGGGGGATCGTTTTCAGAGCTTTTGTCATTGTCAGACACGCCTCCCGGCAGCTAGATATAAGCAGGGTCTAACCAGTACAATAACCAGAGCTGACGAAGCCTCTCGGATGAGCGGCGAAACGTTTTCAACCAAACAAACTTTGTCGAGTTGACAAATTGAACTTCTCCTTTGATCATGGATTCTACCTGGACGACTGAGGGACTTTTCACGTATTTTATGGTATATTTATTTGTATGCACACTTGTTTCTGTGATTATTTGTTTATTTTAAATGATGTTTCTGTGCAGCACTTTGGAAACGCTTTTAGTTTATGAAATGTGCTATAGAAATAAAGTGGATTGGATTGGATTGGATAAATGGATAAATGACCCTCCTGCGTTACAGTTGCAGAGTGTGAACTGGGTGACGGAAGAGCTCCAGTTTTGAACAATGTGCAGGGAGTAAAATAAGTTCTGTGAATAATATTAAAATGAATAACTTGAGCCCCTCCTTGAGCCGCCACCTTAACATGGTGGAGGGGTTTGAGTTCCCGAATGATCCCGGGAGCTGTGTTGTCGGTGACTTTATGCCCCTGGTAGGGTCACCCAAGACAAACAGTTCCTGAGGGACGGGTCAGATTAAGAGCGGTTCAGAAGCCCTTATGTCGAGAAATAAAACAAGGCCAGATACAACGCCCGGACTGGTGTTACCGGGGCCCCACCCTGGAGCCAGACCTGGGGTGGGTGCTCGCCAGCGAGCATCTGGTGGCCGGGCCTTTCCCCACGGGGCCAGGCCTGAAGGAGCGACGTGGGGCCGTCTTGCTGTGGACCCGCCACCCACAGGAGAATCCATAAGGGCCAGGTGCAAAGAGATTTGGCAGCCAGATCTCCGGACATGGAGGCTAGCTCTGGGGACATGGAATGTCACCACGCTGGGGGGACGGGGGGGGGACGGGGGTGGCTGAGCTCATGCGGGAGGTTGAGCGTTACCGACTAGATATAGTTGGCCTCACCTCCACGCACAGCTTGGGGTGTGGAACCCAACTCCTTGAGGGGCACTGGACCCTCCATTTCTCTGGTGTTGCCCGCAGGGAACGGTGGCGGGCCGGTGTGGGCCCCACAGCTCAGCCGCCGAGTGTTGGAGCTCACCCCGGTGAACTCCAACACTCCCTGCGCCTTCGGGTCGGGGACAGGTCTCTCACTGTTGTGTCGGCTTATGGGCCGAACAGCAGTGCAGGGTACCTGGTCTTTTGGAGTGCCTGGGAGGGATACTGGACAGTGCACTGACCGGGGACTCCGTTGTTCTCTTGGGAGACTTCAACACCCACGTGGGCAACGACAGTGACACCTGGAGAGGGGTGATTGGGAGGAACGGCGAGTGGTGTTCTGTTATTGGACTTCTGTGCTAGCCACTTCTGTGCTAGCCACGGTTTGTCCATAACGAACACCATGTTCGAGCACAAGGGTGTCCATCAGTGCACGTTGCACCAGGACACCCTAGGACGGAAGTCGATGGTCGACTTTGTTGTCGTGTCATCTGACCTCCGGCCGCGTGTCATGGACATTCGAGTGAAGAGCGGGGCAGAGCTGTCAACTGATCACCACCTGGTTGTGAGTTGGGTCCGCTGGCGGGGGAGGAAGCCGGAGAGACCTGGCAGGCCCAAGCATATCGTGAAGGTCTGTTGGGAATGTCTGGCAGAGCACCTTCAACTCGCACCTCCGGGAGAGCTTCTCCCAAATTCCGGGGGAGGCTGGAGACATAGAGTCCAAATGGGCTTTGTTCTTGGCCTGTCTGTGGTGCCTGTCGTGGCTGCAATCCCCAAACCCGGTGGTGGACCCGGAAGTAAGGGATACTGTCAGGCTGAAGAAGGAGTCCTATCGGGCCTTTTTGGCTCATTGGACTCCTGAGGCAGCTGACGGGTACTGGCGGGCCAAGCGTGCTGCAGCCCGGGCGGTAGCAGAGGCAAAAACTCGGGTTTGGGAGGAGTTCGGAGAGGACTATTGGACGGCCTCAAAGAAATTCTGGCAAACCATTCGGCGCCTCAGGAGGAGGAAGCAGTGCTTCACCAACACTGTTTATGGTGCGGGTTGGGAGCTGTTGACCTCGACTGGGGATGTTATCGGACGGTGGAAGGAATACTTTGAGGATCTCCTCAATCCCGCCGTCACGTCTTCTGAGGAGGAAGCAGAGGCAGACTCACTCATCACCCTAGCTGAAGTTACTGAGGTGGTTGGAAAGCTCCTCGGTGGCAGGGCCCCGGGGGTGGATGAGATCCGTCCTGAGTATCTTAAATCTCTGGATGTTGTAGGGCTGTCTTGGCTGACACGTCTCTGCAACATCGCGTGGCGGTCGGGGACAGTACCTCTGGAATGGCAGACCAGGGTGGTGGTCCCTCTGTTTAAGAAGGGGGACCGGAGGGTGTGTTCCAACTATCGGGGAATCACACTCCTCAGCCTTCCCGGTAAGGCCTATTCCAGGGTGCTGGAGAGGAGAATTTGACCAATAGTCGAACCTCGGATTCAGGAGGAGCAGTGTGGTTTTTGTCCCAGCCAGGGGAAACTGGAGCAGCTCTATACTCACCATCGGATGCTTGAGGGTGCATGGGAGTTTGCCCAACCAGTCCACATGTGCTTTGTGGATCTGGAGAAGGCATTCGACCGTGTCCCTCGTGGGGTCCTGTGGAGAGTGCTCTGGGAGTACGAGGTTCGGGGCCCTTTGCTAAGGGCTGTTCAATCCCTGTATGACTGGAGCAGGAGCTGTGTTTGCATTGCCTGTAGTAAGTCGGACCTGTTTCCGGTGCATGTTGGAATCCACCAGGGCTGCCCTTTGTCACCGGTTCTGTTGATTATATTTATGGACAGAATTTCTAGGCGCAGTCAGGGGCCGGAGGGGATCCGGTTTGGGAACCACAAGATCTCATCTATGCTGTTTGCAGATGATGTTGTCCTGATGGCTTCATCGAATCGGGACCTTCAGCATGCACTGGGGCGGTTTGCAGCCGAGTGTGAAGCGGCTGGGATGAGGATCAGCTCTTCCAAATCAGAGGCCATGATTCTCGACCGGAAAAAGGTGGCTTGCCCTCTCTAGGTGGGTGGGGAATCCTTGCCTCAAGTGGAGGAGTTAAAGTATCTCAGGGTCTTCTTCACGAGTGAGGGGAGGATGGAGCGTGAGATTGACAGTCAGATTGGTGCAGCGTCAGTAGTGAAGCGGTCACTGTACCCGGACTGTTGTGGTGAAGAGGGAGCTGAGCCGAAAGACAAAGCTCTCGATTTACTGGTCAATCTACGTTCCTACCCTCACCTATGGTCATGAGCTCTGGGTAATGACTGAAAGGACGAGATCACGGATACAAGCGGCCGAAATGAGTTTCCTCTGCAGAGTGGCTGGGTGCACCCTTAGAGATAGGGTGAGGAGCTCGGTCACACGGGAGGAGCTTGGAGTAGAGCCGCTGCTTCTTCACGTCGAGAGGAGCAGCTGAGGTGGCTCGGGCGTCTGTTCTGGATGCCTCCTGGACGTCTCCCTCGGGAGGTGTTCTGGGCATGTCCCACCGGAAGGAGGCCCCGGGGAAGACCCAAGACACGCTGGAGGGACTATGTCTCCCGGCTGGTCTGGAGACCACCGGAGGAGCTGGAGGAAGTGTCCGGGGTGAAGGAGGTCTGGGAGTCCCTGCTTAGACTGTTGCCCCCGCGACTCGGCCCCAGATAAGCGGAAGAAGATGGATGGATGGATGAATAACTTGGTGATTGGGGCTACGAGATGAGAGCTGCATATTTTGCCATATTTAGTTTTTGGGCATTTGCCAGTTCCCCAATTTTATTATCTTAAACGGTGATACACTTTTGACCTGCAGAATTGTGTAGAAATAAAATAAGACTTTATTGATCTCACACAGGAGAAATTCACTTGCCACATTAGCTCCAGACAGTTTTGTGCAAATAAGCGACAACAGGCACTTAGGGTAAAAATGGTAAATATATTTAAATTACAAAATGAATGTAAAAATACATCAAAAATTCAAATTACAAACCGTACATTTTAACAATTAACAGGATTTTGGTTTTGTAACACTATAACACCAAATTTTATAAATAATCTCATATCTCAAGATGATCCCCGTTTTGCAGAAGCAGAGCTGGTCGCAGGAAGGGCATCAGTGCCATTTTCATTGGGATCTTCATCACTGCTGCTCCTGTCTTCAATACTGCTGCTCCTGCTGCTGCTGTCATCTCCTGATGTAGGAACAAAAAAGGTGACAATTTATCTACATAATAAAATCATGTACACATGGTTACATTTATAAATATAAAGTCAGTGGCAGCATTATTATTACTGCTATTTTCATCACCTGGTCTGGGAGTCCTCATCATCATCCCCACTGTCACTGAGACATCATCATCATCACTTTCCACAGGTACAGCCTGGGCTGGGGTCCACCTTATGGTCGCTTTGCATAAAACATAGACAGCTTCATTTTGTTCTATGTAAAATATAGAAAGAAAAAAAAAATTCCAGAATGCTGTCTTACTCAGTGATTATAGAAATTTGGTAGAATTGTGTTTTCTAAAAAACAATGCTTGTTGGCCCTGAAATTGATCTAAATACTACTAAAATGCACTCATTATTGCTGTATGTATGCAAGCTATAGAGGCTGACGCAGTTAGCCCTAGTGGCCGGATGTCGCTAATTCATTACAAACAGAAACCTTCAAATAACTCAAAAAGTATCATTCACATAAAGTCGATTCCAATATATAAGTTGAAGATGGAGTCAATACACTGGTACATATTTTTACTTTGTCCAACTTACCTCACGTTAGAAAAATTCTCCACATTTTCAGCCTCAAAACGGAGATCTGCTATTTCGGCTACTTAGCTTCCATAAACCAGATGTTGTTCAGCCACTGAGCGGTCCTACAAGAAACAAATGGTTCCTGACCATGCACAAAACGGCATTAGAGGAATTGCATGCATTATGTTAGCTACAGGCTGCAGGAAGCGGATTTGTAATTAATCTAATTAATCGCATTTTAAGAGTGCGAGAGAGAGATTGTGAGTGAGCGAGCGATCAAACCCACTTTGCGATTGAGTTTGTCAGTTTTTCTGTGGTCCCTTTGCTTGTTTGTTTCCCAAATTCTGTGAGCGTGATTTGGTGGTTTGGTGGTTTGGTGGTTTGGTGAAGTGCACTCGCGCTTGCTCTATCACCGGTAACGATGGAACTTGTCCAGACGTGTTTAGCCCTGTTCGGATGGGATTAGTTTTATGGGGTGACATGCGGTGAAGTAATAATTACCAGGGAATTTAGTCGTGTCTGAACGCACCATGTCCGTAAACATAAGGGAGTAAATTTACAGTGAGTTTCACCTTCTGTAAAACGGTCTGGAGGAATTACCATAGGTAATATTAATCCCGTGCGAATGCGACCCTCGGTAAAGATGTATGTAATATTTTGTCACATCCATTTAAAGAAATAATTTACCGCAATTTTCAAACATGGAGGAGCTTGAAGCGCTTTGTTTTGCCGGCAAACAAAATGATCTACCGGTACTCTCAAACAAACGCACACATCGACCAATGAAAAAGACCAAGAGGTATAAATCTGTCGTCAGAGGCATGAAACTTGTTTTAGGTCATGTTTGCTCTGTTAGTCCTGATTATGGGCAATAATTTGCATAGTTCGCTACTATTCCAGATAGGCTAATCATGACTTCTTGATCTTCAGCTGATGCTTTTACGGTGACGAATACGTGACGGCAGAGCGTAAACAAACTCCTCCCATGTCAAATAAATATTACGGACATTTCTTGTCCTGTGTGAATGGGTCATTTATATTACAGAGGTCCTGTGATAAACCCACATTACTCTACATCCCCCTGGAAAACTAATCCCGTCCGAATCCGGGTATATACCTGTGTTTATACCCGTGTTTATACTTGTGTTTATACTTTGTGATTTTAATCACAGACTGTTCTGCAGGGGGACGCAGCTGAAGATCAGTCCGAGCAAACTTCAGGACCAGGACCAGCTCCACACCAGATCTAGTCTGGGTCTAACACAGAACTATTAAACCAGGACATTTTGGGAATACTTTGGATTGTTTTTCAAGTTTGAAATGGATTTTGAAGTTTATGTATTTTAAAGGAATATTAAAGTTTCGGTAATAAAACACGTTGATTTACTCACCCATACCACTTTAGAAGAAGAAGTGACTTTATTGATCTCACACTGGAGAAATTCTTCTCTGCATTTTAACCCATCCTATATATATATACATATATTAGGAGCAGTGGGCAGCACACACATTAGGGCGCCCGGGGACCATCTCCATGATCTTCTTGCTTCGGTTTGGTCAGGACCTAAGCTGGAGGTACCTATGGTGAATGTTTTGGGTTGATGGGGGAAACCGGAGTGCCCGCCCAGACACGGGGAGAAACATGCAAACTCCACACAGAAAGGCCTGGGCGACCCGGGGATCGAACCCGGAACCTTCTTGCTGTGAAGCAAGAGCGCTAACCACTCTGCTACCGTGCCGCCAGGTACGGTAGTGACATTTGGAGCAGTTCCATAGATCTGGTAGGTTAGGATATCCGGGTAACACGAGTGCTCGGGGCACAATGTTGCGGTCAACAAATAACACAAACTTTAGCACTTTTCAAATCACAGAAGCTCACTGTGTCAGCGTAGACTTTAAAGGGATAGTGCGGTTTTTTGATGTTAATCTGTATGGGTTTCCTTCTAAAAGTTACGTGCGGTAACACCGGCTTACCTCTGACAGTTTGCGCTCAGCCTGGTTCTGCTCGTGTTCTGGAGCTCAGGTAATTAGGTCCGATAACTTCGCGGGGACTCGTAATAAAGCTTGTTTTTCTTCTCAAAACAAAACATTTGTCCGAAAGGTGATATATTTGCGTCTCAAACAGTTTTCCACGAAAAATCCAGCAGCGTAGTTAGCATTCGCATATCTCGTCTCGATTCGCATCACTGCGCGCCTATTACTTATTATTCGCCTGTTAACCTTTAGGGGAAGTGAACGATGGATGGGGTCCGCCGTAAGGGGAAGTTTACGAGTGAACAGGCAACAGGCAGCTAATGTGAGCGCAGTGATACGAATCGATATGCGAATGCTACCTACGCTGCTGGATTTTTTGTGGAAAACTGTTGGGACACAAATATATCACCTTTCGGACAAATGTTTTGTTTTGAGAAGAAAAACAAGCTTTATTACGAGTCCCCGAAAACATCTCCACTTGAGAACATGGTGTGAACATGCATTTATCCTGGTTGCGAAAAAAAAATGACATCTTGGACGAAGTTGAGCTTTCACAGGCTTCCACATCAGAATCCGGAGCTACTTACCTTGAAAATGGACCCAAACATGAAAGGCAAAGCTGTACGACGTTTGGACCATCGTGTTTGCAGTACCCACTTCAGTCCAGGCGATTTTTTACCAGCAAAGGAAAAGAAAGAAGGCCAGCGGATTCAGCACGCGGTTCTGAGAAGTAATCCGATACCCATGGCTTTTCTCTGGTGCTCCTCAAACTGTCTCCGCTTCCTTCTTTCTAACACCTCCTCATTCGTATACTCAGGCTCAAAATGATAGGGACGGCCATCATACTCAAATAAGTCCTCTTCAGTCTCAAAGTCTGAATCTTCAGCCATGTGTCACTCACAACAGAAAAGTTCAGAGTGTTGTTTATCTGCGAATCAGCCGGGGAATTTGCACGTGCGCGCTGTCCTCTATGATGATAATATAGCTGAATATCGGGATTCAGGAGATTTTGACTCCACTTAAAGTCTACGCTGACACAGCGAGCTTCTGTGATTTGAAAACTGCTAAAGTTTGTGTGATTTGTTGACCGCAACATTGTGCCCTGAGCACTCGCGTTACCCGGATATCCTAATCTACCAAATCTACGGAACTGCTCCAAATGTCACTAAAGTGATATGGGTGAGTAAATCAACATGTTTTATTACCGAAATAAAGTTCAGATTGTAAAAAACTTTAATATTCCTTTAAGCTCTGTTTTTATAAAAGAGAACATTTCATTTGTGTTTTAAACTGTTTACGCTGTTTAGTCTTTTGGATTAAAACAATCTTTGGAGAAAAATTAAAAATCTTTGGGGAAAAATTAATTTGTCTCAAAATGTATTTTATTGAAACTAGAGTGCGCATGCGCACTATGCGAGAACCCGGAAGTGTAGTCCAGAGCAGCACGAATCAGGCAGGTGAGTTTACGTAGGCACGTTCAGTGTCTTACCCACAGAGTGTGCCCTTACCCTTGGGTAGAGGTGCTGACAGTGTTCCCCTGGATGTGTCCGAGCACTACATCCCAGGGAGGGGCAGTGTCTGTGGGCCTTAGCGCTGTTACAGTCCGCCCTTCAGCTCTGGTTGAAGGGTGGTATGTTCAGTGTCTTACCCACAGAGTGTGCCCTTACCCTTGGGTAGAGGTGCTGACAGTGTTCCCCTGGTGGTCCTGGAGTGAGACACTTAGACAGAATTTAGAGTACCAGGGTTAGTTTTAGAGGTGGAGTACCATGGTCACTTTTGCCGTAAATTCAGCCCTGGAGTGCAGGGCTGACTTAACGCCGCTCAGTTTTGCAAAAGTAAGACAGCTTCAAGGGACCGAGGGCAGCTTTTCAGAATGACGTTTTTCAGAATTGAAAATGTGTGAAGAATCCCTCAGTCGTCCAGGTAGAATCCTTTTACCACAGAATTGAAAATGGTACAAAACGCGGTTCTTTAGAATCCGCTCAAAGAGCTTGATCGATGGGCATGCGTGATCTGCCATCTCAGAGCCCCTGTCTGATTCTATCCACGTCAGAAGGCTCCTGGGCACTGCAGGTTTTAGTGCTCGTTGGCAGGCATGAAACATGGACCTGAGATCGGTGAAATGCATCACGTGTGGTGCATATTAAAATTGACCCGAGATTTCCAATGCACTCCGGGAAATAACAGTTTTTGGGTTAGAAAAGTGCGCTGATGCCCCTCGCTGGAGCCGGGGGTTGGTCCGCCCAAAGACAGCCAAGTCAATATAAACTTTGTCATATTTTTTTGTAAAAAGCACCAGAGCTCCAGAGAGGGAGCTAAGCAGCCCAGGAAGGGGCACTGTTTTTGGGGGAGAGAAGTGCGCTGGTGCCCCTCGCTGGAGCTGGGAGGTCGGTGCGCCCAAAAACAGCCCGGGAAAGAGCACTGTTTTTGGGGGAGAAACAGTGTGCTTTGGGCCCTGGAACCACACACTTAGTGAAAATTTGCCAAAGTGTCTATGGACTTTGTCATAATTTGACTTTGGTGAAATCACACTAAGTCTAGACTTTGTCATATTTTTTTAAAAGAAGCACCAGAGCTCCATAGAGCGGACTCACAAAGTGATCTAAGCAGTCCGGGAAGGGGCAGTGTTTTTGGGGAGAAACGGTGTGCTTTGGGCCCTGGAGCCAGACACTTATTGAAAATTGACCAAAGTGTCTATTGACTTTGTCATAATTTGACTTTAAAGGCAAAGTAACATTTTTTACAATCTGAGTCTTATTTCCGTAATAAAACAAATTGTTTTACTCACCCATAGCACTTTGGTGTCATTTGGAGCCTACTAAAAGGGGGCTTCATCTGCTGTACATCTCCAGTTAGAAGCCACGAGCCACTCCTTTGAGGACAGTGAGGTACAGATCAATACAATCAGATCAGGTCCAGAGGTGTGAAAACACCCATCATGGTACTGAATGGGTATGCTAAACAAGAGCCCGGACAGAAACTGAAAACAAAAGACAGAAACTACAAAAACAAAGAGGGCTTCATTATCAATTTATTCACATGTATTAGATATACAACGGAATCTAAATTACATTTCGAAAGGACATGGAAAACCGTGAAGTGCAAAGGCACAACTAATTATCTAACAGACTACAAGAAATTTTTATCATGGTGGGTTTTAGTGGTCTAAACACACAAGAAAGACATGCATGCAGTAGTATAGATTTTGTGCTACAAGTGAATTTGAAAAAATAACATAATTTCATCAACATCAATAAACCATAGGTAAAGTGTAAGTAGACTAAAGCTATAAATGTTATGATCAGGGGTGCACATAACTTTTTCAGTGAGTTACTCATGTGAGAGATAGTGTTTGGTACTCACCTCATCCGCGATAAGTCTTAAAAGTCCCCCTCACTGTCCTCTGCAGTGTCGCCACCACTGTCCTCCTCTAGCTAGCTAGCTAGCTAGCTTGTTTATTAGCAATGGCTTGCGCTACGAAACGCCAGAGAAACTGCTTACTGTTGTCCAGGGCTCTCAAGTCTCACGCATTGAGAGTGTGACACACACAATTCGATGTGTTCACACGCTCACACGCCACACATGGTATTTCTCACGCTGATTTTTTTTTTTTGTGCCCAGAAAATCGGTCTGTGTGGCTCAGTTTATGCAGGCACCGCGCGTTTTCAGTGAAAAAAAACTCCTCCCCTCCTCCCCGCCCCGCTCCCCAGAAAAAAATCTCAGTTATCAGGCGCCGCGCCCTTTTCAGCCAATCAGAAAATAGATTGTTCTGTTGTTGGGCAGACTGTAGAGTGGTGAAGAACCCCCCCCCCCCCCCCCCCCGCGCTCCTCGGAAATTACGCAGCGCAGTCTCACGCACGACCCCGCTCAAAACTTAAAACTTGAGAGCCCTGCTGTTGTCTGTTTCTTTTTAGACATGTTTGACTTTACCAACATTCAACTAGATACTTGCACCGGCAACATGAACAGCCATGTGAAATAGTTTAGAAGGGATAGTCAGTACGCAGGAGCGCGGTAGTGGCCCAAGTCGCAGTACGCGTCGCTCATTTTTGTCGCGCATGCGTACCTGCGTACCAGTTACGTGCACCCCTGGTTATGATACAGTGTTTTGGCAGTGTAGTTTACTGTGACAAGTAACAGTGTAATTGAACATATACTCAACAAAAACATAAATGCAACACTTTTGTTTTTGCTCCCATTTTTCATGAGGACTATGGACTTAAAGATCTAAAATTCATTCCAGATACACAATATTACCATTTCTCTCAAACATTGTTCACAAATCTGTCTAAATGTGTGATAGTGAGCACTTCTGCTTTGCTGAGATAATCCATCCCACCTCACAGGTGCGCCACATCAAGATGCTGATCTGACATCATGATTAGTGCACAGGTGTGCCCCAGACTGCCCACAATAAAAGGCCACTCTGAAATGTGCTTTTTCTTTGCTTTATTGGGGGTCTGGGGACTCAGAACCAGTCAGTATCTGGTGTGACCACCATTTGCCTCATGCAGAGCAACACATCTTCTTCACATAGAGTTTATCAGATTGTCAGTTGTGGCCTGTGGAATGTTGGTCCACTCCTCTTCAATGGCTGTGCGAAGTTGCTGGATATTAGTGGGAGCTGGTACACGCTGTCGTATACGCCGCTCAAGCACATCCCAAACATGCTCAATGGGTGACATGTCCGGTGAGTATGCTGGCCATGCAAGAACTGGGACATTTTCAGCTTCCAAGAATTGTGTACAGATCCTTGCAACATGGGGCCGTGCATTATCTTGCTGAAACATGAGGTGATGTTCATGGATGTATGGCACAACAATGGGCCTCAGGATCTCATCACGGTATCTCTGTGCATTCAAAATGCCATCAATAAAATGCACCTGTGTTCTTCGTCCATAACAGATGCCTGCCCATACCATAACCCCACCACCACCATGGGCCACTCGATCCACAACATTGACATCAGCAAAGCGCTCACCCACACGACGCCACACACGCTGTCTGCCATCTGCCCTGAACAATGTAAACCAAGATTCATCCGTGAAGAGAACACCTCTCCAACGTGCCAGACGCCATCAAATGTGAGCATTTGCCCACTCAAGTCTGTTACGGCGACGATCTGGAGTCAGGTTAAGACCCCGATGAGGACGACGAGCATGCAGTTGAGCTTCCCTGAGACGGTTTCTGACAGTTTGTGCAGAAATTGTTTGGTTATGCAAACCAATTGTTTCAGCAGCTGTCCAAGTGGCTGGTCTCAGACGATCTTGGAGGTGAACCTGCTGGATGTGGAGGTCCTGGGCTGGTGTGGTTACACGTGGTCTGCGGTTGTGAGGCCGGTTGGATGTACTGCCATATTCTCTGAAACGCCTTTGGAAACGGTTTATGGTGGAGAAATGAACATTCAATTCACGAGCAACAGATCTGGTTGACATTCCTGCTGTCAGCATGCCAATTGCACGCTCCCTCAATGCTTGTGACATCTGTGGCATTTTGCTGTGAGACAAAACTGCACATTTCAGAGTGTCCTTTTATTGTGGGCAGTATAAGGCACACCTGTGCACTAATCATGATGTCAGATCAGCATCTTGATGTGGCACACCTGTGAGGTGGGATGGATTATCTCAGCAAAGCAGAAGTGCTCACTATCACACATTTAGACAGATTTGTGAACAATGTTTGAGAGAAATGGTAATATTGTGTATCTGGAATTAATTTTAGATCTTTAAATCCATCTAATGAAAAATGGGAGCAAAAACAAAAGTGTTGCATTTATATTTTTGTTGAGTGTATAAGTTAGGGGTTGTTATGATGCAAATACAGATGTTTTTTGCAGCAGATGTGTGCAATTGGTGCAAGCTGATGATAATGACATGGTATGAAACATTGCTTTTTTTCTTTAGGGAAGTGCCTGTGCAGATGTAGACTTTCCAGACTTTGCAGCACACCTACAATCCACTCCAGTCAAAGGCCAACACAAAGCCGATGAGGAGCCATCCGGATCAGCAGTGCCTGGGCCATTGTCGTCTGCATTGACTCTTGTACTGACCAGTCCACTTGAGAAAACTACAACTACTCGCAGTCGACGGTCCTTATCTGGGAAATACATTTGCTTTAGCACCTACATGGTCACACTCAGTGGTAAGCACAGCAGAAGAAATTGATATTTACAAAGTAAAATAATTAGGTATTAGCAGAGTGTATTTTCCCCTAAGTCATCATTACTCTGTCAAAATGTGATTGTTTTGTGTGTGCACTAGGGCCCAATCCCATCCACTTCAACCTCTGCTTCTGTTGCTGCACACCCGTCTGCATCTTCATCATCACCATTAGACCTTCACAGTGACGACGAAGGTGAAATGGACCAGGAAGTGCGTGATATCAGCACAAGTTTTGGCGAATTGGATCTGGATCCTGCAGACAAAAGCTTTGTACTACCAAGTTCCATGTCATCTTCCAGCACGGGGACTATGTCTGGGTCTGCAAGCATCACCGGAGACACCACAAAAGCGTGGGCTGAGAAAAAGTGGCTGGTGAATGAGTCACACCTCCTCCAGCTTTTTAAAACTTGTCCCCAGTGTACTAGTCCAGTGGTTCTCAACCTTTTTTCGTGAAGCCCCCCTGGCCTGTGTCCAAGACAACCCAGGCCCCCCAACCCCAAATCTTACCCGCATATACACACTAAAAGAAAAAAGTGATTAACTACAAACTTTTATTTGCAAAAATTCTCCCTTAAATGTTATCAGGTGTATCTAATACACAGTTTAGAACAGAAAAATAATGGCTCATTTTTCAAATTCAGTTTCAATGTGCACAAATATAATTTTGGTAAAGTCACAACCTCAACGCAGATGAAACTGTGCAGACCTCCTGTGATCTCTAGCGCCCCCCCCTAGGGGGGGCACGGACCCCAGGTTGAGAACCACTGTACTAGTCCAATAACTGAGACCACCAAAGGCTCACAAATTAAAATCCAGTGGACCTGTGGGAAACACTCTGGTGAATGGCAATCATGCCCCGACAGAAGAGGTATGCCAGAGAATAATCTGCTAATTGTTGCATCAGCAGTTTTTACTGGAGCCACATATACTGATATAGCAGACTGGGCAACTCTTCTCAGTGTTCAAATTCCGCACAAACAACGATTTTATAACATACAGAGAACATACATTATACCTGCCAAACAGAGTGCCTACAAAAAGGAAAATGACCAAATAATCTCCCGGCTTGTTGAAGACTCTAAATCTGGAAAGATGGTTGACCTCTGTGGTGACGCAAGGTGTGACAGTCCAGGTAAATATCACATTCTTTTCACTATAAATGATCATTTCACACATCACCATTAGTCTGGTTAACACCTGACCATATCACAAGTGAGATATGGGTCTGGAAACTCGCTTCGAAAAATCCCGTAGTGGAGGTGTGGTTAGCGATTGCCAACGGCCGTTTATTGGGCGTTATGAATGTCTATCATTGAGCGTATACGTAAGTCCATAGCCAATCATGTCAGTTGTCAGTTCAAACTACAAGCTTCCGTTTGTCATGTAGTACGCGTCACCGTCTTGCCGCCCCTCCCCGCTCTCTGATTGGGGCCCTAAATCTGGGACTCTCGCTTGGACGAGTTTCCAGGCCGCCTTCCAGTTCGAAACGAACGGAAGCGGCCTGGGAATTCCCAGGCTAACATCACCATAACCCCAGCTGGGAAACTGATTCACTTCTGTTTCTCTTCTAAGGTTAGAGTGCGAAGTACTCCACCTACTCTATCCAAAATGACGCCACAAAGGAAAACATCCACTTTGAATTGGTCCAGGTAATAAATCTCTGCCAAACCAAAAGTTAGTCTGTGGTAGAAAAATGACTTCTCAAACATAAAATGAACTATGTAACATTTTTGAATAACCATTATGGTACAGGTGTCAGAGGAAACGAGCTCTGTTGTGATGGAGGTGATGGGACTTCAAAGAGGACTGAGTGAGTTGGTGCATCGTGGGGTGGATGTGGCTGTGATGACGACTGACCGATCACCTTCTGTCCGGAAGATGTTGAGAGAACAATATCCCAACATCCTACATGAGTTTGATCTCTGGCATATTGTCAAGGGTAAGTCACCCGTTTTTATCTAAATACACAGTATAGAGGTGAATATTGATTTATAGAATTTACAATTTGATTCCAATCAGTGTTATTGTCCTAAGTGTACTGGGAGTTGTTAGCACCCTTTTCTGTCCTGAGTAATCCATGGTCTCCGCCTCAAGACAGAATGTAATGGGTCGTTAATGTAGAGATGTGGCTGTCTACGAGGGACAAAGGGACAGGGTCTGCTGGCGCTGCTTTGTGTATTGTGAGTCTAAAAAGGTGTGAAGATCATGTGGGTCGACCCTGTGAGGCTTTGTCAGAAAGAGTTTGTTTCTGCCCCCTCTCTAGACCTCATAATTTGGAAAATTTTGAGTGGATACGGCTGTTATTGCTTTCAAAAATCCTATTGCGCGTTTCCTCATATTTACAAGTAAACACACATTTTTAAAAACAAAGCCAGCAAGAATCTTCTGCATATATACTGAACAGATTTACAAAAGGTCCCCTTTCATTATTACAGCTCTGCATCCGTCGATGGACTTCTGTGCTGCACCACATCAGCAGTGTGCATCGATGTTAAGAAAATGGTTTTGTGCACACCTGCCTTCATCCATCTTTGTCAGATGAGGAGCAAGAGACGAAGAGGTGGATTGAACCAGATTCACCTGCTTTTCATGCCCTCAAAGACATCGTCACAAACAGGAATCTCCTCAAGGATCTGAAGCAAATGTCACTTTTCAAGCATACTGATTAGTCCCCTAGCTTCATGATTGTGACACAAGTTATTGTTCTGAAAGTGGTGTGACAATGCAGTCTGACATTGCAGCGTGGGAATTGTTCTTTTTATTACTTTTTTTTTTTTTTATAACTTTACTTTACTAATAGATTACTTTAGTTTACTGTTTCCTATGGAGTGAAAATGTACACTTACTAAATACAATATATATGCATTGGTTTGTCATGTACCAAAACAGGAACTTTGGAGGCCTTCCATTCTGTTATGCTCAAGTATGTTCCGAAGAGACTGCATTTCCGTTACGATTCCATGCGGGCAAGCACACAGTTGGCAATCCTTGACTACAATGAAAACTTTTTGGCAGACCACAGGCTTCCACTAAAAATGTAATTTAATATTTCAAGAAATTCTGAACAGTATTCACACACCTTTCAATGTTACAACTTTTGTTATATTGCTACAGTCTACTACTGTATACTCATTTGTGGTCGTTGAACAAGAATTGGAAAGGTCAATTCAATAATAAACTATACAAAGACACTTTGTATAGTTTATTACAATTATTCATAGACACTATGATTTTTTCTCATATTGACTATTGCTTTACTGTGTGGTCATTTGCTGGCGTTACTGCACTCAAGCCAATTGAACAACTTTACAAACGATCAATCAAGATACTTGATCGGAAACCTCAGTCCTTTCATATATGTTCTCTTCTAGAAAAATATAATTTCTTCAACTTTGAGAGACTGAAAACGTTTAAAGATCCCATGACATGGTACTTGTTGATGCTTTTATATGGCTCCTTAATGGTTCCCTAATACTGTAAATGAATCCTTCTTCAAAATCAACACTCAGTGCATGAGAAACAGAGATAAGATGAGAAAGAGTCATAAATGTCTCTCTCAAACTCTTTATTCTGGGCGTTGTTGCTTGAATGCAAATGAGGAGAAAAGAGATGGCCAATAGTAGAGGGTGGGGCGTGGCAAAACTCTCCGCTCAGAGCTCAGAGCCCACAGCTGATCCATTTCCTTGTTTTTGCACGGGGGAGAGATTTGAAGCGTTCCATTGAAAAATAAACACATTTCCACAGAAAATAAAATTAAACCACTGCTGTTCAGAGGTCCAGAGGCTCAGATAAAGGACTTCCGAGCCTAGAAACACTCGGACGTGCCTCCAGGCAAATAAAAAAACGCATTTCGCATTGCCTAGCGCATTCGCAGTCCAAATTCTCTGGGCGTGATTTACAGAGACGCTGAGTACAGACAGACGGGGGTGGAACTGCATTTGCATTTCTTTTTTCAATCTGACGTCAATAAGGTGCCTTGTTCAAAATCGTCCGTTTGAGCTCCGATTTTTTTGTAACGCAGAAAAGGATCGCAAATGCTCAGTTTAGATATTTCGCAACTTTTAACCATGGGGGGGAGGGGGGGCCTAAACAGGGTAGGGGAGCTCACATTAACGTTCAAAAACCTCAGAAAGTGAAAATTTCATGCCATGGGACCTTTAAAAACGGTTGTCTAGTGTATCGGGTACTAAATGGTGCTGCTCCGCCACCGTTAGAGGAGTTTATCAAGGGCTGCACGAGCTGGAACACACCGCCAACGGCATCAGGGACAGCGGCACGTCTGCTTCTTTTAAGAAACAACTAAAGGAATGGCTAATTGGTAATCAAAGTTGTGACCACTAGAGAGTTCTAAGCACTTTAACACTGGACGACCAAACAAACTTTGCCCAGTTGACAAATTGAATTTCTCCTTTTATCACTGGACTACCTCATGTAACTAAGCACTTTACTACCAAACTACCTCATGTAAATGAAGGCACTTTATTATTAAAATTACTTTATGTAACTAAAAGCACTTTACTACTAAAACTACCTCATGTAACTAAAAAAAAAACCTTATGTAACTAAAAGCACTTTTGTATTAGATCTTTTAACTCAAATCCTGTAAAACTGTTTTGATTGCTTTGATTCTGTCACTGCTTCTGTTGTCATGTTTTCATTGTTGGTGTTTACATGTTTTGTACCTTGTGTTTTATCGACTTTCACCCCTGTTTTGTGCGACTACAGATGGAAACTCGCCTTGAGCTAAATCTGGTGTATTTACAGCACGAACTGTTCATTAATACATGCTGTCCCATTTACAGGGATGAAAGTGACCAATCATGAAAAAAGCGGAAATTTAGATTCACTGTATATTGAACACATATGTGTCAGTAAAGCTGACTTTGATCTTTGATATTATGGATGGTGATGGTTCACTAACAGCTTGGGTGCCAGATCATTTCCAAGCGAGTGTATATGAAGTATTCCCCTTGTTGTTGTTATTGAGTGGCTGATACAAACTTTTGATGTGTGGACTGTTGTGTGTCACATTATATTGTCATTTGAAATAAAGACAAAAAAAAGCACTTTTGGGTTATCATTTCTTTATGGAAAGTAGTAAAGACAAGTTACAATTCTCTGTACAAAATGTTAAAAAAAAATTGCAATGACTATCACAAGCAGGGACGTGTACAGGAATTTTAAGGGGCAGTTGCTCTGACCTGAAGAAAGGGCAAATCAACCCCCCAAAAATCACAGGCTATACGGTCTGGAGGAGGCTTGTGGCTGCTCCTCGTCTTAAATGTAATTATGAAAAATTGCCAGTAGTAGGCTAAAATGTGAGTCTGATTAATTAATCCATTAGCCTACACAGTATCATCTCATCTTTATCACAATGCAGCGTCTCTGTCTCACCTGCTGGTTGGCTTTTTCTTAGCCAACCCTGCAGTGATGTGCTCTCCTTTGCTGCCTCCCTGAGAGTTTTCTCTCTCTCCTGCAACCGCCTCTTTTCTGTGGGCACTTAACAAAACACACATTACCCAAAATAGTGATAAGATTTAGTCATTAATCATTTTGAATGACAGAATTCATGTGATGCATTAGTTCCATCATTCATTCTGCTGCTAAAACAAAAAGTTAGAAACTGCAGACATGTAGCTTAGTTTGCCTACCACAAAATTAGCAGCCTGTATAAATAATGGTTTGTTTGTCTGTCTGATTATTTAGGCAAAATGTGGCAAACTGAACATGTATTTATGCACATTTTTATTCAATTCATAAACCTTCATGTGATCATTTGTTATACATCTCAATCTCACCTTTTTATGACAGCGTCATGGCGGCACGGTGGCTGAGTGGCTAGCACTCACACCTCACAGCAAGAAGGTTCTGGATTCGATCCCCATGTGTGGAGTTTGCATGTTCTCCCCGTGTCTGGGTGGGTTACCTCTGGGCACTCCGGTTTCCCCCACCAACCCAAAACATGCGCCATAGGTAAAATCCAGCTGCCGTACGCCACATTTCCCATGCCCGCCCGTCGGACGGGGATTCGGTGCTGAGCTCTTCCGTCTTTGCTCACCGCTACTGAGGGAATCCTAGTTAGTTTCTTTTCCTCCGTTTAGTAATATGAGGTCTGATCTGAGCGGGGGGACATGGGGTCCCTGGACGTGGCCGCTGCCACCGGGGGAGGCGGAGGCGGGCTCACGGTGCTCCGGTGT
Source organism: Paratrypauchen microcephalus (assembly GCA_036785185.1). Lineage (NCBI taxonomy): Eukaryota > Metazoa > Chordata > Actinopteri > Gobiiformes > Gobiidae > Paratrypauchen > Paratrypauchen microcephalus. The sequence continues at coordinate 1,584,178 of JAVJIX010000115.1, read as the reverse complement.
CCGCGGCTCGTGAACCGGTCCAGCTCGCGAGTGAATGAGGCTGCTTTTATTTTAGGAAAAATGTTTTGAGTGGAGATTTTTTGTTTTCGTTTTCAAATCTTGGCCTAGGCCTATATAACGACTCAGAAGGGCAACGTCAGTCCAGGAGAGCACAGGGGCAGTTGCCCGGGCAACCTGAGCAACCCCCCACAGACTGACCCTACACCCCACAGACTGACCCTACAGACTGATCATACAGACTGATCATACAGACTGATCATACAGACTGACCATCATCATAAACACACATATTTCCCTGTGGAACCAGAGCAGAAGTGGGTCGGGAGTAGAGTACGGTTTCGGGTCTGTACAGAAGAGTCTAAAGTTTAAACTTAACCTTCCTGTCCAGCGTTTGAACTCACTGGCCTTCTTTCTTTTCCGCCCAGTGCGGAAGGCCACTGGGAGAGACGGTTCGTCTCGGTCTCACTTCCGAGAGTTCTAGCGTGCGGATACGCCTTAGCGTTGTCGGGGCATGATTGCCATTCACCAGAGTGTTTCCCACAGGTCCACTGGATTTTAATTTGTAAGCCTTTGGTGGTCTCAGTTATGGTCTCAGTTATTGGACTAGTACAGTGGTTCTCAACCTGGGGTCCGTGCCCCCCCTAGGGGGGGCGCTAGAGATCACAGGAGGTCTGCACAGTTTCATCTGCATTGAGGTTGTGACTTTACCAAAATTATATTTGTGCACATTGAAACTGAATCATTATTTTTCTGTTCTAAACTGTGTATTAGATACACCTGATAACATTTAAGGGAGAATTTTTGCAAATAAAAGTTTGTAGTTAATCACTTTTTTCTTTTAGTGTGTATATGCAGGTAGGATTTGGGGTTGGGGGGCCTGGGTTGTCTTGGACACAGGCCAGGGGGCTTCACGAAAAAAGGTTGAGAACCACTGGACTAGTACACTGGGGACAAGTTTTAAAAAGCTGGAGGAGGTGTGACTCATTCACCAGCCACTTTTTCTCAGCCCACGCTTTTGTGGTGTCTCCGGTGATGCTTGCAGACCCAGACATAGTCCCCGTGCTGGAAGATGACATGGAACTTGGTAGTACAAAACTTTTGTCTGCAGGATCCAGATCCAATTCGCCAAAACTTGTGCTGATATCACGCACTTCCTGGTCCATTTCACCTTCGTCGTCACTGTGAAGCTGTAATGGTGATGATGAAGATGCAGACGGGTGTGCAGCAACAGAAGCAGAGGTTGAAGTGGATGGGATTGGGCCCTAGTGCACACACAAAACAATCACATTTTGACAGAGTAATAATGACTTAGGGGAAAATACACTCTGCTAATACCTAATTGTTTTACTTTGTAAATATCAATAAATGGCATTCTTCTGCTGTGCTTACCACTGAGTGTGACCATGTAGGTGCTAAAGCAAATGTATTTCCCAGATAAGGACCGTCGACTGCGAGTAGTTGTAGTTTTCTCAAGTGGACTGGTCAGTACAAGAGTCAATGCAGACGACAATGGCCCAGGCACTGCTGATCCAGATGGCTCCTCATCGGCTTTGTGTTGGCCTTTGACTGGAGTGGATTGTAGGTGTGCTGCAAAGTCTGGAAAGTCTACATCTGCACAGGCACTTCCTCCTAGCTGTCATGAGGAGCAGACGCACTTTTCTCTTCCTCCTTCATCTTTGCTCTGTCTGATGTATTTCTCTCGTCTCGTCTCTTTTTTTTCTTCTCCTGTTGGATCAGATTTTTCAAATCCTAAATTATTAATTGGATAAAGCTGGTCCCTACGCTTTTTTTTTCCCCCACGGAGGAGCCGGTCTGGAGAGCTGGTCAGCCCTGCGGGAACATGCTGCCTGATACACGAAGGAAGCGTCGTGTGCCTGGCACCGCTGTTACCGGAGGACACGGAGCGATTACTATTGGAATCTTGATGGCAGGACATCTGGATTGGCCGGGGGATGTTTTCTGACCCATCACTAATTGGAGCCGAGTGGATAAAAGAGCCCCGATCCGCCGCTCAGTTCGGGGAACTGCGAACTCGGAGGGGCAACATCAGAAGGAAAAAACACAGGTGAACGTATCATCCATCTGTGGGATCCACCTGGCGCTAGATAACATCACGGATAAATGGATTTGGAACTGTGGGGAACAGTGGCTCAGTCCATATTCATTATCATACGTGCGGGGGGAGGACTGCGAGTCGCACAGACCTGCAGGAAGTGGACCTGACAGAAACCAGAGTTATGGCAAATTGTCTGTTCGCCTGGGTTCTAAAATATATCGATTATGTTAAATTCCCCTTTTTGTAATCGTCTCCTGGAAAATGTGATTGAACCGGACTCTTTGTTTTGACTGCTTCTTCTGCACAAACACCTCCAAGGCCGACAGCTGCCGCTTATCTCAGACTCTACAAAAACATCGCCACACACTATTGGACTCACACTCACATGTATTAAGTAATGCTGCCCTGTCTATTTTTAGGATGTCTGCTCCTTTTTCAGTTTTCAATCAATTTCATTGATTTCTTATCTTTTCCCTTGCCCCACACCCTTCCCTCTTGTCACCAAAGAAAAAGACACCGTATGTTACCTGTCCAATTGTTTTCTGTCATTACATGTTGTGTATAATTGTATTGATTGTATTGCATCTTTTCTGCTCTGTATCTCTCAGTCGGCTGTGCACATGTACGTGGCCCCTCCCCTAGCCACTCTATACTGTCCTGCCTGGTTAGTGGGGAAACTAAATTTCAAATTCATTCTATGTACATGTACATATGATTGTTTTTGACAATAAAGCAACTATGACCTATGACCTAAAGAAAAAAAGCAATGTTTCATACCATGTCATTATCATCAGCTTGCACCAATTGCACACATCTGCTGCAAAAACATCTGTATAACAACCCCTAACTTATATGTTCAATTACACTGTTACTTGTCACAGTAAACTACACTGCCAAAACACTGTATCATAACATTTATAGCTTAATTTTGTAGTACCAGTACAAGTGTAAGCTTTAGTCTACTTACACTTTACCTATGGTTTATTGATGTTGAGGAAATGTTATTTTTTCAAATTCACTTGTAGCACAAAATCTATACTACTGCATGCATGTCTTTCTTGTATTTGTATTTGTATTTATTTATTTGTAAAGGGACAGCACATATTAATGAACATTTAAAATGTAAATATGTAAAGATTATAGCCAGCGTGGCTAATTTCCATCTTCAGTCCCTCGTTCTTGTGTGTTTAGACCACTAAAACCCATCGTGATAAAAATTTCTTGTAGTCTGTTAGATAATTAGTTGTGCCTTTGCACTTCACGGTTTTCCATGTCCTTTCTTTTCTATGCATGAGAGTGCGAAATGTAATTTAGATTCCGTTGTATATCTAATACATGTGAATAAATTGATAATGAAGCCCTCTTTGCTTTTGTAGTTTCTGTCTTTTGTTTTCAGTTTCTGTCCGGGCTTTTGTTTAGCATACCCATTCAGTACCATGATGGGTGTTTTCACACCTCTGGACCTGATCTGGCTAGCCCTATTGTATTGATCTGTACCTCACTGTCCTCAAAGGAGTGGCCCGTGGCTTCTAACTGGAGATGTACAGCAGATGAAGCCCCCTTTTAGTAGGCTCCAAATGACACCAAAGTGCTATGGGGGAGTAAAACAACTTGTTTTATTACCAAAATAAGACTCAGATTGTAAAAAATTTTACTTTGCCTTTAAAGACAAATTATGACAAAGTCAATAGACACCGGCTCCAGCGAGGGGCATCAGCGCACTTTTCTAACCCAAAAACAGTGTTATTTCCCGGAGTGCATTGGAAATCTCGGGTCAATTTTAATATGCACCACACGTAATGCATTTCACTGATCTCAGGTCCGTGTTTCATGCCTGCCAACGAGCAGTAAAACCCGCAGTGCCCAGGAGCCTTCTGACGTGGATAGAATCAGACAGGGGCTCTGAGATGGCAGATCACGCATGCCCATCGATCAAGCTCTTTGAGCGGATTCTAAAGAACCGCGTTTTGTACCATTTTCAATTCTGTGGTAAAAGGATTCTACCTGGACGACTGAAGGATTCTTCACACATTTTCAATTCTGAAAAACCCTCCACTCCAGGGCTGAATTTACGGCAAAAGTGACCATGGTATTCCACCTCTAAAACTAACCCTGGTACTCTAAATTCTGTCTAAGTGTCTCACTCCAGGACCACCAGGGGAACACTGTCAGCACCTCTACCCAAGGGTAAGGGCACACTCTGTGGGTAAGACACTGAACATACCACCCTTCAACCAGAGCTGAAGGGCGGACTGTAACAGCGCTAAGGCCCACAGACACTGCCCCTCCCTGGGATGTAGTGCTCGGACACATCCAGGGGAACACTGTCAGCACCTCTACCCAAGGGTAAGGGCACACTCTGTGGGTAAGACACTGAACATGCCTACGTAAACTCACCTGCCTGATCCGTGCTGCTCTGGACTACACTTCCGGGTTCTCGCATAGTGCGCATGCGCACTCTAGTTTCAATAAAATACATTTTGAGACAAATTCATTTTTCCCCAAAGATTTTTAATTTTTCTCCAAAGATTGTTTTAATCCAAAAGACTAAACAGCGTAAACAGTTTAAAACACAAATGAAATGTTCTCTTTTATAAAAACAGAGCTTAAAGGAATATTAAAGTTTTTTACAATCTGAACTTTATTTCGGTAATAAAACATGTTGATTTACTCACCCATATCACTTTAGTGACATTTGGAGCAGTTCCGTAGATTTGGTAGATTAGGATATCCGGGTAACGCGAGTGCTCAGGGCACAATGTTGCGGTCAACAAATCACACAAACTTTAGCAGTTTTCAAATCACAGAAGCTCGCTGTGTCAGCGTAGACTTTAAGTGGAGTCAAAAGCTCCTGAAACCCGATATCCAGCTATATTATCATCATAGAGGACAGCGCGCACGTGCAAATTCCCCGGCTGATTCGCAGATAAACAACACTCTGAACTTTTCTGTTGTGAGCGACACATGGCTGAAGATTCAGACTTTGAGACTGAAGAGGACTTATTTGAGTATGATGGCCGTCCCTATCATTTTGAGCCTGAGTATACGAATGAGGAGGTGTTAGAAAGAATGAAGCGGAGACAGTTTGAGGAACACCAGAGAAAAGCCATGGGTATCGGATTACTTCTCAGAACCGCGTGCTGAATCCGCTGGCCTTCCTTCTTTTCCTTTGCTGGTAAAAAATCGCCCGGACTGAAGTGGGTACTGCAAACACGATGGTCCAAACGTCTTACAGCTTTGCCTTTCATGTTTGGGTCCATTTTCAAGGTAAGTAGCTCCGGATTCTGATGTGGAAGCCTGTGAAAGCTCAACTTCGTCCAAGATGTCATTTTTTTTCGCAACCAGGATAAATGCATGTTCACACCATGTTCTCAAGTGGAGATGTTTTCGGGGACTCGTAATAAAGCTTGTTTTTCTTCTCAAAACAAAACATTTGTCCGAAAGGTGATATATTTGTGTCCCAACAGTTTTCCACAAAAAATCCAGCAGCGTAGGTAGCATTCGCATATCGATTCGTATCACTGCGCTCACATTAGCTGCCTGTTGCCTGTTCACTCGTAAACTTCCCCTTACGGCGGACCCCATCCGTCGTTCACTTCCCCTAAAGGTTAACAGGCGAATAATAAGTAATAGGCGCGCAGTGATGCGAATCGAGACGAGATATGCGAATGCTAACTACGCTGCTGGATTTTTCGTGGAAAACTGTTTGGGACGCAAATATATCACCTTTCGGACAAATGTTTTGTTTTGAGAAGAAAAACAAGCTTTATTACGAGGCCCCGCGAAGTTATCGGACCTAATTACCTGAGCTCCAGAACACGAGCAGAACCAGGCTGAGCGCAAACTGTCAGAGGTAAGCCGGTGTTACCGCACGTAACTTTTAGAAGGAAACCCATACAGATTAACATCAAAAAACCGCACTATCCCTTTAAAGTCTATGCTGACACATCGAGCCTCTGTGATTTGAAAAGTGCTAAAGTTTGTGTGATTTGTTGACCGCAACATTGTGCCCTGAGCACTCGCATTACCCGGATATCCTAACCTACCAAATCTACAGAACTGCTCCAAATGTCACTAAAGTGATATGGCTGAGTAAATCAACGTGTTTTATTACCGAAATAAGGTTCAGATTGTAAAAAACTTTAATATTCCTTTAAAATACATAAACTTCAAAATCCATTTCAAACTTGAAAAACAATCCAAAGTATTCCCAAAATGTCCTGGTTTAATAGTTCTGGGTTAGACCCAGACTAGATCTGGTGTGGAGCTGGTCCTGGTCCTGAAGTTTGCTCGGACTGATCTTCAGCTGCGTCCCCCTGCAGAACAGTCTGTGATTAAAATCACAAAGTATAAACACAAGTATAAACACGGGTATAAACACAGGTATATACCCGGATTCGGACGGGATTAGTTTTCCAGGGGGATGTAGAGTAATGTGGGTTTATCACAGGACCTCTGTAATATAAATGACCCATTCACACAGGACAAGAAATGTCCGTAATATTTATTTGACATGGGAGGAGTTTGTTTACGCTCTGCCGTCACGTATTCGTCACCGTAAAAGCATCAGCTGAAGATCAAGAAGTCATGATTAGCCTATCTGGAATAGTAGTGAACTATGCAAATTATTGCCCATAATCAGGACTAATAGAGCAAACATGACCTAAAACAAGCAGAAGTTTCATGCCTCTGACGACAGATTTATCCCTCTTGGGCTTTTTCATTGGTCGATGTGTGCGTTTGTTTGAGAGTACCGGTAGATCATTTTGTTTGCCGGCAAAACAAAGCGCTTCAAGCTCCTCCATGTTTGAAAATTGCGGTAAATTATTTCTTTAAATGGATGTGACAAAATATTACATACATCTTTACCGAGGGTCGCATTCGCACGGGATTAATATTACCTATGGTAATTCCTCCAGACCGTTTTACAGAAGGTGAAACTCACTGTAAATTTCACGGACATACTCCGTTATGTTTACGGACATGGCGCGTTCAGACACGACTAAATTCCCTGGTAATTATTACTTCACCGCATGTCACCCCATAAAACTAATCCCGTCCGAACAGGGCTAAACACGTCTGGACAAGTTCCATCGTTACCGGTGATAGAGCAAGCGCGAGTGCACTTCACCAAACCACCAAACCACCAAATCACGCTCACAGAATTTGGGAAACAAACAAGCAAAGGGACCACAGAAAAACTGACAAACTCAATCGCAAAGTGGGTTCGATCACTCGCTCACTCACAATCTCTCTCTCTCGCACTCTTAAAATGCGATTAATTAGATTAATTACAAATCCGCTTCCTGCAGCCTGTAGCTAACATAATGCATGCAATTCCTCTAATGCCGGTTTGTGCATGGTCAGGAACCTTTTGCATGCACTTGTTTCTTGTAGGACCGCTCAGTGGCTGAACAACATCTGGTTTATGGAAGCTAAGTAGCCGAAATAGCAGATCTCCGTTTTGAGGCTGAAAATGTGGAGAAATTTTTCTAACGTGAGGTAAGTTGGACTAAGATAAAAATATGTACCAGTGTATTGACTCCATCTTCAACTTATATATTGGAATCGACTTTATGTGAATGATACTTTTTGAGTTATTTGAAGGTTTCTGTTTGTAATGAATTAGCGACATCCGGCCACTAGGGCTAACTGCGTCAGCCTCTATAGCTTGCATACATACAGCAATAATGAGTGCATTTTAGTAGTATTTAGATCAATTTCAGTGCCAACAAGCATTGTTTTTTAGAAAACGCAATTCTACCAAATTTCTATAATCACTGAGTAAGATAGCATTCTGGAATATTTTTTTTTTCTATATTTTACATAGAACAAAATGAAGCTGTCTATGTTTTATGCAAAGCGACCATAAGGTGGACCCCAGCCCAGGCTGTACCTGTGGAAAGTGATGATGATGATGTCTCAGTGACAGTGGGGATGATGATGAGGACTCCCAGACCAGGTGATGAAAATAGCAGTAATAATGCTGCCACTGACTTTATATTTATAAATGTAACCATGTGTACATGATTTTATAATGTAGATAAATTGTCACCTTTTTTGTTCCTACATCAGGAGATGACAGCAGCAGCAGGAGCAGCAGTATTGAAGACAGGAGCAGCAGTGATGAAGATCCCAATGAAAATGGCACTGATGCCCTTCCTGCGACCAGCTCTGCTTCTGCAAAACGGGGATCATCTTGAGATATGAGATTATTTATAAAATTTGGTGTTATAGTGTTACAAAACCAAAATTCTGTTAATTGTTAAAATGTATGGTTTGTAATTTGAATTTTTGATGTATTTTTACATTCATTTTGTAATTTAAATATATTTACCATTTTTACCCTAAGTGCCTGTTGTCGCTTATTTGCACAAAACTGCCTGGAGCTAATGTGGCAAGTGAATTTCTCCTGTGTGAGATCAATAAAGTCTTATTTTATTTCTACGCAATTCTGCAGGTCAAAAGTGTATCACCGTTTAAGATAATAAAATTGGGGAACTGGCAAATGGCCAAAAACTAAATATGGCAAAATATGCAGCTCTCATCTCGTAGCCCCAATCACCAAGTTATTCATCCATCCATCCATCTTCTTCCTCTTATCCGGAGCCGAGTCGCGGGGGCAACAGTCTAAGCAGGGACTCCCAGACCTCCTTCACCCCAGACACTTCCTCCAGCTCCTCCGGTGGGATCCCAAGGCGTTCCCAGGCCAGCCGGGAGACATAGTCCCTCCAGCGTGTCTTGGGTCTTTCCCGGGGCCTCCTTCCGGTGGGACATGCCCAGAACACCTCCCGAGGGAGACGTCCAAGAGGCATCCAGAACAGACGCCCGAGCCACCTCAGCTGGCTCCTCTCGACGTGAAGAAGCAGCGGCTCTACTCCATGCTCCTCCCGTGTGACCGAGCTCCTCACCCCATCTCTAAGGGTGCACCCAGCCACTCTGCGGAGGAAACTCATTTCGGCCGCTTGTATCCGTGATCTCGTCCTTTCGGTCATTACCCAAAGCTCATGACCCTAGGTGAGGGTAGGAACGTAGATTGACCAGTAAATCGAGAGCTTTGCCTTTCGGCTCAGCTCCCTCTTCACCACAACAGTCCAGGTACAGTGACCGCTTCACTACCGACGCTGCACCGATCTGACTGTCAATCTCACGCTCCATCCTCCCCTCACTCGTGAAGAAGACCCTGAGATACTTTAACTGCAGCCCGCCCCAGTGCACGCTGGAGGTCCCGGTTCGATGAAGCCATCAGGACAACATCATCTGCAAACAGCAGAGATGAGATCCTGTGGTTCCCAAACCGGATCCCCTCCGGCGCCTGACTGCGCCTAGAAATTCTGTCCATAAATATAATGAACAGAACCGGTGACAAAGGGCAGCCCTGGCGGATTCCAACATGCACCGGAAACAGGTCCGACTTACTACCGGCAATGCGAACACAGCTCCTGCTCCGGTCATACAGGGACCGAACAGCCCTTAGCAAAGGGCCCCGAACCCCGTACTCCCAGAGCACTCTCCACAGGACCCCACAAGGGACACGGTCACCTTCTCCAGATCCACAAAGCACATGTGGACTGGTTGGGCAAACTCCCATGCACCCTCAAGCATCCGATGGAGAGTATAGAGCTGGTCCAGTTTCCCCTGGCTGGGACAAAAACCACACTGCTCCTCCTGAATCCGAGGTTCGACTATCGGTCGAATTCTCCTCTCCAGCACCCTGGAATAGACCTTACCGGGAAGGCTGGGGAGTGTGATTCCCCGATAGTTGGAACACACCCTCCAGTCCCCCTTCTTAAATAGAGGGACCACCACCCTGGTCTGCCAGTCCAGAGGTACTGTCCCCGACCACCACGCGATGTTGTAGAGACGTGTCAGCCAAGACAGCCCTACAACATCCAGAGATTTAAGATACTCAGGACGGATCTCATCCAGACCCGGGGCCCTGCCACCGAGGAGCTTTCCAACCACCTCAGTAACTTCAGCTAGGGTGATAAGTGAGTCTGCCTCTGCTTCCTCCTCAGAAGACGTAACGGCAGGATTGAGGAGATCCTCAAAGTATTCCTTCCACCATCCGATAACATCCCCAGTCGAGGTCAACAGCTCACAACTGTAAACAGTGTTGGTGAAGCACTGCTTCCTCCTCCTGAGGCGCCGAACGGTTTGCCAGAATTTCTTTGAGGCCGTCTAATAGTCCTCTCCGAACTCCTCCCAAACCCGAGTTTTTGCCTCTGCTACCGCCCAGGCTGCAGCACGCTTGGCCCGCCAGTACCCGTCAGCTGCCTCAGGAGTCCAATGAGCCAAAAAGGCCCAATAGGACTCCTTCTTCAGCCTGACGGCATCCCTTACTTCCGGTGCCCACCACCGGGTTTGGGGATTGCAGCCACGACAGGCACCACAGACAGGCCGAGAACAAAGCCCATTCGGACTCTATGTCCCCAGCCTTTCCCGGAATTTGGGAGAAGCTCTCCCGGAGCTGCGAGTTGAAGGTGCTCTGCCAGACATTCCCAACAGACCTTCATGATATGCTTGGGCCTGCCAGGTCTCTCCGGCTTCCTTCCCCCGCCAGCGGACCCAACTCACAACCAGGTGGTGATCGGTTGACAGCTCTGCCTCTCTCTTCACTCGAGTCTCCATGACACGCGGCCGGAGGTCAGATGACACGACAACAAAGTCGACCATCGATCTCCGTCCTAGGGTGTCCTGGTGCAATGTGCACTGATGGACACCCTTGTGCTCGAACATGGTGTTCGTTATGGACAAACTGTGGCCAGCACAGAAGTCCAATAACAGAACACCGCTCGGGTTCAGATCAGAGAGGCTGTTCCTCCCAATCACCCCTCTCCAGGTGTCACTGTCGTTGCCCACGTGGGCGTTGAAGTCTTCCAGGAGAACAACGGAGTCCCCGATCGGTGCACTGTCCAGTACCCCTCCCAGGCACTCCAAGAAGGCCGGGTACCCTGCACTGCTGTTCGGCCCGTAGGCCGACACAACAGTGAGAGACCTGTCCCCGACCCGAAGGCGCAGGGACGCGACCCTCTCGTTCACCGGGGTGAACTCCAACACTCGGCGGCTGAGCTGTGGGGCAATGAGCAGCCAGCGTGGTGGTGCTGAGGCCCCTGCCTTCGGCTGCCACCCAGATCTCTTTGCACCTGGCCCTCATGGATCCTCCTGTGGGTGGCGAGTCCACAGGAAGATGGCCCCACGTCACTCCTTCGGGCTTTGTCCGGCCTAGCCCCGTGGGGAAAGGCCCGGCCACCAGACGCTTGCTGGCAAGCACCCACCCCAGGTCTGGCTCCAGGGTGGGGCCCCGGTAACGCCAGTCCGGGCGTCGTATCTGGCCTTGTTTTATTTCTCGACAGAAGGGCTTCTGAACCACTCTTAATCTGACCCGTCCTCCAGGAACTGTTTGTCTTGGGTGACCCTACCAGGGGCATAAAGCCCCCGACAACATAGCTCCCGGGATCATTCGGGCACTCAAACCCCTCCACCATGTTAAGGTGGCGGCTCAAGGAGGGGCTCAAGTTATTCATTTTAATATTATTCACAGAACTTATTTTACTCCCTGCACATTGTTCAAAACTGGAGCTCTTCCGTCACCCAGTTCACACTCTGCAACTGTAACGCA